>JACGDI010005224.1:314579-407206 GCA_014898725.1 Jacaranda copaia | reverse complement strand
CCCCCCCCCCCGCCTCTTCCACTCCCTCGAAGGTGGTTGGGTGGGCTCCCCCTCCCACGGGCCTTTTTAAGTTGAACCCGGATGGTTCCTCTCTTGGAAATCCTAGCCCAGCTAGTGCTGCGAGTGTTCTTCATAATCACATGGCCAAGGCATAGTTTGCTCTTCAAGTTCCACCTGAGTGTAAAACAAATACCTATGCTGAGTTACAAGTTATTTGGAAAGGATTGCAACTGTGCGAGGACAAACACTTTCAGAACATTCTTGCAGAAACGGACGCAATAGTTGCTTTAGCTCTCATCCACAAGGAGCAAAACCACCATTGGACTGTGGTGCAAATTCTGGGACGAATACTGGCCCTTTCCAGGCGACTCAATGTCGCCATCACCTACATATACCGTGAAGGTAACGTAGTGGCGAACCTCCTGGCGAAAGATGCTTCCACACAACATCTTGACCGCATCTACTGTTTTGATGATCTGCCCAAGGAGGTTAAACCGTTGATTAGAATGGACGAGCTCCAACTTCTTTGCTTTAGAATTAAGTGATTTCCTTTCTTTTGTTCTTTATGTGTATAATTTTGGCTCAAGGTGTAGAGGGTCCTGTCTCCCATCCCCCTCTTTTTTATTTGATTCATTTTGTCTTTGCAAAGGCCTTGCTTAATTGTAAACTGCTCAGTAATCCTTTACTTATCTAATCCATAGGTAGGGCTCCTTGCCTCAACCCCCCCACCCCACCCCTCCACGCCGCTTCTAACAGTGAATTTCAGATAAATAAATAAGTAGATGAAAATTTTAACTATTTGAAATTTTTTTTTATACTATCCCATCAATACATGTAATCTTAAAACAATAGTATCAAATATTTTATTCGATAAATTTTAATTCGCATTCCACAACTTGATTGGTTTCTATTTTATTAAATTACAAAATACAAATTTATTGGTTGGAGTACCTCAATAAAAACTAAAAAATTTTATCAATTGTTAATAATTTATCTAGTAATTAATCAAAAACATAGATTACATGTGAATTTGAATTAAGTTGTCACTTATCTAAATAAAATTTGAATTTTCTTAGATAAAGATGAGTAATTAACAATCAACGGAAATTTTTTAATTTAATTAAAAAATCCAAAATTTGATCAAAATTACATAATTGTAAATTCCTCACCGTTGTACTATTAATATTATAGATACTTATTTAAACTTTTGTGTTGTTATAACTTTTGCCTCCACATAGTCTTATTTCTGAATCTATATACCCCTGATTCTTTCATAATGTTGTAATTTGATTCAACTTAAACAATTAAGCCAATTATTCTACATAATACACACACATATATATTTCCTTTGTGGGACTTCTCTATACTATTTTCTGGTAAATAATTAATTGGGAAAAGAATTTACAAATTGAAGTCGGAATATGAAATTAGTAACTTTCAAATGTGTATGTTATTTATCTTTTATTTCAAAAACATTTTTTTTTAGAATGACTATGCAATTTATGCCATTAAAAGAGTTAATACCTTGTGATGAGGATTTGAATATTGAATTTCTCATAATTAAACGTATCACTGTTAATTTAATTTGTCGTTAACAGATTGTCATTGTTTTTGTATTTTATTTCTTATTTACTCAATTTAATAATATTATGTTAACAATGAGTTTGATTGGTCTGCATAGGATAGTTTTTCGAACATTTAGGGCCTCTACTAATTTACTAAATTTCTTCACTACATTATTTTAATAATACATCTAAATAAAGGATAAAAAAAGAAATTACCCTCTAACTTAGAGGGCTGATCCCACTTCCCCTAAAACAGAATTATCCGCACTTTCTGAAAGATCTGGGGAAAAGATTGCAAATGACCCTACATGTCGGGAATCTTGTCTTTTAAACCTAAATAAAATTTGTCCTTCCTGACAAGCAAAAGATTTAGTGTTTTGATTTTTATATAACAATAGATAACTCATGACAATAAGATAAACTTAAATCCATTTGATCACATAACATTTTAAATTTATACTTACAAATAATGATTGAATTAATGCCAAATGACATATTGGTCATAAAGAAGAGAAAAGAACAGAAAAGAAAATACAACAATGGTCTTTTCAAGATAAAGCCTATTGGGCATTTTACTTCATTTATTAAAGTAAAAATAAAAATAAAATGCCCGAATATCATTTAGCATTTTCACGTTCTTCGCAGAAAAACTATGCTAAACAGTGTTTGTTGTATAATGTGTATTAATCCAAAGAACAATTTCTATGTAAGAAGTAGCTTACATTTTAGCAAGTCTTAATTCCATTATTAAATAACAAATTAACAAACAAAAGTCTTAACTCCATTATTGAATTCAAGACAACTCAAAATGAACGCACATGCACATCCATGCTATGACATAATATTATGACCGACATGATTGTACAAATTAAATTTGCCAGCATTCATGAAAAACTAAAATTCTAAACATAAAGCAATACAAACAGAATAATTGCCACCTCACCTGAGGCATCTCACATGAATTTATTTATGAGCTTCAAGTCCGGATGGAACTGTATTATTGATCACAATAACGTCTCGGCAACAGGTGAGGTTTTTTCCAAATTTTCCTTCTTTTCCATGTTACGAGTGGGGTTTAGAAGGCCATACCCTACACACTTCCTGACCGTCTGATGGATAATGTCTTGAATACTGTACTCGAACTTAAATCCTGCGTCTCTTATTTTCTTTGAGGAAATCTTACTGGGGACTGAATCCTGTTCCATGCTGTCAAGCCTATGACAAGGTAAAAAATGACCAAAGTCTTGCATAAATGTGAATCTCTGTATGTTATTTTAGGACATCTGATATCTATAAAAGTTAGAATTCATAAGACTGGAAACCTCAGTGCAATAGGACATGGGTATTCCTTTTTAAGGAGCAAAACCAGTTCAGACATCGCACAACTCTGAGCGCAGCACAAGTATCGACCTTCAGCCTTAGGATGCTCCATCAGAAAAATGTGGGCACTGCATGTGTCTTCAATATGAACTAAAGCAATTGATCCCATTCTAGAGCTCACAGAAGCCAAAATTGGGAGAAGCTTAGGATCACCTAAAGCGATCGCATGACGGATTAAGAGAATTATGACATGCTGATATTATATGCTCAATATCCAAGATACCTCAGAAAAGATGGGACTTTATTTGAATCTTTGTCAAGAGGATATATGATGAGCAATGGAATAGAAGATTATCAGCTGTAGATGTTTAAAATTTAATTTTGCACATTTTGGGAGAAGCATGCCAAGCTAGCAATTGTCATGATAATTCAATATAACACCACTAGTATCAGAGAATAAAGACTGTCAACAGCATTGTGTAGCAAAGCTGAAATTTATTTTGTCAAAATAGAAATTTTTAATATAAATTTAAATTTTTAATTTCAATTTTTAATGGATAACAAAGTAACCTGTAATTGGGGACAGCAGAACTTGAATGCTTGTTGGAACTGTTGGAGTGAGGAATGGACCACCTACAGTGGTTGTTATCACTGATATCATGTCGATGCTGTTTTCCTCTGCAAACTTGAATGCTGCCTCTTCTGTCAAAAGTTTTGAGAGCACATAGACCTGATGAAATTTTTTTATGTTAAACTCAATGCAACTACATTGACAATGAAAACTCAAATGACATATATCCCAACATTTGAAGATGAAACGATACCCAGCCACTTGCTTTAGTCTTTATGACCTGATGAATGGGTGTCTGGCAAGATTCATCTACTACTGGTATCCATCCCCCAGAGCAGTCTTTTGCAGTCAGTGTGCTTATTGATGATGTAAAAACAACCCTCCTAACAGTATTCGATTTCAAACAAGCTTTGAGAACATTCAGTGTCCCTCTAGCAGCTGGATCTATGATTTCTGTTTTAACATAGCTGTCTTGAAGAGAAAACAAGCCAATGAATGTAAGCATTCCAAATTTTAATTTTTATTACAAATTATTTATTGATGATTGTTCACTGACAATATAATGAAAATCATTGATTTCATGAATTTCCTATGTCTAGCTCAAAATTTAAGTGGAGAAGAATTCCTGAATATGCAAAACATCACACACGAGCCAGCAAACTTTGTATTGACAGGGAAACTAATTCTAACAAATAACAATCGCACAAACTTTGGCCAGAAAAAACAACATAAAAGGGACAACAAGGTCAATATAACACTTTTTACTATAGCAACTGATTGGAGAGATTATTTTCTGAAATGACCATTGAGAAGTTTGATTATGATTATAAACTACATTTGTGACATAGTTTCTGTGATCAACTGTTTGGAATTAATTTCAGGGTTACTAAGAGACTTACGATGAAATATAGACTATGGTCCTTGGCCCTTCAAGCTAAGATATCCTTAAAATATCCTAAGTTTGGGATGCATGCTACTACAACACAAACAATGTAGTTAGGGGCAGCAAGACATTACCAAGATTTTGCACAGCAGGCACTGCAAATTCCATTGAAGCTGCAACATGAAACACACCATTGCAGCCTCTTACTGCCTCATCGAAACTTCCATCTTCCTGTAAATCAGCCCTGAAGAGGCTCAACCGATCCATGCCTTGCCATAACTTGGATAGATGGGATGCCTTCTCTGGAAAATATGATTATATCAGGCGAATAAGTGTTCTATTAAAACTAATTAAGCACGTATTCAGAATATGAAAATAGAAATTAACACAAAAATTTATGTGGATCGTTAAGTTAGGCTGCGCCAAAGAGATAATTACATTATTTCAAAACAGGCCTTTTAATCATGGACCTGGAACCTCAAACGCATACCACAACATGTTTCTATATGGTGGCATAGTGAGAAAAGTGTCTATATCTGAATGTGACATCAGGCAACCAGGTTTTGCACATTGGTCTTTTTCTATATCAAACAAAACCCAATAAAAGAAAAACAAAAAGGAAAAAGAGGAGACTCTTAGGTAGTCTCTCCCATTGGAATCGTGAGTTTATAAACCTAAAGAAATTGAGTTTCAATCCAACAGGGCAATCTAATTACGAGACAGAAATGCTAAATTCAAATTGAACCTCTCGAAAGCACATGTTGACAGCTTTTACCGTTTATCTGTCGGATTATGGAAATTTCAAAAACAAATAATAAAAATAAAAATAAAGCATTAATCCAGGGCAACTATGGGGTGGGTGTATTTCCCCCAATTTTGAGGTGATGTATGCAGACATACATATATGACTAACTAGTAATGGCATTATAAACGCATTAAATAAGTAGGAAACAAACAACTAAGAAAAGCAATTGAATTGAACTAGATGAAAAAAGTTTGATCAAGTGAAAGGGAAGTGTTGGAGAATGAGTAAACTGACTGACGAGGATTCCGGAAAGTAGCATGAACTGTACAGCCTCTTTCAAGAAGAGACTGGACCAGCCACGACCCAATGTAACCTGTTGCCCCCGTAACGCAATATATCTTCCCCTTCATTTCAATGTTTCCGCCTTCCATTTTCTCTTAAATTCTTTTGTTCAACTGTAAAGAAGCACCTGTAAGACAAATCCAGGGTGTGCTTTGTGATGCGGGAATTGTTTAACAACACGACGAATTATATTATATATACACGCACAAACAGATATGCCTACTTTGCCTATTTCGGCCCACAGCTGGATTACGACAGCACAGCGTTATACAGTAGTTTCCTATCGAGACACGTGCGCACGTTGGCCGGACAGTTTGCTTTTATTATTATTATTATTATTATTATTATTATTATTATTAGAGTTAAATACACTTTACCCCTTAAATTATCTTGTTACTCGCATTTATCTCCCTAAACTATCATTTGAAACAAAAACCCCCTTGCAATTAACAGCCATGGCCTTTTTCCATGAATGAGAAATTTTTGTATATATTTTACCTGATGTTCCAAATATACTCATTATCCATAAAACCCCAAAAATTGTGCTTTTTCATATGTGTGTAATTTCCTTCAGAGAAACAATTTCAGCAGAAAGAGAAAGCAAAGAGGGCATTAGATTAGACGAAATCTTGCATGAAAGAAAACTCCAACAACGCTTCTTCATTCTTTGCTAAATTTCAAACAAAATTCCACATAAGCTATCTTGATTCCAGTGTGCCCTACATAATCAGAATCTTAATCAAATTTTATTTGTTGGTGGTTTGATCTTCAGTATTTTGAGTTTTCTGATAAGCAGTGTTTTGGGTTTTCACATCTTTAACAAATATTAGGTTTTTCCCCCCCTAAAGTTTATATAATTAATCAATGAGTTTACCATTATATTCCTGTTTATATATTCAATAGTTTAGGAATTTCATAAATTAGTGAAAAGATTGAGAGTTTTCGTGCTTAAGAAAAAAGCAATGGCTTTTTTTTTTATGCAATTCAGAAAAATTATTTTATGGGTTTAACATTATGTTCTTGCACATTTGTTATAGAGTTTAGGGATTGTAGAAATTAGGCCATGCAAGTACAGAGTGTAATAGAGTTTATGATGGCATGTGTTGCAATACTTTATGGAAGTCACAAACATTTTGCTATGTTATATGCTATTGTTTTCATCTGCATGTTGTTTGTATGTTGTGGCATGTCATCTTTGGGTGTCAGTCAAAACTGATATGCGATGGTCCAGACCTAACTTTAGTTTGGTGGTCCAAATTTTATCAAATTGTAAAATATTTTTGCATAGAAAAGTACTATGCTATCTTAAGTGCATTTTTTTGTGAGTGGGCCTTAACAATGTTAATTTCTTTACTAATTTATGCTTTATACATTGCATTTTCTTGAAAAAGATGACCGTTGACGAGTTTTATGCTCTTAAGTTTTACCATGGGGGTGAATTTTTGAATAGAAACTTACAGTCATATAGTGGTCAAGTTTTTGATAAAACTAATGTTGACCCGAACTTTTTATCATACTTTGAGCTTCTAGATATTGTCAAGGAACTTGGATATCTAATTAATAGTGTTATTTGGTATAAGATGCCTCATAGTACAACCATAGATAGGCTTAGGCTCCTTGAAAATGATCAAGTAGTTCTTGAAATGCTAAAAATTCACAAAGCCCATAACTTGATGAAGATTGAGCTTTATATACAACAAATAAACATTGAAGATCCCTTAATCATACTTGATCGTGAATATGAACTCGAATTCCCTGCAGAACATGAAAATGAAGTTGGTAGAGGGACAAATCAGGTAGGTTATGATGCTAATGGGGGTAGTAATAGTGGGAATGAAATTGATGAGGATAATTGTAGTGAAAATGAAGATGATAAAGTGTCTAAATTTGAATTTTTTGCTGAAGGTGATACATTAAGTGATATATGTGATCCTATAGAAGTAGGGAGTAAGAATATGACAATAGAAGGTTGGGAAAATATTAAATATTTAACTATTGAAGAAAATGAAAATCAAAGCGATCCAGAGGTACTAAACAGTCCTAATGATTCTGAGTGTGAGGAAAGTCTTAGGTTTCCTCAATTTGAGGAAAATATGGACATAACAATCCCTAATTTGACTGTGGGTCTTACCTTTGCAAATGTTAAGGTGTATAGAAAAGCCTTAAGGTAGTTTGATGTGGGCTAGGGTTTTGAATTGTTGTTTGAAAAAAATGAGAGTAATTAAGTTATTGCAAAGTTTAAAAATGATTGTAGGTGGAGAATCCATGCAAGTTTAATAGGCAAGTCAACTTCTTTTCAAATTAAAACAATTAAAGGAAAGCCTCATAGGTGTCTAAGAACATTTAAGAATAGGAATGCAAATTCAACTTTCTTGGTTGACAGATACATGAAAACATTTGTTGATGATCCTAATCTAAGTCTTAAATAGTTCATAAAGCTTGTTAGAAGAGTGGTGAAAGTGTACAGTCACAGGCAACAATTGTATAGAGCTAAGAGAAAGTCTTTAGAGGTAATTCAGAGGAATGTAAAAGAGTAATATTACAAACTTAGGCAATATTGTAAAATGACACTTCTGAAAAATAGTAACTCTAATGCAATTCTTAAGATTAAGGGTCCTCCATTGTATAAAAATCCAACCTTCCAAAGAATTTTCTTGTTGTATGGTGCATTGAAGTAAGGGTTTTTTAGGGGGTGTAGATCAATCATAGGCTTAAATACTTGTTTCTTGAAAGGAAGTTATGGAAGACAGCTTATGGCTACAGTTGGTAAAGATGGGAACAATCAAATGTTCCCTTTAGCAGTTGTTGTTGTTCAAGTTGAGTGTAGAGATAGTTGGACGTGGTTCTTGAAGTTGTGGTGGATGCACTTGGGGATATTAAGGAAAGGAGATGGACATTTATATCAGATAGACAAAAAGGGTTAGTGGAGAGCATAGAAGATGTTCTTCCTTCAGCTAACCACAAATTTTGTGTAAGGTATTTATATGTAAATTTCAAATTGAAATTCAAGGATAAAGCACTTAAAGACTTGATGTGGTGGCCAACTAGTTCATACTTGGAGGAGCGATATAATGAAAACACGAATTTGATAAAAGAAATTTCACATGAAGCATATGAATGGCTCAAAAATATCAAACCTGAAGTGTGGTGAAAGTTCAAAATGTCACCATTTCCCAAATGTGACATATTGAGCAATAATCTATGTGAATCTTTCAATAATTTCATCAAAGAGGCTAAGGAGCAGCCTATATTAACCATGTTGGAGACTTTGAAGAGGCAATTAATGTCTAGATTGCAAAAAAAAAACAAAAAAAGAGAGAATGGATAGTAAAATATAAAGGCACAATATGCTTTGTGATACAAGACAAAGTGGATAAAGTGAAAATGAAAGCATTAGATTTTGAAACTTTTTTCTATGGAGATGGAGTTTGGGAGATTATAGCCGATGCAAAATCATGTGTTGTTAACTTAAATCAGCACAGTTGTAGTTATAGATAGTGGGATCTCACTGGCATACCATGTTCACATGCTGCTTGTGCTATCATAACTGAGCAAAAATGTGTAGAGGACTAAGTTAGTCCATACTATCAAATTGTTGCATTTAAAGTGGCATATAGTTGCATTATACATCTAGTTAGAGATCCAAAGTTGTGGGAAGTATTAGAATCAGATGTAGTCATGCCTTCTCCATATAGAAAACAACTTGGAAGACCTAAAAAAATGAAGAAGAAAGGACTAGATGAAATAGATAATGAAGAAAGAGTCACCAAGAAAGGTATTATGATGTGATGTTCTAATTGTGGAGAGACTACTCACAGTAAACAAACTTGTAAACAGCCTCCAATGGAGAAGCCAAGAAAGAAAGACAAGGTAATGCAATTCATCTTTCAATATTTTATTTTATTTTTTTAATATTCAAACATTTTAACTATGTACTAATGATTTGAATACAGGTTAGCAAAGATACAGAGATAGGCTTACCAATTGAACAATCTGTCATTCCAGCTTCTATAGTGATAATTGGCAAAGGTAAAAAATTTAAAGCTAGGAGAAGTGCCACAATAGAAAGAGGAAGAAGAAACAAAAATGATGGTCCAAACTATAGCTTTGGAAACTGGAATGGCATTGGATTCTCTAATATGCATAATTTTATACTTGGAAGTGTAATGTTCTCCAACGTCTTTATTCAATTATTGATTATAATATTTCATTTTTATAATGCTTCATAATTTGTGTTTTTGTAGTTTCCAATAACAACGGATGCTAGCAAAGGGGGCACAACATCAGTACTGTGACTGTGACTATTTTAAATTGTTTATGACATTAGTACTATATTATATCTAATGCCTCTAATATGTTGATGCAGTGGACTCCATGTGCCCCCCCAGAAATATTTCCCAACTCACATAATGTCAATTCTGGATCAAGCTCAAATGTACAGGTAAATTTAGTAACTTTTTTATAGTTTATTTAGGTCTATCTGTAGCGCTTTTTTTCTTATTTCTTTTGCTCTATGACATTATTAGATACAAAGACAATCAAGTAGATATGGAGATGGAATTTTTTCCAGTCAAGCTTCTTGCAATAATTTTATTTTTATAAGAGATAATGGGGACTCAAAATTTGACCTTTAGTGGTGAGGTTTCTAGTGTATAAATTTTGATCTTTTTGTCTCACAATAGTGCATTTTGTTGAGTATGATATTTTGTGGACCTGTGTTGTCCACTTAAATCTATATTTTGGGGCCTGTGTTGCCCAATTGAATCTATATATGTGCACCTGGATCTTGACAAAGTATTTTTTGACACTATTATGGAGTTGCTTTTGTTGGACACATCTAATGAATCATATTTGGATAGGATATTATGAGTGGATTTGTGTATTTTTATGTTGCCCTTTTTACTTTATTTTGGACAGATTTTATGTATAAAAGAATTGCAAATTTCTATATATATAATGCTTGTTTTAAGTTACATTAGGGCAGGTACAGATACTTTTGTTTGCCATTTGTTCTTAGGTTAGCCCACATAATAACTAATAGCAAACATACTAATAACAAAACTACTTTAAGCATACACATAACTTTTTGATACTTGACTAGTTGAACTTGTGTTGCCTCAAGTTTTGCCTCTATTGCTTGCACCTTCAACCTTAACTCAGTGTTCAATGTTGCCAAATTGATAGCCGTTTGTTGCAAATTTTCATTGTTGATCTTTAGACTCTCGTTGACAGCTTCCAAATGCTTGTTCCTTCTACTTTTTGTTCCAAAAACTTCAACATTGACCATCCAATCTCCATTCCTTTCTCACAAATTCCAGGTTCTAGCTACTTCATAAATTTGCATTCATAATCCTTCTGTGATAAAATTTACAAAATTAAATTCATAAAAGATATTTACACTACAAAAATTCTAAAGTAAAAAAAATAATTTACTTACATCCCAATTTTGGCAACCTGCAAATTTTTGTCCAAGGTTGCTTGGAGTCCAAGATGTTCGTACAGGCACAGGTTGTTTACATGCACAATTGATGGTTGGAAAATTACTCACATAATAGGTTGATTGATGATACGAAAAATTAGAATTTTGCAAATTTGAAGAAGAGCTACTAGACATCTTAAGATTTCAATTAAGATTATACTAAAAATAATAATATATAGATAAAGAGAAAATGTTAAGAATTGAAGATGCAAAATAATAGCTTTGAATGCAAAATATTGAATTTTGAGAGCAAAATTCTGAAATTAAAAGAAGCTACTAGACTTTGTAAATATCATGTGAATGCCCTTATATAAAAGGAAAAGGGGCACTTCTGTCTTTACAAAAAAACGGTAATGGCTACAAGATCGTTGGAATAACATTATTGCCACATCAGCCATATGCTAACGGAAGAAGACAACGACTATTAATTGCAGGGGGGGTTTTGTTATAAATGGTAGTTTAAGAGGGTAAATGTGACTAACAAGATAGTTTAGGGGGATAAAGTGTATTTAACCCTTATTATTATTAGTAATAACAGTTGTATGATCATCAATTAGACTTTAAATTACAAGTCTAACACATTTTTTTTTAATTTTTATACAAATATACACCAAAAGTTTGTGAAATTCAAGCTTTTAAACCTCATAATTTAAAATGATACAATTCATCAATTAATCAATCAATTTATACTAAAATTATAATGTATTATTTAATTATTCATAAGTCATTTATTCTATGTATAATAGGGGCACATGATTTTTACTATCCCCACCCTAACCAAAATTAAGATCAAAATTAAAATCAAAACCAAGGGTCATGATTAATGGATCAGAAAAACCATATGTGATCCATCTAAAAATTTCAAAAATTAAAAGGAAAAAAGGATTATCATGAACAACTTGTCCAGACAATAATTTTTTAGAATAATTTGTAGTACTCTACAAAAATAAAAAATCAGATAGTGCCTGATAGCAACTCATCATCACCATAATGCAAGATTTTTGCTAACACTGCACATTAATGACATATCTATATATACAACACATATGACATGAACAACATTAGAATCCCACAATTTTCAAGAAAAAATAATATAAGCAAAACAATCCAAGAAAGGAGTTAATTATAAATTAAAAGTGATGCGTATTGAAACTACAACGTGGTAAGAATTTAGTATCTCATCTTTCTAAGACGCTGCTACTGCTTCTGTTAGCTTTTCTTTTTCTTTGATCAGTCACTCTCTTCCAATTCTCTATACTATCAATAATTTCTCCAGTCTTTACAAGATAACGCTCGCGTACGCTTACCATTTTCCAGGATTTTATAACCAACTCTACTTGTCACGTTCATTCTGCTCTTTAGAATAAAGCATCACATTTGAACGATGAATAGGTACTTCCGTCTGATCTGAAAAACACATCATTTAATGCAACTGCAATACTCAAAACATTAAACAGCAGAAAAGGAAAAATGTGGATGCAAGTTAAGCGTAAAAAGAGGTTCAAAATGGATAATCTTAGGAGGTGTTTATTAACTAAAAATTACCAGAGGAGCCAGCTACCTTGATTAATTATCTGTCCTTGTTCTCCCTCTTCATTGCTTCTCAAGTTAATATCTTTTGCCTTTATCATTTCTGGATATGATTGATTGTATCTCCAACTTTTATGCACATTTTGAGTAGAACTATTGGGCTATTCCGCTTGCACTCTTTCCTCTCCCAAGCTGCAATGAAATTGCAAGAACTATTTATTGAAAAATACAAATTTCAAAAGAAATCTAAGCAATTATATATACTTTAGAGTATGTACCTGATTGGTTCTTATTGAGCTTCCAGGAGCTGATATCTATAATTATATCTTTCTGATTTCCTCTGATCTATGCTCGGGGGGAAATGTAAGAGCATGGAGGAGGGTTGGAATGCATGCAGGTCATCTCACGGCAGACAATACAACTCTAGAAGGGCAAGCAAGCCTAAAACTTTTTCATGATGCCCACTTAATCTTTATTTATTTTAGGGTGAATTGTGGCTACCACTTCTAAGGTTTGACAAATTTACGAAAAAGTTCATATTTTTTCAAAAATTAGAAAAAGACCCCCTAAATCAATGAAATTAATTGTGAGGTGGATGAAAAATACGAAAGTTCAAAATACCCAAATGGTAAACTATTAAAAAAATAGAAAAAAATAAAAA
Source organism: Jacaranda copaia (assembly GCA_014898725.1). Lineage (NCBI taxonomy): Eukaryota > Viridiplantae > Streptophyta > Magnoliopsida > Lamiales > Bignoniaceae > Jacaranda > Jacaranda copaia. The sequence goes on along the minus strand of JACGDI010005224.1, from coordinate 394,110 downwards.
TTTGAAAATTGGCAAAAAACATGAATAGCCCTTGGTTCTTTCCCTCCCTTTAGTTACCTGATTTTTTGTCCAAATCACACTTTAGCCAAAGAAGAAAACTGTTGTTTTGTTCTCTTTTAAATCTAGATCTCTTCGTACCTATTCACCTTCCACAAAAAATATCAAAGAATCAGACAAAGGAGAGGATACAATCGAAGCAAAAAGTGTTCGCAAGAAGCACGGTGGTGTTAGGCATAAGTTTCTCCACAGCCTTTTATTCAGGTAAGGAGCAAAAACTCTTCTTGAAACCTGATGATATGTGATAATCGTTAAAAGATATTTTTTTTTTTAATTTTTTGTAAACACATTTATGAAATATTACACTAAATCCGATTTTCTAGGGCTTTTTTCAGAGAAATGTCTCTTGGGTTAGGGTTTTTCTAATTTTTATTTTCTTATGCATGATTGTAGTTACACTTCTTGTTGAGTGTCTAGGGAAAAGAAAGAAGCTTCTAAATGTTGATCATGATAGAAAAATTTTTTTTTACTTAATAGATGATATGAGGAGAAGCACATAAATTAGGTAAGGTACCTATCACCATTGCATGTAATGAAAGCAAGATACGCACTAGGATCTATAATCAAAACTTTAAAACATGTAATAGCTAGTGCCTACAAGCATTATAGGGATCTAATCATGCCTTAGATTCAGATTTAGATAAAGGATTACCTTTATAAGAAAATCCAGAATGAAACAAGTGAACTCTTCACCGATTCAAGATTCTATCTGCTCGCGATACAGAGGAATTATTGCTATGATATCCCTACCAAATTGCCTCCAAAATTCCAAAAAAATTACTGAAGATAGCCAACACCGTTTAGAAAATTAAATCAAAATTTCAGATCAATTGGCCAACTAGATCGTCCTATAGAAATTCACAAAGTTGGACCTCGCTCAGAGAGCTCTCTAGAAACAGAGTAAGCCACATGTTTTACCTCTATTGAGATAGTCCACACATTAATAAAACTTCCTAGATTCTATAATTCATAAGCTAGAGTATAACCAGAGAATTGGGGATGAAGGAGGCTGAAAACTTGGTAGAAGGAAGAAGAAAAGCTAAGTCTTCAACACATGAAATGCTAGCTTGCACAAAGGGTTGATTTTTTGGAGGAAAAAATGAAGAATCTAATTCTTCACACCTTTTGCACACCACCTTCTTTGTCTCTATCCATGCACCTCTCTATATCTATATATATATATATATATATATCTGAATTTGTGTGATGCCAAGGTGGTCACATGTTCCATAAAAGGGGGGTTGCCAAGATGCCAAGGTGGCAAGGGAATTCAAATTTCATTTGAATTTCATTTGCATCTTAATTATATTTGGAATCTCATTTCATATTAATTATAATTAATATGACATCTCAAATCTCATTTGAGTTTTCTCCCCCAAAATGCATTCCTTCTAATTAATCAAATTAAACTCTTTAATTTAATTAAACATGCTTTAACTTAACTTTTTAAGTTAAACTAGCTTAACTCCTTAAGCTTAATTATTAACTTAACTCTTTAAGTTAACTTAACCAATTGATGGTCATGTTGGCATCAAATAATTAACTCTTGAATTATTGATCTAATTTAACTCCTTAAATTAGTTGATCAATTTAACTCTTAAATCAATCAAGCTAAAATTGACGTTCAAATTTAGCACCAAAATTCAGTCCACTAGGATAGAGAGATCTTTTTTCTAACTCTTTAGAAAATTCTCTCCATCAATTAGGAAGCTAATTGAATTTTGTGTGTGACCTAATAGGTTCTACCATTCATTAGACATGGGCTTGTAATGCCTTGTGACTTTCGAATATCTAATATTCATTCTAGTTTAAGACTCCTTTTAAACTAGTCAACTAAATTCAATTAATCTCATTAATCAAAGAATACTCAATCTCCATGATCGATGTCCAACCTCAAGCCTATAGAGCCTAACTACTTGGTTGAAACAAATATTCTGGAGAACCATCATCGCTCTATGCGTGCAATGCAAATACGATCCTTTCATCTTCTATCTCTCAAAGAGGCCTAGGGCAAGATATTTGTTAGCTCCCTATTAGCTTTTATACAATGTCTCTATTCTCCATGTTCAAATTCATTTATGTGACTTCACCTTTGAAAAATCAAATTATCACACACCTTACACAAGAATTTCTTAGAATCGATTATTATAGAACACATAGAAAATGTACTCGCTCTTCACAATAGTGAAGAGTCAAATTTCATCTTGGATCTCACAAACATCCATACCAAGTAGCTCATACCTAATCTTAATCTGAAAGACCCACTAAGTATTCAAGTGTGAGTCAAAGTATGAGGATCGAATACAAGGTTACCATGGATCCTCAGGTCAAAAGACTAATAATATGCACTAGCGTAAGCATGAGAATTAGCCACTACCAACTTGCCACTTTGGCTATCTAGTAGATTCTTTGGTGGGTCTTCAATGCCTTGTTCTCTAACAAGCACCCATTAAGATACACCCATATCTCATACAATTGCTCATGGAACGGAGCAATCTCCAACTCTTGGATTTATGCATCGTTAGTGCAAGTCTATTTAGATCTTAGATGCCCTGTCTCATAAGATTCTATGACTTGGAAGTTTTAAAATCACAACCGTGTGAAACGTATTCTATCATCACCAAACCAAGTTCCATAGTCTAAGGTGATCTAAGGACTTCATCCAAATGCAAGTGAAGCATAAGAAAGCATAAGATGAAAGTGGCCATATAAAAAATATCATTCAATCAAGATTACTTTACAAGGTAATAGTTTGTACAAGGCCAATCGCATTGGCTTGCCAGGTACTATTCCAACAATAGTGTAATTAGATCTAATGTTAGCATGCCTATTTGAAGTAATAGAGATGTTACGTATATGTTTTTGAAAAATATCTCTGCTAATAAAATTATAATATATGTTGACTCTTCAGATGATGGGGTTGAGGGTGGTGAGGGAGGAAAGGTGATGATGAGGAAGAAGTGGGTGATGAAAAAAAGAAATGTAGAGATAATAGAGATGAAGGTGATAGGGTTGTTGAGATTGATGAGGCTAATGATAGTATTAGGGCAGATAAGGGTTTTAGTGATAAATTTGCAAATGATGAAAGTGGAAATAGTTCTGAGTCATTGTACACACCAAACAGTGAGAATGGTGATGATGATAGCATTTCATTGTTGTCAGAAAATAGTAAGGATGATTAGTTATCTAGTTATAGTTCTAATGAACATTGTGAGACTTACCATTCATCTAATCAACAATTTGTAAATAATCCTTTGAAAGGTAGTTTGAATAGAGATGCTTCACACTATCCTATTTACACTAGAGATGACAAAAAAATTATGCTAGAAAAGGGTATGATTTTTAATGATGTGTATGTATTTAGGGCAACTTTGAGAGATTATGTTATTCAAGAAGGCTTTTTATTGGTAAGAGAAAAAAATCAAAACCAAAAGGACCACTACTTATTGTATTGATGAGAAATTCCCTTAGAGAATACATGCCTCTTTATTAACAGATAGAGTTACATTTAAAATCAAAACATATGCGAGCATACACACGTGTTATGGCAAACTGCACAAAAGAAGCTACTACTAAGCGAATTGCCTCAAAATTAGTTTTATTTTAAGAGATAATCTTGAAATGAAAACTATGGGGATTAGAAGTGAAATAAAGAAATATGTAGTGAATTTTCCTTATATGCAAATTTATAGGGCAAAAAAAACCAGCATTTGAAGAGAGAGAGAGAGAAAGAGAGAGAGAGAGAGAGAGAGAGAGAGAGAGAGAGAGAGAGAGCAATCATTCTAAATTATTTGACATGCCACATTTATATGAAAAGATGGTTTGCATGAAGAATAAGAGAAGCGTAGTTAGATTGTAGTATGATATACCTGAAGGTAAGAATGGATGTTCTAGCAACATACCCTATGTACCTTCTTTCAAAAGGTTTTTCTAAGTGTTGGGTACTTTAAGAGATGGTTTTCTAGAAGGGTGTAGTCCATTCTTAGGGTTGGATGGATGCCATCTATGGAGAGCAGTCAATCTAAGTTATTTAACATGCCACCTTTATATGCAAAGATAGTTTATGTGAAAAATGAGAGAAGTATAGTTAGATTGTAGTATGATATACCTGAAGGTAAGGATACATGTTATAGCAACATACCCTATGTACCTTCTTTCAAAAGGTTTTTCTTAGGCTGGGTGCTTTAAGGGATGGTTTTCTAGAAGGGTGTAGTCCATTCTTAAGGTTTGATAGATGCCATCTAAATGGTCTTTTTGGAAGTGTTCTATTAGCTACCATTGGTTTAGATGGAAACAATGGCTTATATCATATAGTATTTGCTGTTGTGGCAACCAAATGCAAAGAAAATTAGATATGTTTTTCTTTAAACATCTTTTCATGATACTTGGAGGCTTCTCAACTTATTTGCCTTGGACTTTTATGATTGATAGACAAAACGTACGTCACATTCTTTATTTGTTTGATTGTATGCTTCTGGTGTGCTTGTGTGTTTAGTTATGCATTTGAATTATTTCAACAATTGGTTATTTAGTATAAAAGGGCTAAATTGTAATATGCATGTCACTAGATAGTGATAATTGTAATACATGATCTTTACAAGGTTTTTATTATCATGTTTGTTGTAATTATGAGTTATTTTGTAATGTTTCACAATTCAACTATGATAACTTTGTTGTATTTTAGCTTAGGGACTAGTGGAGCCAATATTTAAGTTGGTCCCTAATGTCATTAACAAGCATTGTGCCAAACATATTTATGCTAAATGTAGGCAATAATTTGCTGGAGCAACATTTAAAAGGTATTTGTGAGAGGTTGCAAGATTATACAATGCAACTGGCATCAACTTTGCCACGTATAAGTTGAAGGAATTGAAGCCTACTGCATATGATTAGCATATAAAAATCCCTACTGAGCAGTAGTCTGGACATGCATTTTGTAGTAGGTTGAAGAATGATCATGTGACCAACAACATTTCAAAGTCATTTAATCATTGCATAGGTGATTTAAGAGAGAAACCTATATTGACTCTCCTAGATAGATTGAGAGAAAAACTAATAAGTACGTTGCATAAGAGAAATGAAAAAGGGTTGAAGTGGAAGAACAATATAGTTCCTAATGTTGTGAAGATAGTCAATTTGATGAGGGATAAGGATAGAAAATGTAGCGTCCTCTTTACTAATAAAAGTGAGTTTGAGGTGTAAGATCAAAATATTCATTACACTGTCAACATGCAAAGAAGAACTTGTGATTGCAAAAGATGGGATATTAGTGGAATTCCATGCAAGCATGCTGCTATTACCGTGTCATTTATGAGACAAAAGATTGAAAATTATATAGATAGTAAGTTCACTAAAGAAAAATACATAAAAGCCTACAGTTATAAGATTTATTGTTTTACAAACTTTACATTCTAGCCTTAGGGCATTGAAGAGACTCCAAAAGACTTGTGCCTCCATTGAAGAAAAAAATGCCTAGAAAACTAAAGAAAAGTATAAAGAGAGAATCTGGAGAAGAAGAAGCAGTACGAAGATCATGTATTGCTAGATGCAAAACATACAATAGCTTAAATTCCATCAAATTAAGTATGATTGTATGTGTGATAGCATCTACTATACTAAGAATATCAATGAACCCGATTATTGCAATTACTCAAGCCATAATAGTAGACTATGCTAATTTTTAAGGCAAACATAAGCAGATGGAAATAAGAAGAGACAAAACTAGAATGAGGTTAGCTAAATTTGATTTAACTTTCTTAATCTATTAGTTGCTTCTAGCACTGCATCCTTAATTCTCTTCAATTTATGTTTGACAAGTAAGTGGTTCTGAAAGAGGAAAGGGAAAAGCAGCCACATAACTAATAGTATGAATGAGGTTAGTTAAATTTAGCTTTATTTTGATTTTTAGAACAATGCCACTAACTAATTACTTCATTGAATTTTTATTTGTAGCATATGAATAAAGTTAGTATTGTTGTTAATGCATCTGTATCACAAAGAGGAAGAGGAAAAGGGAGAAAAAGTGGAAGGGGAAGTGGGATGACAAATTGTCAAAATGAGGTGTACTCTTTTTTTTTTTGGATTTTTTAGTTTTTTGGTTTTTATAAATAATTTTCATTCATGCTAAGTATCAATTTGAAATTATGTGATAGGGAGATGTTGAATTTTTACAAAAGGAAACTAAAAGGAAAAGCCAAAGAACTCAATGCTAGTATAATGTTAGATGTATCATGTATCTTGATTCAAAGTATGTCTTAATTTGTCTTTTGTTTCAATTTATACTTAAGTGATTAGTACCCTGAGAGGTTATGCAATGAGATAGTCCGGCTAACACTTCACAAATGGATAGGAGCATAGGCCGGAATGAGGTTAGAATTATTAGTATCTTTTCTTTTTACAACACCTCATAAATATTTCTAATAGGCAAGCCTTTATTTATATTGTAGAAACATGCATGTTTAGTATAATATGATATTCCCTTAGCAGCTATGATACAAGGAAAAAAAAAAGATGAAGGTTGGTGCTGCAAGAAAATCAATAAATGTATCCTCACAACAGAATGCCCTAGAAATAACCATATAAACTCCAAGTTAAAATGCTCCTAAAAAGGCCTCACAAACTCCAACTTAAGATGTTCCTCAAGGATCCTCACAGCTCTCTCCACCTACTGCCCCTATTGAGAAAAGAAAAAAAAGGAGAATCTTTTATTACTAAACCAGTGACAAAGCAATAGAATACAAAAATAGATAGAGCAACTTCAACACATAAAGCTATTGCGGGTAAAGATAATGATTTTGTCTATGAATGCCCTCAAATGTGAATGATAAGCTTATCTTTTGCTAGAATTTTTAGAACATACAATATTGGATTGGATCGAATTGCCTTTTGTTGTGGTTTAGATAGAATTGACAATGCTTTTGCCTTGTAGTATATGATTCGAATTACTTTTGGCTTGGAGATTGTTTAGAGATTGGATATGAAGTGGATGGATGGTACTTTTGTTTCATATTTTGGCCAAACACTTTCAATATGTATGAACTATGAAATGCATATAGTGGAGTTGCAAAAATATACAATGAGCACAAATTGAGTACTACTATTACAAAACGAATACCTGCTATCTACCAACTATTTTACAAATTTGTGTACCACGAACAAACCTAAAAGTACCATATTTGTTATCAAAGCTTATACAATAAGCTTTCCCTTTTCAACACCGAAGCATTATTATAAGGTTGATGTTGCAGGGAGCTAGTGGCTTTACATTCTTCAATTGATTGTGCTTGAGCATTCCAACAACTTTGATGGTCATATTATTCTACCGGCAAACACCAATGAGAGAAACCATGCGTGACACAATAATATAATAGCTTGTTGAGATTGTTAATTGTTTCGGATACCATTATAATAACTTACATCTATCTTTTTTGTATTTCAAACCCCTAACATTACTGGATGATGTGCTCCACGAGGAAAGCATTGCAATTTGCATAAACAAATATTGAAAAACTCATGTGTATATATAGGCACAATTAACCAATGGTTGTAAATAGTATAAACAACTAAACCGAAACCAATCACAAATTTCTTACAATTAAACCCTTGTAGTATAGCTATATTACTATTAAGTCCTTACATAAATTAAAAATATGATAGTACAAGCCCCAAGAGTATTTTTGTCGGCAAAAAATCATCAAAATTAAGGTTACTAAGACAAATGGTAGTTTTGGAATTTCTCATGAAAATTTTAGTGGCAATTTCAAATACCTTAACGGTATGTAATGGTAGGGTTGATCCATTGAAAGGCTACAAACATTAGGGGTTTTTTTTTAATTTTCAAAAAAAATGAGGAATTTTTCATAATTACGCCAAACCTCAAGTGGGATAGCCATAATTCACCTTTTATTTTATTTAATGTCTAAAGGTAAGAAGTAATTGTTAGCAAAATAGTACATAGTTATCAAATCGCTCAGACAATGAAACTATTTTGTTTTTGTTCATGCTAATAAAGAATCTAACATGTAATTTAAAGGACTCCATCAAAAAAAGACATTCAAAATAGCTCTAAGATGTTTGTTCTTTTGATATCAAAAAAGCCAATAGAAATGTAATGTTGGCTAGCCAATAGTTTTAATTTATTTCTTCAGTAGTGTTTTTTCCTTCCTAACCACAAACACCTCAATTATAAGCATAAGAAATGTAATTTAAAGCACCACCAATTAGAGCAACAATTGAAAATGGAGGCATTGTTGATTTAACCTGCACAGCATATATAGCAAAAGATATTAGCAAAACACTTTACATAAGTGCTTATATGTTCTCAGCTTTCTTTATATTACGCAAAGAAAACTTCAAAAAGCATGGAGGAAAACCACATACACTTATGTTCAAAAAAGTTTTTCATTAACTAAGACAAAAAATATAGCTTTGAGTAATGAAAAATACTAAAGTAGGCTAAATCCAAATGAAACAAGCTTTAACTTCTCCTTAATCTGTGCAGTTCCACCTATCTTAGATGTAGTTTTCAAAGATTTAGCACAAATTAAAATTCATCAAGAAACCACAAAGGTAAAGAAATCTAGTGATGTATGTTTCAAATTTGAAATATATAAATTCAAGCCTCATTCTTTGATTAAGCCCACTCTTAGGCAAGATAAAATGGTGTGTTGAATTACTTCCTTTAGCATTCAATTTGCAACAACAATTCATGACAATTGAATGTTTTTGGCTTTGCTTAAAACCAACATAGAGCAACTTAAGTGCTTATAAGCAATTCTCTACAAGCAAGAAAACCAGCATATTTAGTAATAGCATATTATTTAGAAATACTAAAAGCTTGTAAATCTTAAAAGAGCCTCCAAAAGAATAAATTCAATTCTTCTTTCATTTAAGTGACAACTCCAAGTAGCAAATGCTTATTTCTATAGGTGAAATAATAAGCACATAGATTTTTATACAAAAGTGATCAAATATTCATACCATGGAAAATTGATGTGAGGGAAATCCGACCACTCATCTATATCCGACCTCCTCCTTGAAATGGTAAGGAAACTATACCTCACAATAATGGGGATCTACAACCCTCGACCCTAAGTGAATGTGGCCATCTTAATGGCAAGCTATCCTTCATACTGCTTGTCTTATTTGGATACTAAAAAGAACATCCACTTCCCAATAAATGTACTAGCACCATATAGGAGCATTAAATATCCCAAGGTATGAAAGTAGCTAGTACCCTGTAAACTATTACCTAAAGAGAAAGTCCATATTTCCCTATCCCCTCTACAGCCCTACAAGAGCATCTATGATTAAAAGAGGGAATAAACACTGAAATATCTATAAATAAGTCCTAGAACACCTGGTGAAAGTTTCACACCCATTTTTACCTTCCACCTATGCTAAATATTCCTTTCCCTTTCTTAGGTTTACTGACTTACGCATCATATGGTTTTAGCCAAGGGCTATCTTTACAAGCCTAATAAGATTTCTTTGGTTGTAGGTTCCACCTCCTTGCTCTTTGGAAGACCTTAGTTCAACCTTATAAACACTCACTATCTCTTATCTCTCTCATTATAATTACCTCCCACAAAACTTTATCATATTATTTTGGTATCGTCTAAGGAAATAGCATTTGCAACTCACCAAGAAATGGTTAACCCAAGCGTGCATTGTCAGTAAAAACAAGATTAGCATCCAACCCACCCACTTACCCAAAATATTGGCTTAGAAGGCCATTTTATTTCCATCATAGTTGGAGGATCAATAGGAAAAAATTCCAAAACAATTAGATAACAAATGTTCCAATGGCTGAATTAGAATTAAGATTATTTTCAAAAGAGAACCCAACAAAGCATTCTCATCCCTTGATGGCAGTATGTTTCAACTACAGTCAACAAGCCTTAACAACTACATACACAAGAGGGAATGAGCAACTTTAAATGATCATTCAAGCTTAGCATAGCTGACCACACAATAAAAAGAGTTTTGTTAGATACGGCAACTTCATCAACTTCATCACTTTTGCCACCCTATAAGAACACATTGTAGCCCTAATGCAAGATTTCATCGGTGAGATGATCTTTCTAGCTAGTCATATTATGCTCCCTACTTTGATAGGTGAATATCTTCTCTTAAGAACAAAAATGATAGAGTACATAATTGTGGCTATAATCCTACCATATAACATCATCATTGGAGTTTCAATTATCAATGTATTCTAGGTAATAATACATATTTTCAACTAACAACTAAAATTCATTACTATAGTAAGGGAGGGCATGGTATGTTGCGATAAAGATGAAATAGCCTAATGTATTCGCTTTTACTATTGACCCAGCCAAAATAATTATTCCATTAACATAAAATACCATTACTTGATCTATCTAAAACTCACACAAGAAAAGGGCTAGAAGATACCTATCTCCAAGCAATTGAAGAACATAAATATATTGAATTTAAACTAGGAAACCCAGAAAAAGTCATCAAAATTATCACGCAATTGCAGCCAAACATAGAATAATAGTTGATACAATTCATGCAAGCAAACAAAGATGTCTTCACATGGACAGTTTTAGATCTACAAGGCATTGACCTCAACATCATAGTGGAGTTATAGTTTACAAATGGCTTTGCAACATAGTCCTCATTTCTTAACTAGGAAATAAATAGCAAACGTGTAATGATTTCACCAACCTCAACAAAGCCTGTCTAATAAACCTTACCTGCTTCCCAAAATCGACTCACTGGTAGACTTAACAGCCAATTATCTTCATTAAGCATGATAGATGCCTTTCAAGGATACAACAAATTCTCATAGCACTAGAAGAAAGAGATAAAACCTCTTTCATTTTACATAATTATGTCTATTGCTTTCTAGTTATGCCATTTAGTTTAAAAAATATAGGTACAATGTACCATAAGCTGGTAAATTTAGACTTAAGTGAGAAAATAGGCCATTTCATTGAAATACACATCAATTTCATAATCATCAAGAGTACAGTCGAGGTGAGCCACTTAGCAGACTTGTAGAACGCTTTCTCCGTCCTAAAAAAATTCAGAAGAAAACTCAATCCAATTAAATGTACATTTAGAGTCCAACAAGTGAAATTCCTTAGGTACATGGTAAATAATAGAGGCATTAAGGCAAATCCCTAGAAGATACAAGCTTTGCATAAGATAACGATGCCAAAAACTATATGAGAACTATAGAGCCCAGTAGAATGGATCATAACACCTAGCTATTTTTTCTCCGAACTTGTCGATCAAAGTCTACCATTCTTCAGAGTATAGCACAACACAAAAAAATCCAATGGACTTTAGAGTGCAATCTAGCCCTAGCTAACATCAAGAACTACTTTTTCTCCCCCAAAGCTTACTAAAATTAGGTTCAGTGAAACTCTATTTCTATATTTAGTTGTATCATTGTATACGATCAGTTATGTCTTAATTTTAATAAATGATGGTATACACAATCTAATATACTATATTAATAAGGTATTGTGAGGTATTAGAAACAATTGCTTAGAGATGGAAAAATTTACTCATGCATGACTGATAACAACAAGAAAATTATGTCTTTACTTTTAGGCGCACTCCATCACATTTTTAACGATCCATCAACTCAAGCAAGTCCTCACCAAACTAGATACATTAGGAAGATTGACAAAATAGTTAGTCGAGCTCAGTGAGTTTGACGTAAGTTTTCAACCAAGAATAGCCATCAAAATATAGGCCCTAGCCAATTTTTCTGGATGAGCAGATCAGACTCCTCGACAAGAATGACTACCCTATAGGTGCTACTGTTGGTGGATCCTCAATCTCCACAAATGGTGGAGCTAAGAGTTCACTCTGTTTGCTTGAAGGCAAAGAATTAGATTTTACCCTAAAACTCAACTTTTCAATCACAAACAATGAGACCAAGTATGAAGCCCTTATAACATAAATGAAAATGGTCATCACTAATAGCATCAAGAATCGATCAATAGTAACCAGCTCCCAACTGGTCACAAGGTAGTTTGACTGAACTTACAAGGCAAAAAATAATAATAATGGCCAAATACCTCTCTATAGCACGAAAAGTATAGTCACAATTCAAGAGTTTTGCCATTAGCCAAATCCCTCCATTAGAGAACAAAAGAGCTAACACATTGTTTGAATTTGCTAGTACTAGCAAGGGCATAAAGGATCAAACCATAAATTTTCTAATAGCCAACCAACTAGAAATCCTCGACAAGTAATTCACTTAAAACATACTAGGCTTGTTATCACTTATGCCACCAAAGCCCAACTAGTAAGATGAATTTGGAATTACTTATCAAATGGAACACTAATGGACAACAAAATAGCAACATACTAATAACGTCTCCCATGATACTCATTGTCCTAGGATAGAGTCCTATTGAAAAAATCTTTTAGAGGACCATCTCTATACTGCCTAACTCGCTCTCAAGCCTCCACAATCCTAGAAGAAATACATGTAGGTAACAGCAACAACCATTTGGGAGGACGCTCATTGTTAGAATAGTGCCCCCACAGCCAATTAGATTGGCATGTAACTATTTCACTTGTGAAATAATCATGATTGAATGGTATTTATTATAAATGGCTATCTTTATCTTATGCTTATTTTACTTCACTGGCATTTGGTTGAATCCCATAGATCACACAAGATTACAAGACATGGTCATGCACTGGTTGGTGATCATGAAATAAGTCTTACATGGTTATGATCTTAAATCATCCAAGTTGTAGAATCTTATGAGACAGAGCTTCTAAGATTTGGATAGACTTGCACTAATAATGCATAAATCCAAGGGTTAGATATTACTCTGTTTCATGAGCAAACTATGTGAGGCATAGGTGCTTGTTAGTGGATGCTTATTAGAGAACAAGTTCACTGAAGACCTACCTAGAGAATCCATCAGATAATTGTAGTGGCAAGTTCTCCAGCTTATGCTAGTGCACATAATTAGTCCTTTGATTTGAGAATTCATGGTAACCTTATGTTTAGGTCTTCAAGCTTTAACTCTACCTTAACCACTTAGTGGGTCTTTCAGGTTGAGCTTGGGTATGAGCTACTTAGACATAGAATTTTATTGGATCCAAGATTGGATCTGACTCATTATTGTGAAATGCAAGTACATATCCTCTGTATTCTGTAATAATCAATTCCAAAACGCCTTTGCGCAAAGCAGTATGACAATTTAGAAAAAGAGTTTTTCAAAGATGAGGTCATAAACTAAAATCAAACATTGGGAATAGAAACATAGTTTGAGGCTTTAGAGAGCCGACAAATATCTTGCCCTATGCCTCTTTCAGGAGATAGGAAATGAAAGGAGCATATTTGCAAGTTGGCATCACACCTCCCATTAGGTGCCAACTTGCATCATACCTTCCCATGAGGTGCCAACTTGCATCACACCTTCCCTCCCTCTATATAAGGATATAGAGTGGCCGGCCACTTGATGCTTATGCATGAAAAATCTAGATCTAAAAGCTAGATCCACTTTTCCCTCTAATTTTGTGATTCTCTCATGAGTTGAGGCTTCACACTTTCTTCACCTCTCACTCCTCCTAAATTTGGCCTTCATCCTTACTCATTTCTCCTTTATTTTCCAGCTGAAATTGGAGAAATTTGGATTTTCCATTGGTGTGTGGATTATTACATTAGAGGCAATACACTTGGATTGCTTGGCCTTTGGAGATCTATTACAGTCCAGTCATTTGGAGGCATTTCTGTAGTGGCTTCCAAGTTTCTGTTTTGGTTTAAATTTTCCCTGGATATTCATCAAGGTGCTGGTGATTGTTTATCCAAATTTCAGCGAATTCTAAGGTGATTTGGTTGGGCAATTGTTGCCATCTTGTTGCTGCGCCATTGGAAGACAGTTTCAAGGTGTTGAAGTGTTCTTCCTCCTTTCCTTGGATTTTGTGCATTCGAGGTATTCCATCATCCAAATATGAATCTAAGGAATGATTAGATACTTGGTTTTGAGTGTAGCCTAGTTAATTCAGCTATGTTTTTTGCTTTATTATTGAATCCTAGTGCTGCACTTGACTTCAAGTAGTATCGAAGCCTAATTTGATACTTTGATTTGGATTTTCTATTTGAATGATTCATGTGATGGATTAATCAAAATATCAAAATACTTGATCTGATTTATGGATTGGAGTGTTTGGATGATGATGCTTGTGGCTCCTTTGTTGATGAATTGATATCATGCTAATATGTGTTTTAAGTGTTAATTCATATGATTAGTATGTTTTAATTCATAGTTGCTAATGTTGATTGTTGATTTAGCATTAGTTGATGTTATATGTTGATATAGCATGCTAATTATGGCCTTAAAGAGTTTTGATCATTTTTAGATCCAATTTGATTGGAGATTATTGGAGATTTCTAAAGAATGTTGATTCTTACTTAAACTTGATTTTTGAAGCATGTTTGAGCACTTGAATTTCAATTTTTAAAAGGTTTTTAAATCTATAATTTCATCTATAATGTGTGATTTGATGTTTAAGAGGTATCCCAAAATTTTTGGTGCACAAACGTTGAGCTGAAAATAGCTTAACTCAGTCCCAACCCTAAAACAAAGGTGTTACCATGCTGTGGTGGGGCAACAAGCAAGCCAAGGGCACATCTGCCACCCAACTAGGGCAGCAATGGCCAGTTTAGGGAAGGAATGAGTTTGAGCCTATTTTTTTTCCTTAAGTGACCAAAAGTGTTCTAAATCGCACACAACAAATGCGCAAATGTTGTGCAAGTTCTCAAAACTATGTTTGACATTTTTTATTGCTTTTAAAATCTTGTTAAAGTTAATCTTCAATGATGAGGCATAATTGTTATGCTTATTCTTGCTTGATCAATCAATTGTTTATGAGATAAACACTTAATTGTTGGAATTGAATGTCAATTCTTAGTTTATTTATTGTTCATTCAAATGTTGAATGAATGGGGATGATCATGAGACTTTAATATTGATTTTATTTGTTTCAAGTTGTTAAAAAGAGTTGTATTAAATTGGGGCTTTTACGTCTCTTAATTCTACCATGTAAAAGTTATGTGAGTAAAGTCACTAGGGGTGAAAATTTCTCTCTTGTAAATGTTGCAAGGAGCAAAGAAGACTAATGAAGACTTGAAGACCTATGAACGTATGGGGATACACTCATGTAATAGCTTGGTTTAATCAACCCACTTAACATCAACTACGTGGCGCACATATGGCTCTAAATGCACCACCTAGTTAAGACCCATAGTCATCCCACCCTAGAAGCATGTTAGTTGCATTTACCTATATATGCTTTGCATATCCTATTAATGTATAGGATGCGTGGTTAGGATATAGAAAACCTAAATAAAAAGATAAAAGTAATGAAATCTTTGCAACCAAGAAAATGCTTCTAGTTAGAAAGTCTAAGTGCTTTCCAAAATATTAAGTTAAAATGGATACAAATAAAAAAAAATTTTAATTAATCCATGCTTTCTACCAATAGTATATGACATGATGACGCTACCATCTTTGTGATGGCACTCAATCATTGGGGTCACACTTAGGTGAAAAGCTATGATCATATACTTAGCACATGATGCACCTTTGATTTGAGGCTTCCCATGCATTAGCACTCGTCACAAGAGATGTCATGGAGCGGTCTTGAATTAAAGTTTGATTGGAAAGTCTAACTTAACACCTAGTAATGTAAATACTGAGCGAACATGTATCTACATGAAAAGTATGGCCAAATATATCGAGAGTTGCATAAGATGCAATCAGCAAAAGTTGCTTACCTTTTCATTATTTATGGATGGCACTCAATCACAGGGGTCCGCTTACAAGTCCTTAAGGTCTTTATTTTCATTAGAAAATATAATTTCCCAAATTCTTCTAAATTGATAAAATAGTGGGAGAAAAACATACTTGAAAAACCATGAGCATGTTTTTAATATCAATATTCTATCATATGCTTATACTCTTCTTTTCACCTTTTGTAGATTTTTGAAATCTCAAGTTCAAAATGGCTAAAAATCCACTCAACATTATTTTGAAAACCAATAAGCTAATCTCGCCAAACTTCCATGATTGGTTGAGAAATTTCAAGATTTTTCTAGATTATAAAAAGAGGACCTATATCCTTGATCAAAGTTCACTGGACACCATTGGCAATGATGCTACCCATGAAACATGTGAATTGTTCACAAAGTTTGTTGATGATGATCTATAAACGAGTCCAAAAACGAGATGCATTATGATAGCTTCTATGACTAATGAGCTACAAAAGACTCATGAGCACATAAAACATGTTCATGAGATCTACACACACCTACAAGAACTATATAGTGTTCAACTAGACACGAAAGTTTCACTTTGTTTAGGGAGCTTTTTAGGTCAAGAATGAATGAGGGCACAAATATTCATGAACACAGGCTAAAGATGATATGGCACATTAAAAAGCTTGGTCAATTATATGTGATTATGGATAATGAGCTCTATATAAATTTGATCATTCAATCATTGCCTAGCTTATTCGGTCAAATCGTTATGAACTTTAATATGTCCAAGCAAAAGGTAACCATTAATAAATTAGTCAACAAGTTGGTGACCACTGAAGCGACTACGAAAAAGGATAAACCTCTTATGCTTGCTTTCTCTTCCAAGTCTAAAGGCCCTAGGAGTACCAAAAATAGAGGTAAAAGGAAGAAGATTTCTTACTCTAAGGAAAAGCAACCTTTTAAGAGTTTGGGACAAATCAAGAAGAAGAAAGAGGCTAAAGCCAATGCTACGTATTTTCATTGTGGTGAAAAAGGACATTAGAAAAGGAATTGCAAACTTTACCTTGCAACCCTTGAGAAGGGTATGTACTTTTTTGAAATACTCTTGATGACAAATTCTTCCTCATAGGTATTTGATACCGTATGTAGTTCTCACCTTTGTATTCATTATAGAGGATGGAAAGAAAATAGAGTTTCAATGAAGGGGATAAGATCCTTCACCTTAGAAAAGGAGCAAAAGTTGTGGCCATGATCAAAGGTTTAGTCAAGTTAGACTTGAGGAATGGTTACATTGTACTTGATCCTTATTTCTACGTGCCCAACCTTATAAAGAATATTATTTCTATACATATTTGGATAATGAAGGATATGATTTTTCTATATCTAATGGGATATTGAAAGCATTAAAGAATAGTTCTTTAATTGCACAAGGCACATTAAATAATGGATTGTACATACTTGATTTCCAACCTTCATTGATGCACATTCAATCAAGTAAAAGAAAATTAGATAACCAAGAAAATGCCATCTTATGGCATGTAAGACTTGCACATATTTATATAAATAGGATGAATAAGTTAGAAGCTCTCAAAGCACTAAATGTTAGTGGCATTGAGCACCTTTCTCCTTGTGAATCTTATTTGAAAGGAAAAAAAATAACCAAAACTCCTTTTGTAGGATAAATAGAGCAAACTACAAGTCCTTTGGATTTGATCCATACGGATATTGTGGCCCACTTAGAGATAGTGAGAGAAGAGGCTATTCTTACTTCATCACCTTTACAAATGATCATACGCCATTTGAATATTTGTATCTTATGAAGTATAAGTCCAAAGCTTTTGAAAAGTTCAAAAGAGTATAGGAATGAAGTAGGAAAGCAAAAGTGACTAAGTATTAAAGCTTTCAATTGAATTGAGGAGAAGAATACTTAAATATTGAATTCTTAGATTATCTAAAAGAGAATGGAATTTTCTCTCAATGGACTCCACTTAGCACACAACACAATGAAGCAGTCAAAAGAAGAAATTGTACCTTGCTACACATGATACATTCCATGATAAGCTCTTTCAATGTGCCTATATCCTTTTGGGATACACTTTAGAAATGGTGGTGAGTCTACTAAATATAGTATCCTCAAAGTTGGTGCCAAAAACAACACATCAAATATGGTGTGACAAAGCACTCTCTTGCACTTATCTGGAAGTCTGGGGGTCACCCACTTACATCAAGCGGCTAGTAGGAGATAAGTTGGATAGTAGGTCCACCTTGTGCATGTTTGTGGAGGACCTAAGAGAGTTTTTGGGTTATTACTTTTATGATACCTTGGAACAAAAGGTCTTTGTTTTAAGGAACACCAACATTTTGGAAAAGAAATTTCTATTAGATAGAAATGGCATCAATGTTGAACTTGATGAAGTTCAAGATAATCATCAAATCCTACAAGCAGTCGAAACAAGTGAGAAACAAGAGCCTTACACACAACCTCTTAGAAGGTCAGACTGATTCAAGAAGCAACCTGAAAAGTTTGGATTCCTTCATGAGATGGGCTAAGCGGATAACAATCTAAAGACCTATAAGAAAGCTATATTAGACATTGGCTCGGAACATTAGCTTGATGCCATGAAATCGAAAATAGACTCCATATACTCCAACAAAGTATAGATTTTAGGATATCTACCAAAAGGTATAGTACTTGTTGGTTGTAAGTGGATCTATAAGTGAACGTTAAGGGTTGATAAAAAGGTAATGACCTTTAAGGCGCAATTAGTAGTAAAGGATTATACTCAAAGACCCAATATTAATTTCAAGAAAATCTTTTCACTAGTCATATTTTTAAGTCCATTAGGATTTTACTTACCATAGTCATATATTATGACTATGAAATATGGAAAGTGGTTGTAAACTTTCCTCAATAGAAACATTACAGAAGAAATGTATATGAAGCCAACATAAGCTTTTATATCTATAGTGAGTAGACCTTTTGCAAACTCAAGAGATCTATTTATGGACTCAAATAGACATTCTAATGTTAGGACACACATTTTGATAAGACAGTTAAATCGTTTGGCTTTGTCAAAAATGTGTATAAACCTTATGTATACAAAAATAC
Source organism: Jacaranda copaia (assembly GCA_014898725.1). Taxonomy (NCBI): domain Eukaryota; kingdom Viridiplantae; phylum Streptophyta; class Magnoliopsida; order Lamiales; family Bignoniaceae; genus Jacaranda; species Jacaranda copaia. The sequence goes on along the minus strand of JACGDI010005224.1, from coordinate 375,181 downwards.
TAGTGGGAATAGTACACAATTTATTATGCTTTATGTCGATGACATTTTTCTCATTGAGAATGAGAGAGAAATGTTAAAATGTACTAAACCATGATTATCTACTCAATTCTCTATAAAAAATTTGGGAGAAGCATCCTATGTATTAGGAATACATATCTACAGAGAGAGATCGAGGAGAATGTTGGGGCTTTCCCAAATACCATGCATTGACAAGATACTAAAGAGGTTTTGTATGGAAAAATCCAAGAGAGAATTCCTTCCTATAGGACATGATCTTCATCTCTCCAAGTCTATGGCCCCTAAGACTAACAATGAGAGACATAAAATGTCTTACATACCTTATGCGTTTACCATTGGGAGCATAATGTATGTTGTTCAATGTACAAGGCTAGATAATGTACACACTCTAAGTGTTATGATCCATTTCTAATCTGACCATGGTGAATGTCACTAGATAAATATTAAAATAATCCTTAAGTACTTGAGAAGAACTAAAGACTTATTTTTGGTTTACAGCAATGGAGAATTGAAGCTCGAGCGAATTTTAGTTTTCAATTCAATATAGATCACTTAAAATCCACTTCTAGATTCAAATTTTCCCTTAATAATAGTGTGGTGAGTTGGAAGAGCTCCAAACAAGATACCACAGTCGATTATACCACAGAGGTAGAATATATTGCGGCTTTAGAAGTTGCAAATGAAGATATTTAGATAAAAAACTTTATCCAAGAGTTGGATGTAGTATCTAACATTACTAAGCCAGTAGTGGTTTTTTATAGGCATTAGAGCAAACTAGAAAGCCAAGATCACATCAGTAATCCAAGCGTATTTTGAGGTAACACCATTTGATCTAAGAGATCATTGATAGAGGTGACATCCGAGAGAAGAAGGTTGCCTCAAAAGATAATATAGCATATACACTGACTAAAACCTTATAGTAAAAGGTCTATGAAGGACATCTTGAGAAAATGGGTCTTAAAACTATAGAGAATTGGCTTTAGATCAAGTAGGAGATTGTTGGAATTGTGCCCTACAGCTAATTAAATTGACATGTAAATTATTTCACTTGTGATACAATCTTGATTGAATGATTTTTCATTATAAATGGCCATCTTCATCTTATGCTTATTTTACTTCACTAGCATTTAGTTGAAGACCTTAGAACACACAAGACTCTAAAATTTGGTTATACATGGGTGGTGATCATGAAATAAGTCTTACACGATCGTGATCTTAAATTTTTTAAGTTGTAGAATCTTACGAGATAGGCCATTTATGTTTTGAATAAGCTTGCACTAAAGATGCATAAATCCAAGGATTTTATATTGCTCTATTTCATGAGCAAACCCTGTGAGACATTATTGTATGTTAGTGGGTGCTTGTTAAAGAAAAAGCATACTGAAGACTCGCCTAGAGAATCTACTAGATAAGCATAGTGGCAAGTCAGTAGTGGCAAGTTTTCCTACTTATGCTAGTATATATAATTAGTCCTTTGACCTCAAGATCCCTGGTAACCTTATGTTTAGGTCCTCATACTTTGACTCTTCCTTGACCACTTAGTGCATCTTTTGGGTTGTGCTTAGGTATGAGCTACTTAGACATAAAAGCTTACGAGATCCAAAATGGGATTGTCTTCTCATTATTGTGAAGGGTGAGTGCATTTACTATATATTCTATAATGATCGATTCCAAGAAGTCCTTCCATAAAGAAATATGACAATTTGGAAAATAAGTTTCTCAAAGATGAGGTCATAAACCAAAATCAAACTTTAGGAACAAAAATATAGCATCAAGACTATTAGAAAGCTGACAAATATCTTGCCTTAAACCTCTTTTAGGAGATAGGAGATAGAAGGACTATATTTGCATGGCAGGCATAAAGCTAGTATGATTCTTTGAGAGCACATTCACTCAGTCAATTAGTTAGGCTTCATGGGCTTGAGGTTGGACATCGACTATGAAGATTGGGTACTCTTCAATTAATGAAAATTAATTGAATTTAGTCATTAGTTTAAAGGAGTTTAAACTAACATGAATATTTTTATATTCTTAAGTCACAAGAGTTTTAAGCCCATATCTAATGAATTGTACAACCTAGTAGGTCACACATTAAGCCAATTGGAAATCCTACTTGATGAAGGGAATTTTCTAAGACTTAGAGAAATTATATCTTAACTGATTTTATGGAGGGAAACGGTTGACATAATTTTTGGTCATTTTAGCTTGATCAATTTAATTGTTAAATTGATCTAAATAATTTAAGAAATTAAATTAGACCAATTAAATTGAGGAGATAATTTAATTGGTGCCACATGACTATCAATTGGTCAAGTTAACTTAAGGAGTTAAGTTAACATCTTCTAACTTAAAGAGTTATGTCAAGGTTAATTTATTAAATTAAGGGGTTGATTTAATTAATGTGAAGAATTAATTTGGAGGGAAATTCAAAATGAAAGAGTTCATTTGGAGAGCATTTGAATTTATTTGGATGACATTTCATAAAATGAAAATTCCAAATGAAATTCAAATATAAGTGAAATGTGATTTCACATGCAACTTGCTTGCTTGGGTGGCACCTCATGGGAGGTGTGATGCCTCATAGGAGATGTGATGCCAACTCACATCACACCTTCCCTCTCTCTATATAAGGATATAGAGTGACCTGCCACTTGATGCTTATGCATGAAAAATCTAGATCTAAAAGCTAGATCCACTTTTCCCTCTAATTTTGTGATTCTCTCATGAGTTGAGGCTTCACACTTTCTTCAACTCTCGCTCCTCCTAAATTCCACCTTCATACTTTCTCATTTCTCCATTTTCTAGCCAAAATTGGAGAAATTTGGATTGTCCATTGGTGTGTGGATCCTCACATTAGAGGCAATACACTTGGATTGCTTGGCTTTTGAAGATCTATTGTAGTCCATTCATTTGAAGGCATTTCTTGAGTGGCTTTTGAGTTTCTATTTTTGCTGAATTTTTTATTGGATCTTCATCAAGATGTTGGTTATCTTGTGTCTAAATGTTTGCCAATTCTAGAGTGACTTGATAGGGCAATTGTTGTCATCTTATTGCTGCTCCACTAGAAAACAGTTTCAAGGTGTGAAGTGTTCTTCCTCCTTTCCTTGGATTTTGATCATTCAAGGTAATCCGTCATCCTAATATGAATCTAAGGCATGATTAGATCCTTGGTTTCAAGTTAGCTTAGTTAATTTTGCTATGTTTTATGCTTTATTATTAGATACTAGTACTATACTTAACTTTACTCATTAGTCCACAAGATCCTAAGCCAAGGATATTTTTAGCCCATCTCAATAGCCGAGACTACATCTTTCATTAAGAAATGAAAAGCATGCCAATTCTACTCCAACCCATCTCATCAACCAGCTATAGAAATGGTAATCAAAGGCGAGAGATGAGAGTTGAGCAACCAAAAAGTGAATGATGCGATAATTAAAAAAATTATAAAAATATATATAGTGCAAAAATTCTAAAAAAAACATGTTTTAAATGACATAAAACATATGAAAATATGAATGATGTTAAAAAAATCTAAGTTCATGCTTCAAAAATTCATTCATGACTCATAAAAATGCTAATCTATAGTTAACTAGCAATAGATAATCATATGTTATCCTTATCCCTACTTAAATCTAATGCGAATTCATCATCTTCATGGTCACCATGAATAAATTCACACTATTCTTCTTCATCATCATCTTCATCTTCATCTTCATCTTCATAAATAAGGCATAAGGCACATGTGCTAGACATATTTGAAAGACCTGTCTTTGGCTTCACTCTTTCTTTCCTAACATCTCAACTTGGAGCTTTTGAAGTAGATGATCTCTTCTCCCCAGTAAAGTATGCAAACTCTTCTGCTCCAGAAGCTCTAGCAACGTCCCCCCATATTAGGCCATCATAAAACATCTTATCATCACTTGTTTCACCCATTCCATCATCTTCAGCTTTGAACTAGCCATTACTGTCATCATTATTCTTAAAAGGGATAAGATCAATCTCATCACGGAGTCTATATCATCATCTCAATACTCTATTGTATTTCACAAACACCAAACTGTTCATTTTAGCTTGAGCTAACCTATTTCTCTTCTTACTGTGGACCTATTAATTTCACATAACATTAATGAATAATAATACACAAAAAACTATTTCTACAATTTAAACTAAATAGAGTAATATATGACTAAACTTACATGATCAAAAAAGGTCCAAGTACTCTCACATCTAGATGCACTACAAGTAAGGCTAAGAATTTTAATGGCTAAACTCTATAAATTTGGAGTCTCACTGCCATAAAACCTCCACTAATCAGTTGTAAAAATTGAAAAAACCTCACATTAATTATAAAGTAATATCAAAGTAAATTCAAAATTTCAATTTATGGTATTACCTAGTGATCTCATAGTCCTCTGTTTCTTTGCCCTATTATACCTAGAGAGGCCTTCTTCATTCTTGTAACACATTAATTATTCATGAATTATATATTGAGTATATGTATTCATAACCAATCACTCAATATATTTGGAAAACCCTGATTTAATTTCCTTATCACCATCAATGTTTAGTTTTGAGTAAAACAAACTCTAGTTTAAGTAGCAGCCAACTACATGCAAAAGATGATGAAGTTGATCTTTCTACCTCTTATTAATGATATCAAAATATTGATTAATCATCACCACCAAAATGCTTTGCAATAGCTTCTTTTGCTCTGTCTATAGCCTCATAGATATATACCATACGAGGTTTCTTCTCACCATGAACTAGATGAAGAACCTTCACTAAAAGACTAGCAATCTTAGGGGCTTTGGTTGCTCTTCACCAAAATGTAATAGATAGCACAATGTTAGATGTTTGTACACCTCTTTGCTCTTTGCCCATTTGCCACTTCTTCATGCATCCAAAACAAATATAGTTCTTAATCCTTTCTTCACCAAATCAAACCTTGAGAGCGTGAGAAATGTTGTGGCAAAACAAGCCACCGCAAGCCTAACCAACTCTAAATTAGTGAATTTTCTCATCAAGTTTACTACACCAAGGCAGCTATATATATAGCTATTCAATTTCATGGCCGTCGTAAAATTTGGACGAATGTCCTTATCTTTAAATATATCCTCCAACATCAAGTCCAAACATTGTACAACACATGATGTCCAATATAACTTTGGATACTTTGCCATCAAAATTGTCCTTCGAAGATAACAAAATATAGAAAAATAATAAGAATGAATTATAAAAGGAGAAAAAAAAATGTAGACAAAGATATGATAAACTATTTAATAAATCTTACCCGCTAGCTTCATATTTGAAGCATTATCTATAACCACTTGAACAAAATGTTCTAGTCTAACTTCCTCCACAAAATCACTCAACAACTCAAACATTTTCTCCCCTTCCCTACTATACTCATAAGCATCAATTGACTGCACAAACATGCTTTGCTTAGGACAATTAATAATAAAATTAGCCAAAGTTTGTACTCTTTTTTCCTTCCACACATCTGACAAGATAAAGCAACCATGTTTGTTCCATTCTACTTTGTGGTCTTCCAACCTCCTTTTTTAGCAAAGAAACTTTCACCACATGAAAATTGGTTGCTTTCAAACTAGAACCATGATTGAAAGTTTCACCAATCATATCCTAGAAACTATCATATTTCACTGCATTAAAAGTGGACCAAGCACCATACATCCATATTGCTATAGCTAAATGTGCTCAACCTTTCAATATCTTCAATGCCTACTCATTCACATTCTTTTGTTTCTTTATGTTTTTCGAAGTTAGTTGTTCATCATGACTTACAAAAATGTCCATTAGCCCTTCCACATTTGCATTTACTTTTTTCCTTCAATTGATAAAGTTCCCAACTCTCCACTTCATCATCATCATCTTCCTCACCAATACTTCTCAAGTGTTCTTCTTGAGTTCTTTGAAGTTGAATGTGTTTTTCTAAAATAATTTTCATTTTAGATCTCTTCGTTGTGCCCATATAATTTTGAATCTCCTCCTTCACATCATCTGAAACTTTCTCACATGGCCTCACATTAGGAAAACCTCCAATTATGTGTTCTTTTGCTCTATATATTCCCCCAAATATTTTTTAATACAAAAAATACATATAGTATTATTTTTATTTTTTGCTCTATATATTCCCCCAAAGGAGAAAAAATTTTAAAAAATGGCTACAAAAAAGCAAAAAATAGTAAAATAAAAAAAATTAAAAATAGGAAAAGTCAAAAATTGCAATACCCTATAGCTTAAATGAAAATAGTAATAAACAATAAGCAAAACTATTATAAAAAATAGAAAAAATAATAAATATTTATTTAAAATAAGTTTAATGGAAATAGAAAACAAAAAAATTTAATTTTCAACATAAAATAGAAAAAGGAAAAAAATGAAAAGTAATGGGGTTTAGTGCGTATTGGGAAGTGTGTATACTATGCAAAGTGGGCCGCTTTTTTTTATTAGGTTAATTAGGGATTTGTTTTTGCATGTTAAGAATTTTTCTTTTTTTTTTCTCCCTAGAAAAACCCAAGGCATAAGTAAGACTGAGCCCGCCACTTGTTACATGAGACGTAGAAGATAACAGTAAGGTGAGGAAGCAGCGCCTCACTTTTAATTACTATTGATGCGGACCTTATGTTACCAATTCAACTAATAGAGGATCAACATTGTCGGACCATTCCCCATGGTTTCAAGGCAAAGAAAATTTATCATAGTTGCAATCAAATACTTCACAAAATAGGTATAAGTAAAAGCCATGCCAAAAATCACTAATACTACGATCAAAAACTTTGTATGGAAGAACATTATCTGCCACATTGGAATCCCACGAATAATAATCTTAAATAATAGTTCCTAATTCCAGAGCAAAAAGATACATGAATGGTACTCCCAATTGGGAATTTAGCAATATCTCACATTAGTAACAAATCTGCAAGCTAATGAATAGATAGAAGTCACTAACTTAATGATCATAGATTACCTCAAGAAACGATTGGATAGAAAATAGAGCAAATGGGCAAACAACCTCCCAAAAGCTTTATGGGCATAAAGAACTACACCTAAAACTACAACAGAAAAGACACCTTATTGCCCAATTTATGGAACTGAAGCTATCATACTAGTGAAAATTTTACAAGAAACAACTAAGAGTACTCTTTTACCAGCTATATGCTAGTGAAGAAGTGGCAACTATTGGCCTTGACATACTTCAAGAGAAAAGATAGTATGCATATGTCAAAATGCAGAATTATAAGCCAACAATGACCAAGGCTTATAACATAGTAGTCTAACACTAAAATTTTCAACTTAGAGGCCTAGTGCTAAAGAAAGTGGAAGCTTTTAAGTAATTGCAAAGGATGATATAGAATCATCAAAATCGCAAAAAATAATGCATAAGGGCTACAAGACAAAACTTTGGAATGCCATCCACTTGCAAAAATTCGATGTATGATACAGTTACTTATCAACAATTCAATCTCAACTTCAAATGATATTACAAAGAAAGTTGTCCAACAAAAGGCTGCTTTCAAACCTCACTTCTCTACTCAAGCATCAATCCCCTCTAGGTTGGAAAGAATAGTCAATTGTCATCAGATTGAAAACACTAAAGCCATCTTCAAGCTCTAATTTCTTTATGAGAAGATAGGCCGTATTCAAGCCTAAATTTCTTCACATGAAGATAGACCACCTTTAGGTTGAAATAAATAGTCGATCAACTTTAGCTTGATAACATTAAAGCCGCCCTTAGGTTGAATTTCCAACAATAGTTTATAAGCCAAAAGCTACAATCAACTGACTACAGGTCGACAATAATTGAGCTATAGGCTTTATAAAATCAAACTTCACTCATCTCCAGATTGATAACAATCAACATAATTCTCAATCCAATCAAGATCAATGAATGCTCTTAAAAATCAAATTAGGTATTAAACTGTACACTCAATCTTGAGAAATCTAATTAGAATTATTCTTCAAGATCAACTGTTAGAGCCTTAATTTTAACATAAACAACTAAATTTTTAGATAACTACAGTTCCTTTCAGCTATAGTTCTTACACATCAAAAAGCAAACTTCAATATAAGTTCACATGACCCAAAAGCATTCATGGCTTCAAAATTCACAAAATTATTGTACTTCTACCTTGTTAACCAACAATTCAACAAAAAGCAAGTATTAAATGCAAACTTTAAGATAAAAGAACAACCTTCAAGTAAGAACTCATGGGATAGAAACCCTTCAAATACACAAGTCTGATGATAGAAACAAATATACGGTGGACCTAAACTACAAGCATGCAGCTTAAATTGCATATTTAACTCTTTATTGCCATTGAATGGGACAATGATGAATGCAAATGCATCGAACCATATTTTTAGGCTCACGTGAAATTTGATCTAAACTAATAGGAAGCATTCATGGCATGCATGCATCACAACAATAATTGCCAATATGTGGTAAGCATCAATATGTTGTAGCAAACTAATAATGTCAAGCAAAAAAAGAGAGAGAGAGATCACCATAAGCATTAAGATGATTTTATTCAAGTTCAAATACTTCATTATAAAAGAAAGAGTTAAATTAGCATATTATGACTCAAGATAGTAAGAACAACTGAGAAAAAGAGTACATGTATTTAGGTTTTAGCCATTTTTCACCTTTTAAAAGAAGCCAAGTGATTTTCTCATTGGTTGCCATAATTTCTCCCAACAAAGCATCACCACCTGGAAGATAAGAAATAAAACAAGTTAATACATTATTTTCATGTGAAAATCTTGCAATATTTGTAGTTCCAAATGATGGCTCAAACATGTGGCATAGGAAGAACTAATAAAACATCAAAGAAGAAGTAGGATAATGTGTACCGTTTGGCTATAGTTCTCAGATCCTCAATCAAACCCCTTCCAAATACTCAAGAAAAAAGGCTAATGAAACCAGTATGAAATTGCAATACAATGTGAAATATGTAGAAAAGTCAATAAATGTCTGAAGAACACAAGCAATTATTTCTAGATTTTAGTCCAAAGATAGACACGGGTTTTTAGCATCAATCACTAAAATGTAGAAGAAGAGTGGATCCATGGATACAACAAAAAGACAAGAAATTACAAATATATTGTTCCATCTTTGAGGGAAAGGTTCTTGAGGATCAAGAATTTTCTTTTTCTTTGGCCTTGCCTTTGGCATATTACTTTGTGGATGGAATCCATTCAAGGACCCTCTTCTCATGATCTTTATCCTCTCAAAACCCCTTTCAAATCTTCATCTTATTCCACGTATAACTGAGCTCAAATTTTGCTTCCTTAAGAAAAATATCTGACAATTTTGCTGCCATTCAAACCTAAAAAAAGTCTTAGAGTTGCAATCATTAAATCCAAATAGGACCAAACAAAAATATAAACATCAGAGGAAGACAATCATTTTTTCTTCTCAAAATAAAAATTAAGGTTGTAATAGAGAGAACAATAATAACATGGAAGTTCCAATTGGAGGCAAACTTATTTTGTACAAAAAATGACATATTTTGTGTTCAAGATAGTAACAAAAGTTAACAAACTAACCTCACATATTTCTCTCCATTGAGATTCATAATTACAACCGATATCTTCTGAAATTTTCCAAACAACCTCAAAACAACAGTTCTCTTTCTTATTCACAACCCAAAAGTATAAATTTGAAGTCCCTAAAAAAGATTAATCTTATATAGTAACTATTTAAGAAAACTAAAACATAATTTCAAAGTTAAACTATCAAAAACATTAACAAGAAATCATACTATTAGTCTCTTAATTCCACAATTATCATCTAACTCTTAAGCCCTCTTTCCTTCCTTTTTCTTTATGATCATAACTTCATTAAACTTCCAAACATATCACAAAAATTCAAGAATCCATAAGAGAACAATAGTAAAGCAAAAAGAAACTTACATGGAGAAAATATGTTTTAAGACAGCCTTTCACCTATGATCATTAGAGAGTTATATAACTGAAAGATTTTTAATGTCAAGAAAAGGTAGTTTTCCAGTTAAGAAACTTTGTGGAGATTAATAATGACAGACTAAGTCATCTCCTCAGATTTTAACACAGAAGCAAACTTAGCAGGACAATAGTCTATAACATGAGAGTTTCTGATTTCCCACTTCACAAGGTGACCTTTATATTATTCTCATGTGAGAAAAGTTTAGAATATCAATAAAAAAAAATATCTTCAGAGACAAAGGGAATGAACCATGCCCATTTTTGGTAAAAAATTAATAAATTACTTGGCATACTCACAGAAGGAAATAAATCATTCCCAGAAGTTGAAGTGTGTTCCACTAAAAAAATAGATTTCTTTGCAGTAATCTTTCTCAAAGAAGTATTATCTAAAAGCTTTAATCTAACCAAATCAAGGTACTTCTCCACCAAGTACAATGCACTATCTATTAGGAGACACTTAAAATGAATGATTCGACACAATAAAAGTCACATTCTAAGAGTATCTTAGCAAAGGTACACATTTGCTTAACAAAAAGTTTAGCATTAATGATATAAAGAAGTCTGAGTTCTATCAAGCTAGCGTATGGAATTTGACAAATATCATATCAATGGTGATACCACGCTTATGCTCGGCCTTAAGCTTGTCAAGCACCTAAGCATATTTGAATGACCTCTTGTTCATCTCAGAAGCTTTTTTTTCAAACATTTCAATGACCACTTGTCAATACCACCAAGCTCGTAAATCAAGTGACCAATCAATAGTGTTGGTTGACTTCCTAAGTCAGATGGTCAATGACCGCAATGTCAATGTGAATATTCTTTTCATACATGCTAAAACTTCATAAAAACACTATCGTAGCAAAATAAAATTAGAAAATTGTAATTTCAAAAGAGATGAAAATAATACTTGAAATTAGGCATTTTCAGTCAAACAAGCATGTGAAAAATAGCTTAAAGAAGAATTCAACCAACTTAATACCACTTCAAAACTATGAAAATCACATCTTCATACCTAAATACATTTTTCCACATCCAAAATCAAAATTACTACAACACAACACTAACAAAAGGAAAATGATCAAAATAAGAAACAAGCACTAAGAATCCCTCAAAGATCCCACTTATCATATCACTTCCAATCACCACCACACCAAATATCACATTAAGACCAGCGAAGATCAAACTTTGCACAAAATCATAACTCAAAACACCATAAATTAGAGAATCCAAAAAAAAAAATTAAAAAAAGATGTCGAGATACTAATCCTTATCAAAGGTGAGGTTAGGACCATGTTCACCAACAAGTTCTTTAGCTGGGGTTTGGAATAGAGTACAAAGCAATGAATTGCTATCCTTTGCTTCCAAAAACTCCACTGATTTGATGGATCTAAATCATGTTAAACAACATCCTCATTGATGCCACCGATAATGGCGCCTTTGCCGGTCTTCTTTTTTTAACCAGACAAATTCACCATTAGAGATCAGTTTGAGGTTGAAGAAAAAGTAGTATTTTTGAGTTCTGATATGACCTCACAAAACTCATTTTCCTGTTGATGCCCAAAGAAAATCAATCAAAAGAAGAACTTAAAAAAAAATACAAAAGTTACTTTCTTCTACCCTTCACATAAAGTACCAAGCAACATGCAGCAGAAACAACCTTACTTACAAGTCTACCAAGCATTTAGCTCATTAAATGGCACCATTTTGGCACACAAAAGAAAGAAAAAATTAAAAAAATAGTACCACCCGCAGTGGCACTATTCACACTCGCTTCAGCACTTATATAAGATAGTAATATATATCACTATATAGCCCCTCAGCCCAAGACCAACCCTCCCCTTGTCACTACTAACGCTCGCGCTGCCGCCACACCTCCCACCCCTTAGGTGGTAGCCCCTTGGGGCCATGGCCAGCGCTGACCAAGTGGTTGATGGCTCACAGCAGCCAACCATGAGCCATGCTCTGGCAACTGCCATGGATAGCATAGTGGGTTGGCCATTTGAGGGGGGGGGTGACAATGGGTTGTTTTTTAGGGTGAGGATTTCGAAGGTGGCGGTATCTTCTTAAAAAAAATGTTTAATTATTTTTTATCTAAAAATAGAATTAATTAATATTTTAAATACATAAGATAAAATTACATTTTTAAAATGAGGCTGGGAGAAATTTGAATTTTACATTTTTTTTCATTTTTTTTTCATCTTTTGCTTATGATATTGCCCCTCATTTTTTTTTCTAGAAGTCGTGTGTGATGTGTACAATAATGTGGTTGCTAACTTGGTGTGTAGGTGGCACAAGGTATATCTATCCCCAAAGTTTCTGTCCGATTAAGCCGATTTTAGGTCCACTTAGACAAAATTCAGCCCGAAAGACTGAAATTACAAAAATTTTGCAGACTAATGGACTAAAATAAAATTTGAAAATCAAAAAATCAAAAAACCAAAATGGTATATAGGGTAAAGTTAAATACATTTTCCCCCCTGCATTCTGGAGGTTTTCTTCAGTTCAAACTAAATTCAGTCTAACTATTAGACGCTTACTTGAAGTCGTGCGGTCACACGGTTCCATAGTGGTTAAGGAAAAACTATTACCAGCATCAACTCTTCTCAAACACAGCAGCTCCATCTTCACGTGACATAATTTTACATAAAATACTAGGTAAATATTTTCTTCAATAGACTATCCTTAATTGACCTCATCGTTTTCTATCTGTCGCAGTTTGTAGCAGTAAGAACTTTTTTCCATGTCGGGACGGGATTTGTTTAACAGAAAAAATGGATATGCTTATAGAAATTGGATCTTTTTGTTGTATTTTAAATTCTAATTTACCTAATTACCAAACCACAACGAAGTCGCCGTTCTACAGTTTACCAATGAAACCAATTAATCGGTCCCATTTTCACTGTCAGATGTAGTAGAAACAAAATTTTAATTTGATTCGCTGTGATTCATGTACAGAAGCTTGATAGAATTACTGACAAGACATGAGAAAGGATTACAATATTACACCGAGACTACCACCGCAAGAGATACTGTACGTTGTCATTCTAAATCCTACAGAGAGCTAAACATATTTTACAGATTAAAACCAAAAATATGTAAAAGGAAAGATAGACATAGAATGTCTTATGTGAACGAACTCCTTCAAAAAATAAAAAAGAAAACCATCATTTAAACATCAATGGAATCAGCCGTGCTGTCCAAAGATTCTACTCGTCGGTGTTCAGACAACGGATTCCAGTGTTCTAATTGGCCCATATTGATGATAACCTCATCTGCTTCTCGAGGAGTTGAGACTTCCTTGTGATGCTTCATTCTACTGTGTCTGTATTTAAGAATCCTTGAGAGCACTTGAACAATGTCCCTCATTGATGGCCTTCTCCTGGGGAGGCGACTGACACACTTGTGTGCAAGGGCAGCCACTCCATTGAGTTCTTCCACATCAAATTTACCCTCCAGACGAGGATCACCTATTTCTTCCCATCCAACTTTCCCTTCAGTATTCATAGCCGCCTACCATGATAAGAAAAAACACTTCACTACTTCAGCCTAAAATGTTCGACCCTATCCAAAGTTCCTCAGCAGTTTGAACATATTAAGCTGCAAATTAAGAGTAAAGGGAAAGACAACTCACTAGTTCAACATACTCCATAAGCCCCTGCAAAGGATTTCGCCCTGCAATAAGTTCAAATAGCAAAATCCCATAGCTGTAAACATCACTTTTCTTTGTGAATGAACGTGTTGATATGTATTCAGGATCAAGATATCCAAAAGTTCCTCGAATATTGGACGCATGCTTGCTAACAATCTCTTCCCTAGAAAGTCCAAAGTCAGCCACCTGCACAATAGAAATGTCACCAAAGCATTAGCCAAAATCCTTTAGTTAATAGCGTATTTAAATTTCATAATTTTATTAAATTTCCAATTTCATTCTAGAGGAAAAACAACAATGAATGGAGACCTACCCTAGCTCTCATGGACTGATCCAATAAGATATTGGATGATTTGACGTCACGATGAATCACAGGAGGAACTGCCTGAAGTTAATCGTAAAAGCATTCGGTAAAGGAACAATAAATATATAACCACGTGATTAAAAGATTAAGAAAAAGGACAACTGAAGTTGTGAATAACTGCATATGCAAGAAAGACTACTCTAAGTGATCTTCTACATAAAAACAGACTAATTCAACTTACACCATCATGAAGATATTCCAGGCCCCTGGCCACATCAAGAGCTATTCGAACCCTTAATTCCCAATTCAATGGTTCAAGTTTCTCACCTGAAGATCAACAAGAGATGTACGATTATGGCAGATAAGGATAGAAGAAAAGAATACAAAAGGAATAATACAAGGAATGCAGGCAACAACTGCATTCTCTAACATAGTCAAAGGCTGAAGATTTCAACACAATTAGGTCACATGTTTCTCAGATGTAGTTAGCTGAATTAAAATATGGATCTACAAGAGTACTCAGGGTTGTCCATTAAACACTGAATCTCTATGTTGACATTCAAATAAAATGATCATTCACCTTGCTTAGTTGCCAATTCAACTAACAGCATTGGGTGGAGAAGATGGAGTGCAGTACTACTTTCGAGAGACTGCCTCTTCTTCTATCAATTTTATAAGGATAGGAATAGCTAACTTACCATACAGATGAGAAGCCAAACTTCCTCTACTCATGTACACATAAATAAGCATATTCTGGTGCTTTTCGGCACAATAGCCAACCAAATTCACAAGGTTTCTGTGATGTAACCTTCCTAATAGCATAACCTGAGAATTAAATCAGAGGAATCGTTAACTTTCAGCACTAATGGAATAAGTGATAGGCTTTGATTTTGATGTAAAATATTCTGTTTGGAGAAGGATGCACAAAATAGGAGAGCATGTTGTGATTGCTATATGTTACTTCTCAAATCAAAGTACCTCAGTTTGGAATTCTTTCTCCCCCTGCTTAGAGTCAGTAGCAAGCATTTTAACAGCAACAGTCTCCCCAGTCGACATCTGAGCCTTGTACACAGGACCATATGCTCCTTGACCAATTAATGTGGTAAAGTTGTAGGTTGCCTTCTGTATATCCCTGCTTGTTGTCCATCAACCAAAATTAGATATTGACAAAAAATGAATTAAGCATAAAGCATTTTCACATGCTTTTGCAAGCCGACTTTACATGAAAAAAAGCATATTTTAGGGATTATATCACTTAACACCATGGAGCTCTTTCTTAGATATCAGTGGATCACATTTTTCAGGCATATACAAAGTTCAACCTGTGGAGTAATTATAGATACTTAAGCTTGCTTCAAACTGTTCTGTTTGTCACGGTAATGTAATTCACCAAGTTGTGAGCAAAATTACTGAATAAAACCTTAAGCCTTTTCAACCTGCATAATTGACATTCACATGACTTCATGCTCTAATGTCCTGCCTGTGTTCAGGTTCTCGCAGGGATTATTCCATACAGATCAGTCCCCCCCACCCCCAACACACACACAATTAAACAGATTCAAGAGCTGTATAAATTTACATACTTGTAAGAGTATTCCAGTATCCCTGATGCAGAAACCACATTGGCCTTCTTAAGTCCCCTGAACCAGAGTGACATGCCATTCTGTATGGTAGACTTAGGTGACTCGGTCCCAACTGACGAGTCTGACATTATTGTACAAGAATCAGCTCCATTTGGGCGAATAGGGACAGTTATAGCCCTTCTAGAACTGCTATTTCCTATCTGGGAACGCTTCCTATGATACCTAATGCAAAAGAATGCAACTACAGCCAAAGCCGCTCCAATCACCACTCCTATTGATATCCCAATTACAATGCCTGAAGATTCCTCTCTCATCTCCGTCCCCCCACTTTACTATATATCATCTATCAATAAATTATCCGTCCATAAACCTGCAAAAATAAAACAATAACTTAATTAGCACAATAATTTTTGCTCAGGATCAATAATAACACCCAGCAACAAAATCAGATAGCTTTGTTTAATCTTCAAATCAGTACCTCAAATAGAGGATTTCTTTTAGGAGATATGGATGGCAATATCAAGATTATAGACATAGATATACGGCATCGAATATTTGGATCATTTCATGCAACAAGAATGAAATAAAGCTAAAGACACAAAGCCGTGAACAAAGCTTTCCTCAAACAGCATGTAACTCTGGGTCCAAAGCTTTGAAAATTTGACAGTCCGTTCGCAACAAAATTTCAGCAAAAGCCAGCTGAATGCAGAGACTGGAAGATTCGTAAGCTCTGGTCAAAGTTTATATGCAGTCGCCAAAACAAAAGAAGTCAAATTTGTCCCACAGCTTTGTCAAACGAGAAAAACAGAACGGCATCAAAAAACACAACACCTCAGAGCCAAATGAGATCAGGCAAAAGAATTAGAAGCAAAGCAGAAGAACCCAGATCAAGTTTTAACCAAAACTGGGATATACATACATACATATACATATATCTGCCCCTCCATGAACCCCCACCCCAACCCCAACCAAAAATAAAATAAAATAAAATAAAAAAGAAAACAAAACAAAAAGGATGCTAAAAATATTAATAGAATTTAGAAAGAAAAAGAAACATAGAGCAGCAGAAGTACAGCAGCAAATTCTGAAAAGAGAAGAACGTAACGAACTGACATTACTGTCTCTCACCTTTTCTTAATCAAGGAATCCCATCTGAATAAAACCTACATATGAGAGTTCAGGGCTGGGACGAAAGTGTTGCGAGAAAACATAGAAAATGTAAGACGGATGTGACAAAGAGGAAGGAATCAGAAGGGAGAGTATTTTTTGGATGTGAAGACATATGCCCCGTTTGGTCTTCTCGGATTTTGGAGTTGTATACCGAAACAAAGGCCAATAATCAATAGACAAAAGAAACTAGCGAAGGGAGGCAACAGAACACAAGCACTGGCTTTTTCTTTGCTGGAATTTTTAAATTTGGTTGACGTGGGCAACGGGATGAAATGGGCAAGCGCGTGGTGCAACTATGAACCATGAATCATCGGGAATTTATCTGATTACCCATAATGCCCTCAGGAGGATCAGTGACCAGTCACGTTTGTTGTTGATGTCAAACTGAGAATCTGAGACAAAATGTTCTAAAATTATTTATTAATAAAACAAAAAAGTTTGCTAACAATTTTAATATTATGTGAAATGAAGTTGCTTTGTTTCACTTCTCAAGTAGAAATTTTGTTAAGGAGATAAAACACTTGGGAGGGTTGTCAAATGTTTAGTAAAAATGTTCTTCATCAATCATACCCAATAAATGTTAATAAAAATAAAAAAAAGAGTTGGAAAAATTGCGGGTTGTTTTGGTCATTTCAGTTTCTAACTCTCTTTTTATTAACATCCATCAATTTCTCATTAGAAGCAATTGAATTTCATATTGTTGAAGGTATTCTTTGCCTCATAAGTGAAAATTGACCAAAAGTAGACTTTTTCCGGACAAACAAGTGGAAAATAATAATCAATAATACATATTAAATGTTGATTATTTCTTCTTCTGGACATATTTGTTAGATTCCCTAATTAATGTGATGGGAGCAGTTAATTAAATTTTTACAAATTTATTAACTACCTACATACCAAAATTTGTTTCATTTAATCTCATTTTATTAAAACACATTGCACAATTTTCTCATTAACAGGGCGTGCACCAATTACTAGTATTTTTTTAATTTTTTTTATTCATACACACACATTACGAGTTTATTAGGATTCGGAATCCTAACCTCATACTTTATTATTATTATTATTATTATTATTATTATTATTTTATTTATACACACTCAAATTAGGAGACCATTAGGCTTCAAACCCTTGGCTTCTCATATTATATGAAAGATTTATGCTACTGAACTATAGACCACTCAACGATCTTAAATTTTATGTATATATGACTTATACCATCAAGCCAAAAATTACTCAAATGTTATGCATATAAATATGAGGGCGATGTCAATTTACTAATTAACTATTTAGCTACTATATAATTTTGTTCAAGGTAATTAAGATTGCCGTCGATGAAAGAATGGAACCTCGTGGATTATATTTTGAATGTTCCATTTAAAGTGATGGTTCATTTTTTATTCTATTCTACTAATATATGCTAGATATACAAAATTCGAGCTTAAGCATTTATTAAAAAAATAATTATTATCTATAACATAAAGTAGAAAATAAAATTTCAGTTGAAATAGGGAATGTGAACTATGTCAATGGAGGCTTGGTCTAATACATGTAAGTGCAACGTGAATTTGACATGGATAATAATAAGTTTTTAAAATATTTAGACAAAATAAGATACTGAACTTATAAAATGTCAATAGTGATAATTTTGTAATTAATATGATTAAAGTGAAAAAAAATTATTAAAATTTTAAAAATAAATTAAGATCTTCTTATTTTTTTTTTAAAAAAAAAGAGTTTGTAAAATTGTGATATCTTATTTTAGAAGTTCTTTTTTAAAAAAATTGCCAAATCCTTTATGATATTTTATAAGTATTCAAACATCTTATAATATATTTTAAGGATGTTATATGCTCACCCAAACATCCTCTAAATTTGATGTTTGTTCTAGTTTTGGATAACAAAGTATAAGTTGTATAATATGAATAATGTTTATAATGTTTTTACATTTGGATTATATATTTATTTTAACATAGGAATTTTGAGAGTGATGACTTATGTGGATAGTATTTGAGGTGGAGATTATTTATTTAAATTTATTTAAAAAAATTTATAAATTCCTGCATCTTAACAAAATATATTTGAAGTTTACATAAGATGTTCTTACTCATTTTGAAAATAAGTTCTTGAATTATGTGGATGAAATAAGATCTTAAAGCTTAAAGAATGAATAATGATAATTTTATAATTAATATGATTAAAATTAAAGGAGCTTATTAAAATTCTAAAAATAAGTTAAGCACTTCTTATTCCGCACCTCCACCCCACCCCAAAAAAAATCTTATACAATCCTAATACCTTATTTTAGAATTTTATCTTTTTGGCAAAATTTATCACTCATACACTCCATAATATCTATAAATTCTCAAATAGCTATATGAAGAGTTCTCTTGCCAATGTTTGCCTAGAAAAATTATATAAAGTTAAAAAATTCATAGACAGAAACAAAGAAGATCTTAAAAAATATTTGAATTCAATGAATCAAATGAAAAATGTATATAGAGGATATACATTTTAAGATTTAATATATTTTAACACGCTCATCATCAGGTAGACAGTATTCTTCCTATGAACCGCAAAATGTATAATTATATCTCTCTCACAAATGGATTGTGGCGAGATTTAATTAAAAATAAGAACTATAAAACTATTTTATAAGTATGCGGCGGCGGCGGCGGCGGCGGCGAAATTTGGATATAGGACCATCGATTTACCTTGGCTTGGATATTATATAATAACCATCTCATTTAAAAATTTAAGTAATTGAAAAATAAACAGATACTTAAATAAATGTTAGGCCAGTTACTCAGCGTCTGAGTTCTTTCTTTTATATACAAGTGATGACATCAAAAATATTTATTAGTTAATAATTATAATAATGCAGACCTGATTAAATGTTTTTATAAGTGGGTAGTTAGACTTATATAAATCAATTAAATAAGCAAGAAATTCTATAATCATCCATTCCCTCCTTGTACTTATAACTTAATTGGAGGGTGACAGCAATATGTACATTAGGTTTGATTTTAGCGACAATCGCTTGCAGATACTTTTGTTTTTTTATGAGCAATACAACAGTGGTTGATGTTATGGTCAAGTTAGTTTTGAATCATTGTAATAGATGCAATAGACCCGTTAACCTAATCTACAATTAGTTGGTCAATATGAAAATTATTACACAAGAAAAATTATTTAAGTGTATCTTTGAGGAATAAAGTGTGTGTGTGTGTGTGTGTGTATTGGATTACTATATACATATGTCGTATATAATAAATCAGTCTTCAAACCCCTTCATACGACAATGTCACACATGTTTACTAATTATTGATTGATGTGTTTTTTCGATTTATCCCAAATTTTTTCAACTCATGAGTTGACAATGTGCAATAATTAATGAGCAAACTCTGCATGTTTATTTAATTAGGAAAAACAAATTAATGAAGCCATAGATTGGATTTCAATCTCATGTTACTGGCATTTTGTCTAATTAAAGCTTTGTTATATTATAATTGAAGACGACGAAGACGTGTGTTTTGGTGTTTTGGTCTCGGGTGTTTTTCTTTTCTTTCTTTCTTTTTTTTTTTTCTCTATTTTTTCTCTGTCACCAACTTTCAAATTTCTCTTCATTCTCTCTCTAACTTTTCTCCTTGTCCATTCCTTTGTCTCTAGCCTCTTTTACTTATTTGAATATATCAATTTTTAGTGTAGTTTCTAGAAATATTCGTTCATTATTAATGAAAATTTTGCATAAATATCTAAATAAAATAAAAAATTATAGTACAAAAATTAACAGTGACTTGTTATCATTAAATTATTGTGCACACATTTAAAAATTTACCACACACTCTTAACTTTAAGAAAAGATTCAAATAAAAGGAGTGAAAATTAGGTTGCGATTAGACGGGACATCATATTTCTTTTTTTCTCACACATCTATATATCTATACATATATATATATGACCACATATTTTCATATTTATAAAAATATTTTTTTTATTTTTACGTAGACATATATCCATGCATGCACATAGACATCTATTAATATATCTGTACATTTTCTTTATTTACATTTACATATATACATTATATGTATATATATATATATATGTACATGCACATTCCAAAAAGTTTACCCTTCCTCCATTGTGGTGTTCCTTGTACTCCCCGCCAGACGTCGTTTTTCTGTTCCAAATATTGACTTTTATAAATTTACAGGATAAAAATGATTTCTTAATATTATTATAGTTGCATTACTTAATAAACTCCACTATTTCCTCAACCTAAATATTACTTTATATTATTTATAAATTTAAATTGACACCTATATTATTACTGAATTATTGCATAAATTATTATTATTGCTATCATAATCATGATTGTCATATATTTTAATGTTGTTTGATGATCAATTGTTGTAATTAGTTTCTTCTATTAAAATTTTATGCATAAAAAATTTTAATCAATTTTAATAATCAATTTTGAAATATATATTTTTAAAATTATTTTCAAATTAAAAGTCACTGATTTTAGTTTTTACAAATAGCAAAAACATTCAATCAAATAAAGGAAAAATAGAACTATAAAAATTTGTTACAAAAAGGAAAAGAAACATGAAAGAAAAAGGAATAAAAGAAGGCGTTTCTTTGCCATTTTTACATGCACGTACAATATATATATATATATATATATATACATATTTGCAAAAGATTATGCCTTCTCAAATTTTTAGTTTTATATTTATATTTTTTCCTTTTTAAAAGCGTTGACTGAGTCAATGTTTTTCAAAATAATGCAATGATTTTTTAAAAGAAAACTTCGAAAAGGCGCCATTTGGAGAAATTTACTTTTAGAAAAATTTTCAAATGAGAAACTAAGCAAATGAGTTTATCGGGAAAAAAGAGAAATATACATGTTCTAGGAAATAGAATGTCATTCGCTCACTGCCTTAATTTAAAAAAAAATAATTGAAAATAAATATTAATACTGATTTGGGATAGCCCAAGAGTTCCAACCCAACAAGCTAGCAACTTTAGACAGGGTCCCTGGCCCACTTGACATGCACAGTCCAACGGCGCTTCTGGACCCAGTTGAGTCGGATCACTCAACCACAACCGCCTAGTCGAGTGGATTGTTCTCAACCGCACTTAGTGAAAGGCTTCAAGTCACGTTATCCATTCAACGATTCCTCTGGTCAATTACCTTGTCTGTTTAACGATTGTTGACCAGAGAGCTCCCTCCAGCGCTAACTAATATCCTTACTGCATTTAATATTCTAAAAAGCAGTATGCCTCCACATTAATGGCGCGTGCCACTAGGTACAGTCTCTACCACCAACTTTGGTAGGGAAGCACACCCCCAAAATACTATTCATCTTGAAAAGTAAGAGATAATGCCCCAGAATACTATTCATTAAATACGACTTTCAATCTCATCATTTTGGCACCGTATGTGGGAAACTTTGAGTTTGCAATTGAAAAATGGTGAACACAAGAATAGCTACATCCGAGAGGAAGGATAATAGGAGGTTCGTATCTCCACCTCCCCTTCCACCCTAGCAAGGTTTGCATGCTCCAAGCCCTAGTGCCCCGTAGGAGTAAGTTGTAACGCTGACCATGCCTCAATTGATGTAGCTGATAAGTGAACAAATATCTACCCAAATCTCTGCTCAACTTTCTACTGCATTAAACAGGCACACTACCATGCCAGCCCCAGCTAGCAGTGCCACTTTACAACTGACTCCACCAGAAGAAAGGTCCCCCCGAGACAGTTATGGTCACAAAGAATTCAAGTGGCCACCAACTAGATGAGATGCCAGTCCCAGACATTCCTAGGGAGAGAGGGGGCAACTGGAGGTAAGGGAGGAAATCGTTGACTTCGTAGACCACCACGTTCGACCTAATCAAGCCCTATAGCACGATAAGGTCTAACGTTCCAAACACGATCAGTATGCAGAAGTTGAGGAACCGCAGATCACGCTGCCTAGCCTATTTGAGCCCTGCAGCACAATAGGGCCAAGCGCACGAGATCATATTTTGATTTGAATGCTATCCAAGCTGATCAGAAAGAGTCGGAAGAAGTTTCCCACCAAGTACAACAACTGAATAGATATCTCGATGAGATCTTAAGGAGAAACACATATAGGATGCCAAACCCAGAGGGCCCCTAGAGGTCCTGTCGAGAAAGAGGCTCCTTCTTTATCCAAGAGATTATCAATGAGCACATTGCTGTCGACACCAAAGTCCCGACTAGACTACCAAGATATGACGACTCAATAAACTCCAATGAGCACTTGATGCAATTTAAGCATATGATGCAGTTGTACGGGCACAACGAGTACATCCATGCCAAGATGCTGGTAACCACTTTTCAGGACATAGCACTCGATTGGTTTGTGAAGCTAGAGCTCTCATCGATCTACTCCTATGATTAGCTTTGTGATAAATTTCTACACTAGTTTGCTAGTCAGAGAAAGGTGAAACTCGCCCACACTCACCTCTATACTATTAAGCAAAATGAAGGAGAGTCCCTCTATGAATCTTTTATGAGGTTCAACATGGAGGTCTTAAACATAGACAACCCCAGGATTGAGTTTCTAATCGACATGTTGTTTTTGGGGCTCAGGCACAAAGAATGCGCCAATGCTTTGGTGCAAGAGCACCTAAGGTTGATGGAGGAGCTACTCAACCTAGTGGAGAGATATATAATCCAAGAGAAGATGAACAAGCTAAAGTTTGGAAACTCGAAGGTCGACAAAAAGAAAAAGAAAAGAGACGACCAAAAATATAAAGAGAGAGGTCGATCTTCAATAAAGCACTTCTACGACTACACCCCACTGAATATTCCAAGAAAAGAGATCCTATTTTCCATTTAGCATGACAATGTCCTCAAGAAATCGAGAAAGATGAAAAAAAATTAAAGTAATGAAAAAATCAAAGAAGTACTACCATTTTCATAAACAAAAGGGGCATAATACAAATGAATGCTTCAATCTCTAGGAAGAAATGGAGAGGCTCATTAGATAGGGCCATCTCAAAAAATATGTAGCCATGGACGCATAGGTAGAGGGGGCAAAATCTATCAAACTCCACGTGGAGAAAGATCGATTAGCCCAAGGAGTGAGGACAAAAGAAAGAGACCCGCCTAAGAAGATCGCCCACCCATTCGAGGAGTAATTGATATGATCATAAGGGGTCCCATTGGGGAGACCCAAAATCAGTGAGGAGGCAAACTTAGAGAAGGTTGGAGTCGACCAAAGCTTCACCCGTCAAAATGATATTCTATTTATTGATGAGCGCAAAGGCCATCTCTTTTACTAATAGCGGCCTGGCCCACCTCGAAGAAAAGAATATCAACCATAAAATTGATTGTCCCATGGCAGATTATGTTGAGATTACCAACTTTAAAGTGAAAAAGGTTATGGTCGATAATGGCAGCTCCGCCAACATTATCTTCTTCTCCACCCTAAAAAGAATGAACTTGGGGCAACTAAAGTTTGAACCTTTGCATACCCCTTTGGTCGGGTTTGGGTGATCAAAAAGCATCCTAGAAGGGTCTATCAATCTTTCGAAGGCCCCCTAAAGAAAGATTTTGATGGTGAACTATCTGGTGGTCGATGCCCCATTTACTTACAATATCATAATTGGTTGACCAGCCCTCAATGATTTTCATGCTATTGTCTCAACCTACCATATGAAAATCAAATTCCCAAGCTCAGTTGGCACAAGGGAATTGTAGTGTAACATCAAGAAAACTTGGAGGTGTTATAATAATTCGATCGAGTCAAGTGAGCAAAAGCTTCGAACACAATTGAAGACCTTGGAGGGACGCCTTTGTAGCGGAACCCGAGAAGGTCCAAATGCATAAGAAAAGAAATTTGGAGGATATCCAGGTAGAGCCCATCGGGAAATTTAAAACTATTGAGCTGGAATAAGAAAACCTCAATAAGACAACACAAATCAAGATAGATATATGCCCCTACCTAAAATGCTTTATAGTCAATTTCCTGAGAAGAAATATCAACATATTTCCTGGAAAGCATCTAACATCCAAGGAATCAATCCCAGTTTGATCGTGTACTGCCTCGACGTCAACCCCTTATACAAATCGATCAAGCAGAAGATAAGGACATTTAATGTCTAAGAGACCCATATCATCGAGGAAAAAGTCAGGGAACTCTTAGATGCAGGTTAAATTATAGAAATTCAATATCCATCTTGACTTTGTAATGTTGTACTCATCCCAAAGAATGAGGGACAATGGTAAATGTGTAATGACTTTATGAATCTCAATAAAGCTTGCCCTAAAGATCCTTATCCCCTACCTTAAATAGATTTATTAGTAGACTCCACTGCTAATTGTGAGTTGTTGAGTATAATGGTTACATTTCAAGGCTATCATCAAATGTTCATGGCATCCAAAGACAAGGATAAAACTTTGTTTGTGGTTCTCAATGGAGTTTATTACTTTTTAGTGATACCTTTTGGACTGAAAAATGCTAGAGAAATTTATTAAAGGCTGGTCAATTTTATGTTCAAAAATGAAATTGGCAAGTTGATGGAGGTGTAAGTTGAAGACATGATTATGAAAATGAAAAAGGCCTAAGACCATTTGCTCAACCTCAATCACACTTTTGCAATTTGAGAGCATTTGGTCTAATGCTGATTCCAAACAAGTATATGTTAAAGGTTTGATGAGGTAAATTTTTGGGTCATATGGTCAGTCAATGAGGCATTGAGGCCAATCTACAGAAGATTCAGGCTATCTTGGACATTACCTCACCTTGAATTGTCAGAGATGTACAGCGGTTGGTTAGAAGGATTATTGCTTTGGGCAGATTCATTGTAAGGTTAGCAGACAAGAGATTACCTTTCTTCAAAATTCTCAAGAATGCCAAGAAATTGGGTTTCCAATAGAATGAACAATGTGATCAGGTGCTGGTTAAGTTGAATCAGTACTTGTCCATGCCCTCTATGCTTGCAAAACCTGAACTGGGAGAGGTACTTTAGATATATTTGGTAGTTTCGAAGGTGTCAATCAGCTCGATCTTGGTCTCGACCAGAGATGGAAGCCATCGACCAATTTGCTGCTATAGTAAGTCATTCCAAGGACCAGAGTACAACTATTTGGAGATCGAGAAATTTGTATTGGCGCGAGTCACCGCAGCTCGAAAGCTGCATCTATACTTCCAGTCTCATGTCATGATAGTACTGACCAACTAGCCATTGAAGTAGGTATTATTGAAGCCAGATACCTCTGGAAGGTTAACTAAATGGACCATCAAATTAGAAGAATTTAACATTACCTTTCAGCTGAGAATAACCATTAAAGCACAGGTTTTGGCAAATTTCATTGTCAAACAAGTCGACTTGCCCATGGAAAGCAGCAAAGCCCCTTTCATTTGGACTTTGTACATCAGTAGATCATCGACCATATCTAGAAGAGGAGTAGGAGTAGCTCTCCATTCCCCTGCAGTGGAGAAGTATGATTTTGCAATAAAACTCGATTATGTAATCACTAATAATGAGGCGAATATGAGGCCCTCCTTGCAGGGATGAGGATGACACTCGACCAAGGCATTAAGCACCTAGCTATGATCATAAACCTTTAGTTGGTAGCAGAACAAGTTGAGGGAAATTTTGAGGCTAAGGATTCCACAATGAGTAGATACCTGGTGGAGGTTAGAAAATTAAAACAATCATTCAAAAAATTTACCCTTAATCAGGTACCTCGATCTAAGAATGAGTGTGCGGATGCCCTATTCAAATTTGTCAGCTTGATAATGGGTACAAGAGATAGGGTAATAATATTTCTGGTCACCGACAGGCCATCGATCGGCCCACTTGAGGAGAACCTAGTAAGGAGCATTGAGGAGATAGTTTCTTCATGGAAAAACCTAATGAAACTCTACTTGAGTCATGGCACTATCCCCGAAGATAAAAACGAGACTAAATGCCTTCAAGGACAAGTTGCCAAGTTTGTACTAGATGAGCATGGCCAATTGTATAAGAACTCAATCTCTGGACCATCCCTGAGGTACCTGGATCCCGACCAGGCTCATGAAGTATTGCAGGATATCCACACGGCATATGTGGGAATCATTCCAGGGAAAAATCCTTGTACATAAAATAATCAAGTATGGATACTTTTGGCTAACATTATTGAAAGACTCTATGAATTTTGCTCGAAAATATACATCCTGCCAAGTTAATTAAAACCTACTGCACTAGTCCCCCATGCCCATGGTCAAAGTTCAAATTTCTTAGCCATTTGACCAGTGGGGGATTGACATTTTGGGCTCATTGTTGAAGTTAATATGTCAACAAAAGTTTATAATCATGGTAGTCGAGTATTTTACTAAGTAGGTCGAGGCTAAGGACATTCCAAAGATAACTAATGCAACCATCAAGAGTTTTATCAAGAAAAATATCATCTGTCATTTTGGCCTATCTAAGATATTCATTTTAGATAATAAGACTCAATTCCAAAGCAGAAATACCAAAAGTTGGTGCCAAGCCTTGGGTATCACCTAGCACTTTACCTTAGTGGGTAATCCGCAGTCGAATAGCCAAACAAAGGTGATAAACAGAGCGATTCTTGACCATTTTAAAGCCAAGATACAAGATATAGGATTGAGTTGGGCGAACAATCTCCTAGGAGTATTATGGGTGTACAGGATAACCTCCCAAACAGCCACAGATCATAGCCTTTATAGTTTGGTCTATGGGCCTGAGGCGGTCATCCCCATAGAACTCATTCAACATACAGCTCGAGTCATTCACTTTCACCCACTCTGAAACACATCAGAAAAGAAGTTTGACCTCAAGACTATTGATGAGCGAAGGTAAAAAGGCTACAACACTATGCAGCAGCGCTATAGGTCGAAGATGGTGGAGAGCTATAATAAAGGGGTCAAGCTGCACCACTTTAAAGTTGGAGACCTTGTTCTCAAAAAAGTGGAAGTGTCTAAATATGTGGGCAAACTTGACTCGAAATAGGAAGGAACCTATACCATTGTGAAGGTATCAAAGCATAGTACTTATTAACTTGCTAATTTTGATGGGGATGAGTTCTCTCGCCCATGGAACGCTATCAACTTAAGCAAATTCTATATATGACAACACATTGTAATCATCCTTATATTCTGCGATATAAATAAAGTTCTAGCAATACTGCTACCATTTGTTTACATTTTCACAATTGTATCTACCTTGCTGCCACTCAAGTTCCAAGTCGATAAATAAGTAACTCTATGCTGCCACCTAAGTTTCAAGTCGACCCCATATTCAACAAAGAAGCAGCTTCATGCTGCCCAATCAAATTTCAAGTTGACTGTGCAGTTGACACTAACGCAGCTTCATGCTGCTAAACCAAAGTTCTAAATCAACCATGCATTCAACTTAAAAAGCTACATGCTACAAACTTAAGGCTTTTTAGCCCAAACTATATAATTGACCCAGTAATCGATCAACAAGTCAACCATAAAATAATGAAAGTTAACTGTAAAGTTCAGCGCACTTTGGCAAGACCACACGTATCTCTCAACACTAACAAAAAATTGATGACAAAGTTGAATTTTGTGTTAAACTTTGGATATAAAGTTTGGCTAGACCCAGCCTGATCACCCTTCTGCTAGTCTTGATTATCTTGATTAGGCTCTGGAAATATAGAAGCTAACAGCTAAATAGCTTGAGTTCGACACGAAGACCTCATGATGTTGCTCATGAAATTAGTCGAGTGCAGCATATACTGCGCAACGTCAATCTGTTCCTCCCTCAGGTGGAAGGCAAGGTCCTCAGCAAAGGTAAATTCATTATTCAACTCAGTCAGCTTGGCCTCAACCTCAACTTATTTTTGTTGGGATTCAGTTACTGGCTCAATGGGGGCATTTATCGAGGTGTCCTTCTCCCTAGCCCCATTGACCCCACCCTCCTCAAACTTAAGGTAAGGCTACAGTTTCTTATTCAAAACAGGACTTATTCTGCTTTTGTCCTTAGCCCAAAAAGCATAACCTGGACACTCGAGCTACTTTATTACCTTGTGGAATGCATCGCTAGTGTCGTCAATGGACATAACCATACTCACATCTTGAAAGGCTAAGCTTAACATGAACTGCTCTATCGTCTCCTTCTGCATCATGGGGAGCTATCGAGAGAAGGCCGTCCGAGCCTCATTAAGTATTTTTTTGCAGCCAACAAATCGACCAGAGGAGTAGCTCATTTGCATGTCCAAGTTAGTCTTCTTCAGCATAGAGTCCATTTAACTCCTCTCCTCAACCGCCTATACTAGCTGCTGATCCTTCACATTTAGCTGCTCTTGGAGGTCGGCCATCTCTTTTGTCAGCTGCTCAACCTAGAGCTGGGAAAACTCAAGTTGTACCTTGAGTATCTCTGCATCCTTTTCTTCTCGAAACTCTTCGCGATTTGCCAGAGCCAGTTCCAACCGATGGTATAAGTTGTATCCTAGTTAGCTCACCAGAAATACAAAGCTTCAATGAACAATATAACTTTTTGAAATAAGAATTTGATGAGAAATAATCAACCCCACACTTACCATGTTACTATGGTAAGCTAGAGCCTTGAGGGCGCCAACCTGACTTAGGTTCATGGGTCTCCACTAGTCCATAGAGAAAAGCCCAATTATCATCCACTTGAGGGCGTCACCGCCCATCATCCCCGATTATATAATGGAGGTCAAGTCAATTACCTTCATGGTGGGGTTAGGTTCGAAACGGGCTGATTTTAGTTGAGGAAGTTGAAACAGCACCCCATCACCATGCTTGTCGAACAAGTCATTGCCCATCACCACCTTCTACTTTTCTTTATTGCCTGCTGTCTTCTTGGGTGTCGAACCTCCTTATTTAGTCATTGGTCTTTTGCCCTAACCTATAGGGCTACTTCGAACATATTTTTTCGATTGAGTGGGTTGGAGTTGGGGTGCCTGTTTGATTTGGGGCATAGCAGGGATAGTGGTCGAACATGTTGTGGTGGTAGGTTCCACTGCAGATGTCTCTCATCAAGCAGCCACTCAATGTCGCTCCTCATTCCTTTGTGCCCTTGCTGCAACTTTGCTCAACTGCAGGCCATTACTTCTTCTCAATCTACCAATAAAAGACAATAGAAACCACTAAAATCAAGCAGAAAGAAATATCTTATTAACACAATTGATGAAGATCTGTACCTAGCTGATCACCTATAGGCAAGTCAAGCTCGACTGATGATAGGCCAGCCAACACCAGACACCTCTCTTTAGTCAAAATTGAGGTCTCAATCTACCCAAATTCGACTAGGTCCCAAATAAAAGTATTGGGCTAACTAGGTGTTTGGTTCTCTAGCATTTCCACATGCCCCATTCACCATCCCCTCGGAATGTTAAACTTTCTGGACCCTCGAACATAGAGAAAGTATTTTTTCCACTCCTGGCCGTACCAGGAGGAAGGGGCTACTAGGAAATTTCAACTTGGGCGCGCAATAAAGTAATAGAAGCCAGACGTTTCTATACTACCTAACTTTTAAGACATTGGTAAATGGAACAAAATTGAAAAGTTGGCAAAATATGTTGGCTGGTCGAACAGGTGCATCAACACAGCAAAACTATAGATGGTGGTGAAATAGTTGGGAAGGAGTTGAGTTATATAGACCTCAAGGCCCACCAGGAAGTCAACTATAGCTTACGCTAAGGGAAACCTAAGGCCACACCTGAATCCCTTCTCAAATACTATTATGCATCCCCTTGGAGGTCAATGTATCTTACCACGAGGCCTAAGCACCAAAAGTTCACACTCATCAGGAATGTGGTACATCTCCCTAATTCGAACTAAGTCAATAGGAGAGATTTTGGAGACTTTTACTATAGTGGTCTAGTGTGAACAATCGACCGCTCGATGCAAACACCTCACTCAGGCCAGGCTCGCCTCCAGAGGCAACTCTCTCAGTGCTTGAGCTGTTCGAGGTCGAGCTATTACTTGATGAACTATCAGAACTTTTCTCATGCGTGCTCTTAGATGCACTTTCTACCCTAGTTTCCCTTTGAAAATAGACACCCTCGAATCTAGTGTTTTCACTATCTGAAGTACTAGACATCTTTGCAAAGACAAATGAAAGAAAGCACCAGGTTGCAAAAGAACTTACAGCAGGTAGCTTGAAAACTCTAAGTGTAGAAAGGATATAGAAAGCTTTGAAAGCAAGAACTCGACTAGAGCGATTCAGCAAAAGTAAAAAATAGATGTCTCTACCCTGCCTATTTATAGGCATTTGGACGTAGAAACCTAAGCGGCAGTAATAATTACACTGCCACCCTTTGGCGCTTCTTATTCGAAAAACTATTAGAAACCCTAGTTGAGAATTCAAATACCTTGGTCTATTATTCAAAAATTCTGGTCGAATCCACATACCATTGTAAAACCATCGTACCCAACATTCAATTATCTACTCCCTATTCCTTCTCATTGATAAGCTTGATCAGGACTACGAGTAGGGAGGACTCATAATATGGGATAGCCCAATAAACCCAGCCCAACAAGTTAGCGACCTCAAAGAGGACCCCTAGGCTAACTTGACATGCACAGCCTAACGACGCTTCTGGACCTAGCTCACTCGACCACAACTGCTTAGTCGAGTAGATTGTTTTCAACCATACTCAGTGAGAGGTTTCAAGTCATTTCATCCATTAAACCATCTATCTGGTCGACCGCTTTGTCTGTTCGACGATTGTCGACCAAAGTGCTCACTCTGACACTGACTAATATCCTTGCCGCATTTAATGCTCTGACCAACTTTGGCATGGAGGTGAACCCCCAAAGTACTATTCATCCTGGAAACACAGGAGATGATACCACTTAGAATAGTATCAGGATTGGATATGACCAATAACCCTCAGGCAAGGACAAGAGTCCTCTACACTTAATGGGGGCATTTTAGACATATCATCTACCAGGAAAAGACTATAAATACCTCACCACCAGCTATACTCCAAGTAATGCCATATACACTATATGCTTTTACTCTTTTATTCGATTACTTTATTTCGATCACAATTAACTTGATCGTCAGAGTGCCTTTTCTGAAGGCACTTTGGCTAGTTTAACATTTGCTATTCATCGTAAATTTCAGACCTCAAAGAATATTGCTGTTGGATCATTCGACCTTCTTGATCAGATAGCCCAAATACAACTCTATTTACTAAATACGACTTTCAACATCATCAAATACTTTTTAAGATTCCATGTATATGAGTAGAACTTATACACTCAAACATGGTAAACATAAATTGAAAAAAGAGTGTGGGGTGCTATGAATTTGATAAAGCAAATAAATTCAATGAATTCATATACAACAGATTTGGTTAAGACGTGGGGGAAGGTCTTGACCCATGAACCCATACTCGCGTTTCAAAATTAAAAATTAACTATTCTTTTTCAGTGGGAAGCTTTTGGGTTTATGAAAGGGACAAAAATCTTTTAACCCATGTAAAATTTGAAATATATAGACAATTTATCTTTTTTTTCATAAAAGAATAATTATAAAATCTTCTTATATTTTCTAAAAGTAAACTCACCATCTCTCCCTGTTGTTTACTATCCATTTAATATTAAAATGATTGAATTATTTTAAATAAAATTTAAATTTAAATAATTATTTATTTTTATTTTATCCATTATTTTTTATTTTTTTTAATTTTAATTAATTTCTCCCTTTCTTATTACAACGGTTGATTCTTGGGAGTGAATGTCCAAATTAATCACACTTATATATTTATATATAAACACATAAACATATTATATATGTAAAAGTAATAGTGTCATGTAAGCATTATTATATAAAAATATAATCACTACAAGAAAAAAATAAATTGGCGACAAAATAGTAAGTGAGAATGCACATAATTAGTGACAAAAAATTTAGTATTGTCACCTTAATGATTTTTACAAACTATACAGTGACAAGAATAGTGTTAAAATTGTCACCATAAATAATTAGTGATACACCTATGATGACAACAAAAATATTATTGCAAATTATAGTGATAATTTTTATTGTCACTAAGTTGTCACCAAATGAATGTCACTAACAACTTAAAATATTAATTTTTGTCACTATTGAGTCATTTTTTGACAAGATAAAAAATTGTCACTTCAAAATTATCATTAATGATAAGATAAAAGCTATTGTTACTCAATGCATGTTACTAATGACAATTTTTAATTTATCACTTATTATTTTATCACTAATATTATATTTTTTTGTAGTGAATATATATTATAACCCTATAATATATATTGTTATACATATTATATATAAAAACAATAGTGTTAATCACGTCCCCCTACAACCCCCCACCCCCACCACCACGCATGCGCACTCCCCACGCTAAAACATTTCATGGTAGCGCACAAGCTGGTGTTTGGTCGGATCTAGCCAGGTCAAACCATTGACCACAATGGTTGACCGCATCTAATCATAGTGGCCAAAAGCATTTTTAATTTTTGGAAAAAATTTATGTTTATATATATACACTTTCTACACCAAATATATCCTGTATATTATATATATAACCAACATTTAGAAATTAGTAGGCCATTTTTTTCACAACAGGCATGGCAGCCGATTTTTAAGGCTGGCCATGGCTAGCCATTTTTAGACGGCAGCCATGGTAGCTAGTTTTTAAGGTTAAATGGCCATGGCTGTAGTAGCCCACCCCTAGGTCATGGGAGCCCACGAGGTGGGGTAGGAGTTAAGATTTTAGTAATATATTAAATATATATATTTTATTTATAAGTATGTATATATGTAAACATATATACATTATATAATAATATATTTATAAAAAAATATAATTTGATATTTTTTTTTCTACATATGATTTAATTTGGAAAATTGAACTTCTCAAAAACATCCAACGACTAATTATATGGGCATAATAGTATTTTTATACAAAAAAAAAACTTAAAAATTTTCATATACACGGGCGTGCCCATATATAAAATGGTCCGTCGCACTATTTTACAAATGATAAGTAGTTTTTTTAATTTTTTTTTCTTTTTTTATAATGGGATAAACTGTCATAATCATATTTGACAAGGGTGAATTAAATTTTCTCTTTATTAAAGTTAACTAGCACGAAAAAAAAAATTAAATGCCAAATAACAATAATAATAAATTCTTAAGTAGCTGAATCGATAAAAAATACTTTCTTGTATAATGCTTTGCAATCTAGTATGCATATATATATATATATACATATATTTAAATAGATGAAGAAGAGAAAAATCTAGTTGTTTAGACATTTTGAAATTATTACAATATATGTGGTGTTATTGTTTGTGTGGTGATTTTGGTGAGCTAGTAGGGGAATCTGATTGACTGGAAAGATACGGAGTAGCCTGGAGTACAACAAAGTGATTGACAGTCCTACAACCAAAAAGCACGCATTAGGCTCACTGAGAGTGTCATCGATTATGGGCCTCTGATACTTAGGTTTGCAATAATTTGATCAAAATGTAAATGAGGAGGGAGAGATATTTAGATGTGAGTAAAAGCATGCATATGCACAGCGGCTCCAATGCAGCAACCCAAATAGGAGCCCACATACGCATATTTTGTAATGAAATTTTTAGTTATTTATTTCATTAATAACGAAATACTCTTTTTTAAATTAAAATATTATTTAATTAATCGTAACTAAGTTTTTGGTTATACAAACAATTTGTAACGAAAATAAAATAAATAAATAATATTATTATAATATGCATTGGTAACGTATAATAAAATATGACAAAACTGCCAACGTTTTAGTAACTAAGTATTTCATTACCATAGAAAAATTTATTGTAACTAACATTGTTTTGTCACTAATACGAAATTTTTTGTAATGAAACATTTCGTCGCCATAAGTTCATCATTCGTAATGAACCAAAAAATTCATTACCCAGACTTTTTGCGACGGGCTTTAGGGCACTAAACTTAAGTAATGAAATTTTCATTACCAATAGTTTAGATAACGAATTTCAATGTTATGTAACAAAATTATTTGTTACTAAAACTGTACTTTATTGTAGTGCGATGAATATAATGTTGTTTTCGAGATATATCAACATGCAATAATGCAACACAATAATTAAATATTTCAAGTTAGATTATCAGGGATTGAAACAGATGATCATAGTTATGGTAATACGAGTGTTTTTATCAATTTGAAATTCAAATAAAGCATGCGTGATCAGAATTAAACATACAGTATATTCAAGGTAAGACAAAATTGATGCATATATTTAATCAGATACGAATCTAGAAAAAGCCAAAAATTAAATATCAACCAAGGCATAAAAATAATAAAGCATGCTGTTAGTATAATTTAATTTAGATACAAAATTTAAAGTAAAATTTACCTTAAGGATCATGTATCGTAACAGAATCAATTAGATGTTCAAATCAAAAAATTCTGTTTGCCTTAAAGAAACGAGTGCCCTGACTTACTAGTGCAACAGGTACAGCGCTGCTCCTCACAAGATGAGATTGTCCAAAACGATCGAGTGCACTTTGTTTCATTTACTTTGAACAGTACTTAGTCGCCAGATTAGAATTAGAGAGCTGTATATCAGAATTTTGGGAAAGGGATATATGGGTCTGGATAATTGTATCTGTAGGGAGATTATCAAGATAAAAGGATGGAAGGTATTTGGGAGAATAATGTGAGCAGAAAGCTTTTTGCAATTTTCAGTGTATTTTGGCAAATGCAATGTGTCCTTCAAGTCTACCAAAGACATAGTATTTATAGATGGGATTAAGGTTAGAATCTGCCAAATAATGGCTTCTAACACATCATCCCACATTGCCTAAACACATCACACATCCACCAAATCATGCCACGTGTCACACGTCACCTCTACCAAATCCTAGCTTAATCTGTAACGGTTTGACCTCATTCGATCAAATTAGGCTAATCTAACGGGTATTGACTTAGTCAACCCTTATTCGATTGCCTTCTTATCTGCCCTTATCCTATCTAATCAAGCTACGGTTAAGCAATGTTTTCAAATAAATATTGATAAGATTGAGATTGAGATATTCGCCCTAACACCCGGGATTCGAATCCAGGTTGGGCAGTAGCAACAACTCGCATGAGGTCCACTTATATGAACCAATTAAAGAATATTTTATCAAGCATTCTTACTTGAGTATAATATAAACTAGTTTACACTAGTTCACAAAACTAATGTGGGACAAGTGAAGGGTTGAATAACCCTTCAACTCCTCCACTTGATTTTATAATTCACAAGCAACTCTCCCCTTTCTCAATTTATCAATGTGAGACAATACAACAGTTAACCATTTTATTCTTCCTCCATTTTAACCCTTTAATTATCTTTAAATTCTAACCATAATTGGCTTCCATCCAAATAATAATTAAACATGTAATGTGGCCATGATTATGCTAATTACAACATATAATTGATTTTTTAAGTTTTCAATATTAAAGATTAAAAATTAAGTTTTATACATAATTAGTTTTTTTAATATTATTATTTTCAGATATATATATATATATATTATCTATATCAATATTATCATAAAAAAAGTCTCTTTTGGAGTAAAATAGAAATTACTTTATGCATCTTACCCTTTACTTTTGTGAACTATTAAAATTAAAGTATATGACTAATGAAGTCGCATATTTTTATATTGGTCATTGTAGTATGCCGTCCCTGCATGTATCAAATAATAATAAGTTATTTTAAGAACATGAGTGATGAGTTGGAAGCATGAGCGAATGGAAGGAAGTTATTGAGTTTGCTAGTAGTAAAATTATGTAGTACTTACTGGAATATTTTGAGTTAATAATAATTTGGTGCAGCAGTTCAAAAACCGCCGTTATGTGAGTGTAAAGACCCCAATTTTCTTTATATAGTATAAATATATAGGTAGTTATGATACTAATTTTTATAGCTTTTAAATTTATCCGTTTACTTATTTCAAATATTCAATAAAATCATGGCTATTAATTATCATTTTTCAATCCACATCAAAAGCCACATTCAAGTACAACATTATGCTGAATAAAAACAGTATGTTGAGAACAAACCTACATTACACAAATAAATTATAATTTGCGATAAAGTTGCTTTCCAAACTTCATTTGTAAGAAACTTTAATCAGAATAGTAGCACAAATAAGTTGCAAGCAAGACAAGCCTTCAATATCTGTTCCGAATGAAAGTATGAAAGTAGTATCTCCAAAGCATTTTGTGGCATTAAGATGATGTCCCCATTCTTCAAAGTAAGCTAAGTATTTTCAAAAAAATTGACATCTTTTAATATAATGGACCATGAAATATTTACTTTTATGCTTGCGTAGCAATTAGTTTATAAAGAATATATGTGTGTATATATATATATATATATATTTGTGGACTTAAATTAAGCGATTTTAACGAGTTTAAGAGCTTCAACACGTTAATTTTGTACTTGGGTCAGATTGAGTTCGTTCCCAATCAGTAAAAATCTTGACTGATTGGGAGACAAATGCATTAGCATCAGTGACATTAACATCTGGAATACCTAAATATGGCAACGAATCTAATAATTAAATGAATGAAATTACTAACCTAGCTAGCTATACAAATATAAAGTTATTTCTTAAAGTAATAACAAACATATATACATTAATACCTATATATATAGTTTCTAAGTATACGTCAGTTGTAGAAAAATTATAGAAAAGAAAAACTTATATTTCTTAAAATGGGGTATATTGTTTTGGAACATGACACAAAGTTTCGAAAAATTTTATCCATTCATGAAGACCATTAACTTGCGAAAGCATGCCAGTGAAGTTTCGTCAAATGATTAAAGTTGAGACATCAAATTCTATTTACACTATATTTGTTTCAAGGATTTTAGTTGGGGCAAAGAAAAGAAAATGTTAAGAAAAATATTTTTTATTATTTGGTTGATAAAGAAAATATTTAAAAAGAAAAAAGAAAAATTAGGGAAAAATTTAATGTATTTGAGTAAAATAAGTTTTCCTCACAAAATGGTAAGGAAAATGATGGAAAAGTCTATTTGACACCTCTCTCCTTTTTCACCGCATACATCCATCTATTCATTTTTTCATTATTTTCTTTGACAACCAAACAAGTTTAAAATTTTATATTTCTTTGATTTTGTTTTCTTTTTCCTTAACATTTTCTTTTTTTTGTCAAATTCCTTCTACCAAACATTGTGTAAGGATTTCATTAGAGAAAGAAAATTCCTAGGGAAAAAGGAAATGAAATAACATTAGAAAAATATGAAATTTTAAATTTGTTTGGTTATTTAAGAAAAACAAGAGGAAAGAAATGAAGGTGATGAAAGAGAGCCATATAAGCTTTTCTCTCATTTTCCTCACTATTTTGAGAGGAAAATGAATTTTCTCCAATTCTATTATGTTTTTCTTCAAATTTTTTTTTACCTCACTATTTTCCTTATCAACAAAACATTCAAAATAATTGTTCTTAACATTTTCATTTCTTTCCTTCACCAAAATCCTTACGCCAAACATAGTGTTAAAAACTTTGGGTTTGACATGTGAATTTTTGATACTTGGGTTATTTATTCATGCAGTAGATGTGAATATTTGTTATAAAAAATATCAATCGTTATGCAAAATAAATTTGAAGCACCAATAATGGAAGTGAAAAATTGCTGAAAAAACATTTAATTAATCTTAGAACCAACAACCTTCCTCCGTTTTACATTCATGCTTAATTATATACTCATGAACTTAATTCCTATTTCTAGGGGCCAAACAAATCACTACGCCTACCTTAGGCATAACTGCGTACCCATATGTTAGTAATGGAAGCATAAAATGTGGACGCGTATTGCTCACCATCCTGCTTGACACCTGCTTTCACAGAATCAGTTAGCCATTACGTTGGTTGGCTTTTTGCTTCTGCCCCGTTTGAGTTATCAACTTTACTTTCGACCTTCATCTAGGCGAACAACCATTGCATATGTTATTCTTGGAGAACTCAACTCAGCTCCACAATTCAACACTATATCCAGCCAGCCAGCCAGCTAGGTAGAGACTGTTAGCCAACAGCCGTTCCAACGAGTTAACTAGAGGAAGTTGATAACTAGTTTGATCTGCTTTGAGACCGATCTAATTTGGCTCGGTTAACAGATAGGACGACAACTTAATTCTGGCCCCATCCACCTCGGTGTTTGAATAGTTCGGTCTTTAGGCCTCATGGTAATTGGTATGGTACCAAATTAATTATCAATAATTCTATTAAATTTGACATTGAGATATTAATGCAATGATGTAATTTTTCAGTTTCACTCATAAAACAAAAGAAGGAAAAAAAAAAAACTTGTAAAAACGACTGTGCTAATTAATAATATAAGATGATTGACTTAACCTTGGGTAAATTAGGTATTTCCGTTTCTCATATGCTATTTCCCAATTCCCATTGAGGTGGAATATTACTGATTTTTAATTTATTGCGAATTCAAGAAGTGAAGTGAAGTGAAGCAGAGGATGGTAGAAATTAGAAAGTTTTGATGGGATGGCCAAGGCCCAGCTTGCAGCCAAAATTAGGGTTAGCTCCAAAGTGCGGAGGCCGCTCTCTCTCTCTCTCACTAAAAAAAAATCCTCTCTAAAAAAGTTTGAACCAACAGTTGTCTTGTGTACGACCAGGGCTCGCCTTTCCAAAGGCGAGGATTCTTCACAATAAACCTTTATAAATTTGTAGGGGCCACTTGCCAGGAGGATTTATTTTAAATAAAAATATCAGCTTCAGTGCTTCATAATCTACTTCACTTTGGTTCTTGAATTTAAGTAAAAAGAATAATAAAAATATGTCTTTTCATTTTAAATTATGTAACTCTGTATTTTATTTATTTTATATATTTTTTAATTTTATTCTGTACATCACTAAGTTTTTTAATTTAAACATAGCATTAGTATCAAAGTTTAGAAATCGAAAAAGCACTAATCTAAGGATGTTCAATTTAGATAAAGAATGCATGCATGGTTGAAATCTTCAATCAACTTAAGGTAAATATCATATAAAGATTTTAAAAATGAGTACAAAGCGTAATTTTGGACTCAGCTTAAGTAAAATAATAAATAAATCAATCAACCAATCAATCATAGTGAGAGCTGACAAATATTATAATTATGCATGAGTATGAGAAGAAGGCACCGAGTCCACCTGGCCAAGTGCTCTATATCTTAATCTTAGGATAAGGAAACATATATTAGTTCCAATGTATTTCCTTAAAATTAAAATGAGTTAAGATATGCAGAATTGGTTGGAGTCAAAGACAGATGCTGTGGTTGTGAATAAATCAATTGAGAAGATTATTTAAGCAGAAGATAATGTGCTGTGCTGTGATGTTAACAACGCATGCAGGTGCTGTGTGCACTATATATTCTCCACAGACAAGCTCAAGCTGGGGCATCAAGTGCGCCATCCCCAATTGTCTAATTCACTCAAAGTAACCCATTAAACTTTTGCCAAAACGACGATGCTGTCCTCGCTCTCTCAATAAATACAACATTTTGGGGCGAATATATATTATCTCATTATTTGTAACGATTAATTAGTTAATTATCAACTGGTGCATTGAATTAATTTTTGATACTTTGATCTAATTAATTGATTCGTTTAATAAATTTCACGGTGGAATTTGATTGGATGCAAAAGCGTGACGAATCAAAGTTAGGTTTAAATTCTTGTCATTTTTATTTCAATACATAAATTGATTTATAATGGCAACATTGTATATGCATGAGACGGTACAATATTCTAATTAGTACTTCCTTAATATTCTAGTATAATTATGTAACAGTAACACCAGACCCATGGGTACCAAATTTTCACCCGATTCTGAAATTCATAAATTGAATTAGATTATTGAGATTTTAAAATAACAACAACAACAACAACAACAGAAAAATAAAAAATGGCCTTAGTAAAACATACTAAAATTAATCAGGACCTTATTGTGATGTAGGAAAATTACAAGGCCCAAAAATTAATGAAAAGAGGACTTAATTGCATACATTAAAAACTAAATGGGGCCAACGTATGAAGGAAAGAAGTTGGAGGGGCCAATTAGTGATTCAAGGGCGAATTTGAGGCACTCAAAAACTTGTAGGGTCAAATTACGGTCAATGAAAAAGGTTTGGGAATAAGTTGAGATTTCAAAAAGTTGAAAAACTAGATAATAACACACTCTCATGTTCTTTAAATTTTCAGTAATAGACCCAGCTTCAAATTGTGTGCATATGCTAGAACATCGACCCAAAAATAGAGAATTAAAGTAGGAATAGAAATAAGCTAGGCTAGGCTAGGCTAGGCTTTGGGTCGGGTCTATTATATAAATGACGAACCTTAGTCCAACTTATTATCTATGATAGGCTTTTTTGTAGGCTTAAGCTTAGCCTTGTTAATAATTTTTAAAGTCTTAATTTGGCCTGAAAGCCTACCTGAAAACTTATTTTTTTCAAAAATTTCAATTAAATTAATCTAAATTGTTAATATGTTTAAATTTGTAAGTTGTAACTATGCAATAATCAAAATTATAAATAATAGATGCATAATTACTAGTGACAAAATATTATGTAGAAATAATAAAATATAAAACAATTCTATTTTGATATAAAAAACAATTTTTACAAGTTTATTAGAGTCAAAAGTTCTATAGAAGTCTTCACTATTAAAAATTAGTAATAAGATAATTAGGTTTTATTACTATTTTCAATTAATGATAAATTTATATAAATTATTAATATCAAGTGGCAACAAATTGATAAATGATTTGAAACAATTTATGTTGTTACCCTATTAGTTAATGCATGCATGTGATAGTAATGATAACTTAGATACAATTAATTTATTGTAAGTATTAAACTTATATTATAATTACTATTATAAAATAAAAATTATTGTTACTTAACATATTTTGTTATTGAAAATTTGACTTAATTATTAAATATTATTTTTTTATATGAAGAAGGATACATAGGCCAGCTTGTTAGGCTTTGCAAGCTTTTAAAAAAGTCTAAACTTAGCCTATTTAATGAAAAAGACTACTTTTTAAGCTTTAATCTAGCTTTTTTATTAAATAGGCTAGGCCTACATTGGCCATAAATAGGTTAGGCCATAGGCTACTGATGAGTAGCCTGACCTATTCCCATCCCTAAATTAAATCCATAAACCTACCCTATTCTCTGAGGTGAGCACACTAATACAAAATTCTCACCAAACTACCATGTGAAAACAATGGAAATTGTTGACCAATGGAAATACGCGGCAAAGGATATGGGTCACACCGTTTTGCTGATTGAAGCTCGCAAGTGATGGGTGGTTTCGATGGGTTCATTGAGAGGAATGCAATGGTACCTTCAATTTTGAAATTTGGCCAACGAAATGGGAGTAATCGCAAAAAAGGCTAGGCAGCGGCATTGGTGGTGTTGTAGTAGTCTGGGCTAAATTTATCTACGAGATAAAGATAAAACAAGAAATTGAACGAAGGCTTTTCTTCAACTCATTAAGGTGTACATTTTGGTTTGGCCAACTTCCAGTTTTGGTAGCAGCGCGCAACAGTGGTCTGCTGACTTCCAGGTAGTTTCTTTGGGGCAATGATCTAAACACATGCATGCTAATTTCATATTATGATTTGGCTTTGAACTTTGGGTAACTTTAGTTTAATCAATTGAATTGTTACCCAATTTAATTTGTTAGAATATTAATCTAATTAAATTTGATTGTTAGAATAAATTTAAATCGAATGGACTAGGTTAGTTGATTATGGACTAAAGTTGTTCATTAAAATTTCAATTGTAAAGCAATGTGTTGGCTTAAAGATGAATAAAGGACCTAATTAATATTAATTTGGCCCAAAATGATACGCTAGGATGTCAAAACTGTGAAATGAGAAAAAAGAAATTGATAGTTACAAAAGAATGTACTACAACTATAGGCTAAATTTAATTAGTTATGGATCAAGAATATTAATTTAAATATTAATAATGAAAGTGAAAATTGGCCTAAAACCACTAAAATGTTTAATTGATGATGTTGATGGAGTTGACATGCTTAGGAAGTCGAAATTATAAATTGTGTACAAAATAAGACTTTGGGTTGCCTAACCAAGCTAGATGTGTATTGAATCTTGCAATGTGATTTAGATGATAGAGGAAATGAAACAATTATATCTAGATACCTCAAGTACGAAAGTCAACATAGGAAGATAACTCATGAAGAAATAAGTGAATTAATACAATTCAAATGTTAGATAGTAGTAATTATTATTAGTAAATGCTATACTGTAGCATCGATTCTTGTATCACACTCTGATTGAAATAAGTGATGAGGATTTGAACATTTTTGGCCAATAGAGGACTTTTGTAGTGGCTATAGTATGTTAGGTAAGTTGTTATTTTGAATTTTCTTGTTCGAAAATTTGAATAGTTATGTTTGTCATGAATATGGACTTGCTTGTCCCTACTTTAACTTATCAGTATTATTCATGTCATTTGAGTTTCTTTGTTGAATCTTGAAATTTCCTTTTGGCTTCCTATACTCTCTAACTTTACTGGTTTCACTCTGTAGTTGATTTTAATTTTGTTCTCCAAAAATGCTATCGACGATCTTGCTAACTAATTGATTTACTATTTTCTGAACTCGGTGCTCTGTACTAACATTGAAATGATCTTGCTAACTAATGTTGCATTGTTTTCTTAAATCATTATTTTGAACTATTATTGAAATGGTCTTGCTGACCAATTGTTTCGTTATTTTCTTAATTCGTTACTTTGAATTCATTGTGTTTGAATATCATTCAATTTGGGTACCATTGTTTTCATTCTGAATTGCTATCAAAAAATTGATCATTCATCGATGCCACTTGAAGACACCCTTGGGAGGCCTGGGACTAGGAGCAAAAACACAGTTAGCCAGAATATACCGATGGTTACTAGTCTCTCGAATAATACCCACTGTGATCATAAATCATAGACAATTGGAGGTAGTTGTTTGTGAGCACATGATTAGAATGTGATCGGTCATGCTATACGATCAATTGTCCAAGCTAATCACTCAAAATTTGAAGGGATAGGGAATTTGTTCTATATTGATTTATAGGAGTCACAAGGTTGGAGACTCACTAATAGATACACTGTTTGTAAAATCATATTTCGTTCTGACTACTTATGATTTATAATTGATTCATTCCTACACTTTTTCTCCTATGGTTGATTCATTCTAAACTTTGGTTACTCGGGTCTATCCGTATCAATTTATGTCAATTTGTACTTAGCTTCATGCAAGCGATTTATGAGTACTTACTTTGTCTTTGATTTCTTTCAAAGAATCTTAGATACCTTTTTCTTAATCGATATATCTATATCTAAATTATGTATTATTCATATCACTAAGTTATTAGGAATTACACCTCTTGTATTGTTTCTTTTTTTGTTCTTCTCCAAATAGAAAGTT
Source organism: Jacaranda copaia (assembly GCA_014898725.1). Classification (NCBI taxonomy): domain Eukaryota; kingdom Viridiplantae; phylum Streptophyta; class Magnoliopsida; order Lamiales; family Bignoniaceae; genus Jacaranda; species Jacaranda copaia. The sequence goes on along the minus strand of JACGDI010005224.1, from coordinate 330,989 downwards.
AGTTAGATGAGACGATATAAGCATGAGGGATACAAATATCTGTTGCTGTGTGCAAATGAGACTGGATATGGTAAGTTCAGGTTGTATTGTAATTATAAGTTGCGGTATTTTAGGATAGTCAAAAGCTGGGTTATAATGGAAATAAGTTTAAAAGTGTTGAGGTGCTTCAGAATTCAATCCTCATTACTTTTAGGCTGCTGTGGAAGTATTGGAAATGGTAAAATTTTGAGATGCTTTTTTGCTTTAAGTTTTTTGTGAGTAAGATTGAAGTAACGCCTCAGTGCAAAGCAAGAACCTCATCCTACAAAGGTAGTTTTAGAGCTTAGGTTAAGGGAAACGTGAGCTATGTTAGGATATGATCCTTATTGTGAAATTCTTGGTTAATAGAGATGGATTTGATTACGGAGTTGAATAAGATATTAATTTTTCGCATAATGCTCGATATTAAGGAAGTGAAAGGTTATGACTGTGGTGGCCAACCAATGTGTGTAACCTCTTACCTCTGGTGTGTCGGGTATATGATCTTATAGTTATTGAACAATACTATTTGAAATTATAGTATTATGTGAGGAATATTTGCGAAGGTTGAACCTGATGAGGCTAAGACTATTTTGGGAAGAAATATATTTAGTAAGTAAAGAGTTACTTTGCAAATTACAATGCCAAGCAAGCAATGTTCATAAAAGTTTAGTCTGACGAGTAGAGGATTAGTTTAGGAAGAAATGTGTGTGGAAAGTGAATTATTATCTTGGGATGAATAATGTTTAGCGTATAAATACAGTTGAGATTTAGGTGGTATAGTTACATTGAAAAAGGTTAGTATGGTAATAATGAAGATGATTCAAATGACCATAGGTAATATTGGATTGAGGGAGAGAATTGCATATGAGATAAAGTCTATAAGGAACAACATTGTAAACATAAGGAGTAAGTGCGATGGATATTATGCTTATAAGGCCTTATTTAAAATTGGAGGAAAATTAGTGTATTGATGATGAAAGTTAATCAGTGTAACTGTAAAATGATAATAGATAAGGAAAAGGTAAAGATTGCTTATAAGAAATGAAGTTATAAGAAATTGTATTGCAAGTTTGGGGAAATAGTGTTATGCCTACTATTGGATACAAGTGACTTATGTGGTAAGTACAAATATATGAAAGGAGAATTTTACCTTATATTTAAGCATACCATATTTTTTGAATTGAAATAGCAACCTTGATATTATTGATATCTTAAATTGAATGCTATATGCCAAACTAACTTGACCATATCCTTTAAAGCTAAAAGTTCCAATATGCTAGTAAATAACATCACGAGAAAACTTTTGAGCGCAAATGTGATCGTACGTCGACTGGATCATAGAGGATGGTCAACAATCAACTGGACTAGTATACTTAAATATCATGACAGAGGCACTCTAAGTAGAAACTTCTTATGAAAATAACTAAAGATAACAATGGACTTTACTCCTTTTCATGTCAATTTATCCAAAGATATGATGCGATGTGACATAATTCATGTTGTAGTTGGATAAAAAGCCCTATGGCCCTATTAATAAATGAATTAGGTTGGTAATTTCAAAAGTATAGTAGGAGCCCTAAGAAGGATAGTCTTGAGAAATTTCTAAGGTTCATCCCTCGAAGTCCAGGAAAAGATTAGACAAGTAGAACATAAGGGTGTGTAATAAGAAATAACGAGGGAATTGGAGTATCAAGTAGACCTAATGAATGAAGAAATTAAGTATGCTACTTCCTCTTAGGAAGGACATTATCGATAAAGATTGGTAAGATAATAATAAGAGCATGATGAAACTCATCGAGTTTGAAAATCAGAATATCTTTTCTCACATAAGTTATTTAACCTAATGCAGGTATTTGGATTTGTTTAAAATTGAAACTAATGAGAGGATACCATAAATGGAAATCCAAGAAGAAGATAGGCCGAGAACTACTTTTTACTTATAATACAAACATTATGAATTGAGATAATGTTATTAGGTTAGATCCAAGTTCTCATGGAAACTACAAATACGATGCATGGAGAACTATCTTGCTTATTAGAATTGATCCATAGTGGTCTTGTTAGGGAAGTTTAATATGCTTGGAATTGAGAAACAAACCATACTACATCTGCGCTCAATCTTGTAAACAGTTGAGGATTGATTATATTAGAACAAAGGTTATAAACAATTAAATACAACTAGAAAACATATCAAAAGTAAAAAATTTCTTAGGGTTTGTCAATTTGTATCGTAGATGTACAACGAATTTTGAAAATTAAAGGGAAATTGTTTCATTGCTAGTTCTTACCATTTTTTGGGAAATCAAAAAAAGTGTCAAATACACCTATGCCTTGAAAAGGACATTTGGTCACAAGAGATTGGTCATAAGAGAGTGGTCTCATATACATTAAGAAATCTTAAGACATAGGAATGAATTTGCTTGCCTATAACACAAGATATGTTATAATGGTAACACTTTACTGAAATAGAGACATCATCTATGAACAAAAAATGAAAAATTCCTTGAGGAATATGCTACATCAGTACATCTTATGGGGTGAGTCTAAGGTTGACAAGTACTTTGGGTTAGAAGAATAGATTACCATACTTAGTGGGTGGCGAAATAAGTGAAGCTAAGTATGGGTATTGCAAAGATGAAAATTTGACTATAGGTTATGGGATCTAGAAATTTACCTCGAACACATGATGAAGCACAAAAATACTCAAGCAAGGATTGAACAGAACTCTGTACTATAATCTCAAGCATTGAGAACTTTAGATTTTAGCCTCAACAAAATAGAAATCACTTGGGACAAGAGAAGGAAGTATATGGAACTCATAGGGCCAAAAGCAATTTATCGAGAGAACCATTGTGGGATGAGAAGATAATGAACAATACTGAACTTATCCAAATTTTAGATGAGAATCTAGGGACCATATTCTCTTAAGGGAGGGTGATTGTAACACCCTGACCTGAGGGTACCAAAATTTCACTAGATTTTGAAAACTTGAAATTGAATTAGATTATTAAGGTTTTAAAATAATAATAATAATAATAATAATAATAACAAAATCAAAATGGGCCTTAGTAAAACAGATTAAAATTAATTAGGACCTTAATGTGATGTCAAAAAATTGTAACGACCAAAAATTAATGAAAAGAGGACTTAATTGCATAAATTTAAAACTAAATGGGGCCAATGTATGAAAGACGGAAGTTGGAGGGGCCAATTGGTGATTTAGGGCCGAATTTGGGGCACTCAAAAACTTGAAGAGTTAAACTACAGTCGGTGGAAAAGGTTTGGGGTTAAGTTGATTGTGGTGTGCAAAACAAGTAATGCAAATAATTATGCAAGTGCACATGTTGCAACAAGTAATAAACTGAAAATAAGAGTATCGAACCCATGAGAGACTAAAGTATTCGCTACTAATTACTAATTTATCATACGCTTGTTTTATTCAAATAGAAATCAAATATATAAGAATTAGCACTAAACTAATGAAAATAAGAAAAGTATATTGATTAAGATTTCTACTGGGATATAGAAGCAAAATATTATGATTTCATCAATCGAATAAGTTGATTATATAATTTTCTTTGTATAAAATTAATAATAGGTTATTAGTCTTAAGTTTTATGCAATTATAGTGTTCTTTTGAATTATCTACAATCAAATCCCTAATTTATTCAATTTACTATATTCCTATATGAATTAACTGAATTGTGGATAAGGTTATACCACTCAACTGACTACCTAAAGCAAACAGATACATTCCTATCCTAGTCACAAATTAGTAAATTCATCAATTTGAACAATTAATTCTAAGCTCTTCTATCGTCAATCAATCCCTAGATTTTCTTTTTCAAGACTATTCTAGGGCTTAAAAATGCATTTAACTGTTGATCAGACAATCAAATAGAAAAAATATACAATAAAAGAAATAACTTTAAGTGCTATTAATTTCATAGAAGAAAATCATACACCAATTTATTCAAAAGAATCCATCATAACCCTAGAAGAATTAGTTCATGATTAAATTGTCAAACAACATATGAACAAAATTAAATATCATCTCAAATATAGAATTAACAGGAAAATCAAAAGGAAAAAGGGAAACTCTATTCCTAGATGAATTTGATCTCCACTTTGTCTTTCTTCAAATCTCGTATTCTCGTGAAGCTTCTAATCTCCAAAATAGAAAATCTCAATCTCCCCCTAGCTAAGTGTTTGAAAGACCTATGTTTAACTGATTAAATGAGTCTTTCAATTAGAATTAGACTTGGATAAATAAAAAGACTCTTATGCTTATTCTTAATTAGATCATGAGATGTCATCTTGTCAACATTCCCACCAACTTGTGTCAATTTGTATCCATTTTGTAAATTCTCTACTCGTATTCTTGCAATTCCAAATTTTCATCAATTAGCAAAGGAATTATAATTTTTAAACAAGAAAATTATTTGTTAAGTCCTAAATATCATATCATAATTAATACTAATGGGGACATAACAAAACCCCCCAAACTTAATACATTGCTCGCCCTTGTGTAATGTAAAAACACTGAAAGACATTCAAAGAAAGACAAATCAATCCTAAAACATATGTACAAAAATGTCACTTCTTTTTGTGACTCTCAGAACTACTTTAAAGCTATGCTCATAATCAACCACAATTATAATCTAATTTCATTATGCACATATAAGTAGATACAATATTCAAATGAATCCCCCGTGTATGTACGTGATTTCCCTACAAGTACTTACTGGCAATTCAGATTAATTTATGTACAAGTACAAGGCTCTACTCTAATGTTCCATAGGTTTGCTTTTCATTTATATCTCCACTAATGTAGAATACACTCAATAAAAGATTTTTTAAGATTTTCAAAACTTGTAATATAGGCTTGGGTAAAGGTAGAAAAGATACAGATAATACTGACTCAATACTAACTGTACTTGTTCATCATCTCCTTTCAATACTCCCCAAACTTATTGAACAATACATCTCAATTTCTTTCTTTCTCTCCTTTTTTAGATTTTGTTTCCGTGCTCATGTTATTATGCACTTTGTTTCTCTTTTCTTTCTTTGTGCGCATTAAGCCTTATCTACACCTTTTTTTTTCTTTTTTCTTTTAGTGGGGAGAAAAAAATAAAACTCATGGGCACTATACTATTTTTTGCCATCTTCATAAGGGTTTCAAATGAATCTAACAAGCAATTATGGGATTTTTTTTTGGTGGGATCATATGTTTAAGCTAGCTATTGAGTTGGTTGCCAAATAAAAAGGATACTTGAAACATGTTTGACAGGGATCCTAGGGAAATAGTATCATTCAATAGGCTTGAAAGGCTCAAACGGGAAAAAAAAAGGCCTAAGTCATTACCTTTACTTAGGTGTTCTCTAGGTTTTTGCCTCGATAAGGAATCAAACAAATTCTAGAGTTTAAAGTATTATCTATGTTACTCATGCATAAATGCCCTCTAAATCAAACTAATAACTAAAAGTAAGAAAATGAGTGCTCAAAAATAGGGGATGCCATCCGCGCATTGCTTATACTCAAAGTACACAATTCCATCATCACACAATTATAATTTTCCATGAAACATAGAATTAAAGAAGTAAAATCTTCATTGATTAAAAATATTAATTTTTTTATACATGTAGGACATCGACTCCATTACTAAGCCTCAATCATACCAAAACAATAAAAAAAAAAAAACAAAGGACTAAGAGCTGAAGTGTAGAGCACCCCTCAAACTTAAGGGGTATTTTGCCTTCAAAGCACTAATAGTATCATGATAGAGAACATGAAAAGTAAAAAGAAAATAAGAGACACCAATATGAATAGTGATAAAAATAAATATAGATAATAAAAGTAAAGAAAAGAAAAAAAATACAAAGAAAAGGAAGAAAATACGCCCTAATCAATCGACAATGTTATCGTCCTTGTCAACCTCTAGGGTGGAGTCGTAATTGCAATGTAAAGATGTGGTGATGGTGGTGGTAATAATTAACTTCAAACAAAATTACACTCAATAATACCTAAAGAAAATTAAGAAATTCCAATCAATAAATCAACATTCAACAATTTGAACTCAATTGGTGTCCAAATATCCACCACTTCACCTCAATAATCAATCAGTTATTTATTGAATAATCTCAAAAAAACAACCACTAAATTTAAATTATTCAACAAATAATCTAACTAATTCCAAATTCTCAAATAAATAAAATAGAGCTTCCTAAAAATAAATACCTAGAAATTCAAAATTAATTTCGAACACTAATATACCTAGAATATTCTAAAGAGGGAGTAACAAGGATGGCGGTATGTTGGGATAGTGCCCCACAAGCCAATAAGATTAACATGAAAAACTATTTCACTTGTGATATAATTTTGATTGAATGATATTCTTATAAATTGCTATCTTTATCATATGTTTATATAACTTCACTAGCATATAATTGAAGCCCTTGGATCATACAAAACTATAGGACTTAGTCACATAATAAGTGGTGATCATGAAATAAGTCTTATATGGTCGTGATCTTAAAAATCCCAAGTCATAGAATCTTATGAGACAGGGCATTTAAGATTTGGATAGACTTGTATTAATGATATATAATCTAATGGTTGGATATTGCTCTGTTCTATGAGTAAATTGCATTTGATATGGGTATATGTTAGTGGGTGCTTGTTAGAGAATAAGACACTGGAGACTCGCTTGGAGAATCAACTAGATAGCTATAGTGGCAATTCGATAGTAGCTAGTTCTCCAACTTATGCTAATGCATATAATTAGTCCTTTGACCTGATGATCCATTGTAACCTTTTGTTTAGGTCCTCATGCTTTGACTCCACTTTAGCCACATAGCGGGCATTTTTGTAGTAATTAGGCATGCGCTACTTAGATATGGAGGTTTATGAGATCCAAAAAGGGATCCAATTCTTTATCTTTGTGAAGCATGAGTGCATCTCCTATACGTTCTATGATGATCAATTCCAAGGAGTCTTTGGCTAAGGTAGTGTGATAATTTGAAAAAGAAAATTTCTAAAGATGAGGCCACAAATTGGAATCAAACATTAAGAATAGATGCATAGCACTGAGGCTCTTAGGGAGCCGACAAATATCTTACCTTGGGCTTCTTTCATGGATATAGAAGACAGAAGGATTGTATTGACATGGTATACATAGAGTTAGAATAGTTCATCAAAAGCATCATTAAGCCAATTTTTGGGTTCCATAGGCTTGAGGTTGGACATCAACCGTGGAGATTGGGTACTCTTCAATTAATAGAGATTAATTAAATCGAGTTGATTAGTTTAAAGGAATTTAAACTAATGTGAATATATGATATTCCAAAATCACAAAGGTTGTGAGCTCATGTCCAATGAGCGATAGAATTTAGTAGGTTATACATAAAATCCAATCAGCAATCCTAAATATTGAGAATTTTCTATGTGTTAGAAGAATTTCAAGGTGGTCGAAAATGGAGGTAGTTGGTTGACACAATTTTTAGTCATCTCGGCTTGATCAATTTAATTGTTAAATTAATATAATTAATTTAAGGAGTTAAATTAAGACCAATTAAATTAATTTTTAATTTAATTTGGTGCCACATGACTATCAATTGGTCAAGTTGACTTAAAGAGTTAAGCTAGTTGACTTAAAAGTTAAGTTAAAGTTTAACTAAAATGAAGAATTGATTTTGGAGGGAGAATTCAAATGAACTATTCATTTGGTGTTGAATTATAATTTAATTGGGTAGGCATTTCATGAGATGAAATGTAGAATTCAAATTATATTCAAATTCAACACAAATTAACATACAATTTGCAAGATGTTTGCAAGTTGGCATGCTTAGGTGGCACCCCAACCTTGAGAAAGGTGTGATGCCACCTTGGCATCACACCATCCCCATTCTATATATAGATATAGAGAGGTTCACAGCCAGCACAAGATATTCACACATTTTGTGCATCTAAAAGTTAGACCCAAAACTCCCTCCAAAATTTATTCTCTTATAAGTTGAGGCTTTACTCTCTTCTTCACCTCCCTTACCATTCTTGGCCTCGTAGCAACTCTCTTTCTCCTTGATTTTTCTAGCTAACTTGTGGAGAAAAGAATTTTCAATTGGTGTGTGGACTTTGACATTAGAGGCAATACAAATTTTGGATTGCTTGCTTTGGTGATCCTCTGTTCGAGTAGTGTGTTTCTGGATTCTGTTCGAGGTCTTGCCAAAGGAGTTCGGTGCTGAAATTTTATTAGACGTTCCCTATCAATTTGGTGAAAGTTTGGTCCAAATTTTCTTGAATTTGAGGTGATTTCCTCGATTAAAATTTGATCACTCTTTGCTATGCTGGAAATAGTCTGCCTTTGGGAAATGAAGCTTGCTTTAAGTTTTTGATTGGATTTTGCTTGAAAGATAACAATATGACCTTAATCCATTATATAAACTTAATTTAGATCCTTGGATTGGTGTAATCTAAGTTTTATTTTTGTTTTTAAATGTTTCAAATTGGATCCTTAGTATTACACCTCTTTCAAGTGGTATCAAAGCCTAATTTCATGCCATATTTTGGATTTTCTTTTGATTGATTTATGTGCTGAATTGATCTAGATATTCAAACACTTGATCTAAATCATATATTGGAGTGTTTGAATGATGATGCTTGTGGATCCTTTGACGATGAATAGAAATTATGCTAATTTGTGTTTTAATTGTTAATTCATATGTTAGTATAGTTTGATTCATGATTAGCTAATGTTAAATATTGATTTAGCATTGGATTATGTTATATGTTGATATAGTATGATTTATTTAGTCTTAATTTATTTTGGTCATTTTTGGATCCAATTGGATTAGATATAATTGGAGGTTTTTGGAAAAATATGATTCTTACTTAAACTTGATTTTTGAAGCATGATTGAGCTTTTGATTTTTTAGATTTGAAAGCTATTTCAGATCTGAAATGGCATCTATATTGTGTGGAAATAATGTTTAGAAGTTGTTCCAAAAGTTTGGTGCACAAATGGTTAAGCAACAGAGAGCCAAATTTGCCAAGACCAAGTAACCGAGCACACCGCCCAACCTGGCCTGGCATGTGCTTTCCTGCTAGGCAGTGGCATGGTCTTGGTCCAGATAGTTTTTTAGCTTAATTTTAGGTCCTTTTTGTGATCAAAAGTGTATTATTTCACACATAATGGATGCACAAGTGTTGTGTAAGCTCTCAAAACTATGTTTGAAATAGTAATGCTATCTTAAATCCTATTTAAGTTAATCTTCAATTGTGGCAAAAATAGGATGCATAAATGTTATGCTTGTTTTTGCTTGACTAATTAATTGTTTATCTGATAAGTATTTAATTGTTGGAATTGAATGTTAATTCTTGATTTATTTATTGTTCATTTAAGTGTTGAATGAATGATGAATGAATGGGAATGATCATGAGCTTTAAATATTGATTTTATTAATTTCAAAGTTGTTGAAATAGGTTGTATTAAATAGGGCTTGCATACTTCTTGTTCTATCTTATAAACGTTATGAGAGTAGAATCACTAGGAGTGAGGTTTTTTTTTCTCTTGTAAATGTTGCAAGGAGTAAAGAAGATCCATGGAGACTTGAAGACCTATGAATGTATGGGGATACACTTATATAATAACTTAGTTTAATCAATCCACTTAAAATCAATCGGGCGATGCACCTATGGCTCTAAGTGTATCACTTGGTTAGGCTCATGGTCTTCCCACCTTAAGAGCATTCTAGGCACATTTATTTATTTATGCTTTTCATATCCTATTGATGTATGTGATGTATGGATTAAGATATAGAAAACCTAAATAAGAAGATAAAATTGGTGAAATCTTGGCAAGCAAGTTTAAAAATCCCCCTACTTAGAATGTCTAAGTATTTTTTAAATATTAAGTCAAGATGGATATAAATTAAAAGGAGTTTTAATTAATCCATGCCTTCTACCAATAGTATATGCCATGATGATACTACCGAATTTATATGATGGCACTCGATCATGGGGGTCATACATAGGAGGAAAGTTGTGAGCATATATTTAGCATACGATGCATCTTTGATTTGAGGCTTCTCACACATTGGAACTCAGTCACAGGGGATGTTGAGGAGAAGTTTTGAATTAAAGTTTGAATGGTAGGTTTGACTTAACACTTAGTAGTATAGATATTGCACGAGTCATGGGTCTATATGAAGAGTGAGGCAAAATATATCAAGAGTTGCATGTGATGCAATTAGCAAGTGTTTCTTATCCTTAGATTGTTCATGGATGGCACTTGGTCACGGGGATCCACTTGAAAGTCTTTGTAGTCTTAATTCTCACTAGGAAATATAAGTTCCTGAATCTTTCTAAGGGGTGAAGGATTTGATAAAATAGTGGGAGAAAAACATGCTTGAAAGACCATAAACATGTTTTCATAGTATCAAACTTCAATCATATGCTTATATTCTCTTTTTCACCTTTGGTGATTTGTGAAATCTCAAAGATGGCTAAAATCCACTCATCATTATTTTAGAAACCAATAAACTAACCAGGCAAAATTTCCACATTTGACTAAACCTCAAAATCATTCTAGATTCTAAGAAATGGATAAATATCATATATCATAGTGCTTCTAATCCCATGGGATTAATGTAGATTGAAAGACATGTGAAAGTTTCATAGATTGGGTTAAGGATCATCCTATCCTATGGTCTCATCTACAAACTTCAAAAATTTCTAAGATACATGAATAGTACCTTAGTTTAAGTTTACAAGAGTTGTAAAACAAACAAGGTATGGGAAGTTCATGTTGTCAAAAGAGATTTTTCAAGCTAGGATCGATGTGAAGTCATGTGTCATTGATAACAATCTAAAGATGATTTGGCTTAAAGAAGCCTTTTCAACTTGAACATAGTGATGGACAATGATCTCTATGAGGATTTGATCCTCACATCCTCACTGAGTTTTATTGATAAAAGTGTTGATTTAGAAGGAGACCACCATAACAAGGGCAAACCTTTGACACTTGTTTCCTTTTCCAAGTTTATGAGCCCTAAAGATGCTAGAAAGGGATGTAAAAGGAAGAAAAGTTTTTCCTATAAGGGAAAGCAACTATTAAAGGTATTTGGAGGAATCAAGAAGATTATAAAGGATAAAGTTGATGTTACTTGTTTCTACTTTGGCAAGATACACCATTAAAAGCGGTATTGCAAGAAATACCTTGGCACTCTTAAAAAGGGTATGTACTTTATTGAGGTGTATTTAAGGATATATTCTTCATCATGAATATATAATATCTCATATGGTTCTTATCTTTATAATTTGTTACAAAGAATGGAAAGAAAAATAAAATTTAGTGATGGCTATGGAGTAAGAGTTGCAACCAAAGCTAAAGGCATAAAATAAGTTAGACTTAGGAAACTTCATACTCATATTGAACCCTTGTTATTATGTATCATATATTATTGAGAATAATAATTCAATTCTCGTTTGGATAGTGAAGGATTTGATCCTTTTATATCAAATAGGAATTGAAGGCATTAAAGAAATTAGTTCTTTAGTTGCTCATGGTACATTTAACAAAGAATTATACATTTTTGGATTTTGAACCATCACTACTGCACATTTAATTAAGAGAAAATTAGATATCCAAGATGATGTCATTCGATGGCATGTTAGACTTGGGCATATCTTCAAAAAATAGAATGAACAAGATAGAAACTCTCAAAGTACTATATGTTAGTGGCATTAAGGAACTTCCAAATTATGAGTCTTGTTTGAAGAGAAAACGACTAAGGCTCCTTTTTTAGGACAATTAGAACGAAGCATAAGTCCTTTAGATTTGATCTATATGGATGTTTGCAGTCCACTAAGAGTTAGTGCATGAGAAGGCTATTTTTTCTTCATCACCTTCACCAATGATCTCACTCAGTTTTGACATGTGTATCTTATGAAGTACAAGTCTGAAGGTTTTGAAAGGTTTAAAGAGTATAGGTGTGAAGTAGAAAAGTAAAAAGGACTTAGTATTAAAACTCTTGAATCGGATTGAGGAGGACAATACTAAAGTACCAAACTCTTAGATTATCTAAAGAGAATGAGATTCTCTCTCAGTGAACTCCACCCAACATACCCCAACTCAATGGAGTAGTCGAGAGGATAAACCATACCATGTTGGACATGATATGTTCCATGATGAGCTTCTCCAATGTGTCTATATCCTTTTAGGGATACACCTTAGAAATAGTTGCTAGGCTACTAAATGTAGTACCTTAAAAGGCCATGCAAAAAACCCAACATGAGATATGGTATGGCAAAGCACCCTCTTACCATTTCTTAAAGGTTTGGGGGTCTCCTTTATATATAGAGAGATTAGTGGGAGATAAGCTGGATAGTTGATCCTCCTTGTGCAAGTTTGTGAGATACCTTAGAGAGTCTATGGGTTATTACTTCTATGATCTCTCGAAACAAAAGGTGTTTGTCTTGAGAAATGCTACTTTTTTGAAGAGTGAATTTTTATAAGATAGAAAAGGCATTATTGTTGAACTTGATGAAGTTTAAGATAATCAACAAATCCCACCAGTGGTAGAAATAAATTCGAATTAAAGAGCCTTACACATAACCTCTAAGAAGATGGGATTGAATTAAGAAGCAACTCAAAAGATTCAGATTTCTTCATGAGACGAGCTAATCGGATATAGATTCAAAGACCTACAAGAAAGCTATGTTGGACATAGACTCGAGATATTAACATGAAGCCATGAGATCCAAAATAGATTCCATGTACTCTAACAAAATATAGACTTTAGTAGATCCACTATAAGGAATTATTCCTATTGATTGCAAGAGGATCTATAAGTAAAATCTTGGAGTTGATGGAGAGGTTAGACCTTTAAGGCAAGACTAGTGGTAAAAGGTTACACATAAAAATTCAATATTAATTTTGAGGAAACCTTTCACCGGTTGTAATGCCTAACTCCATTCAAATTTTACTTTCTATAGCTACATATTATGACTATGAGATATGGCAAATGGATGTGAAAACCACTTTCCTCAATGGCAACATTGAAGAAAGAAATTTATATGGAGCAACCATAAGATTTTACTTCTAAGAGGAGTAAGCAAAAAGTTTACAAACTCTAGAGATCCATTTGTGAACTCAGATAGGCATCCCAAACTTGGAACATACATTTTGATTATAAAGTCAAATCGTTTGACATTGTTAAAAATGTGTATAGACCTTGTGTGTACAAAAGGCTAGTAGGAGTAGTAGTATATGGTTTATTGTGCTTTATGTCGATAACATTCTTCTCATTGTGACTGAGATAGGTATGTTAGAGTGTACTAAAGTATGGCTATCTAATCAATTCTCCATGAAGGATTTGGGAGAAATATTTTGTGTATTGAAAATGCGTATCTATAGGGATAGATTGAAGAGGATGCTGGGGCAATCTCAAACCTTGTACATTGACAAAATATTAAAGCAGTTTAGTATAGAAGAATCTAAAAAAGGATTTATTCACATGGGATATGGTATTCATCTCTCTAAGTCTGTCGCCCCTAAGACTGTGGTAGAGAGACAAAAGATATCACGATATCTTATGCATCCGTCATATGGAGTATAATATATGCAGTTCAATGTATAAGATCGAATGTGGCACATACTCAAAGTGTTACAAGCAAGTTCCAATCCAACCCCAGTGAGAGTTAGTGGATGGCCGGGAAAATGATTCTTAAGTACTTAAGAAGGACTAAGGAATTATTTTTAGTACATGATAATGGAGAATTGAGACTAAGGGATTTAGGATTCAAGTTTCCAATTTGATATAGATGACCTAAAATCCTTTTTTAGATTTATATTTTTGCATTAATGGTGGCATGGTGAGTTGGAAGAGTTCTAAACTAGAAACCATAGTCAATTCCACCACTAAGGTGAAATAATTTATGGTTTTGAAAATTGCAAAGGAAGGTGTTTGGATAAAAACCTCATCCAAGAGTTGGATGTGGTGCCTAGCGTGCATGAGCCTATTGTTGTCTTTGGAAGATAGCTCAGAACTTGGGCTAAGATCTCATTTGTGATCCAAACATAGTAAATATGATATCATTTGATCTGAGATATCAATTGATAAAGGTGACAACTAAATAGATAAAGTTGCCTCAAAGGATAATATAATAGTTTTAGCCCTTATTGAAAAAGGTCTTTAAAGAACATCAATTGAAAAACTATTTCACTTGTGATATAATCTTTATTGAATGATATTCTTATAAATGACTATCTTCATCATATGTTTATGTAACTTCACTAGTGTATGGTTGAAGACCTTAGATCACACAAGACTATGGAACTTGGCCACGCATTAGATGGTGATCATGGAATAAGTCTTACATGATCTTAAAAATCCTAAGTCATAGAATCTTATGAGATATGGCATCTAACATCCGGATGGACTTACACTAATGATGCATAATCCAATAGTTCAATGTTGCTCTATTTCATGAGCAAACCATATGTGATATAGGCGCATGTTAGTGGTTGCTCGTTAAAGAATAAGACACTGGAGACCCGCTCGAAGAATCCACTAGATAGCCATAGTGACAAGTTGGTAGTGGTTAGTTCTCTAGATTATACTAGTGCATATAATTAGTTCTTTTACCTGAGGATCTATTGTAACCTTATGTCTAGGTGCTCATGCTTTAACTCCACTTTGGCCACCTAGCGGGTGTTCTGGTGGTGATTGGGCATGAGCTACTTAAATATGGAGGTTTATGAGATCTAAGAAGGAATCTAACTCCTCATCTTTGTGAAACGCGAGTGCATCTTCTATGCATTCTATGATAATCGATTCTAAGGAGTCCTTGGCCAAGGTAGTGTGATAATTTGAAAGAGGGGTTTTCCAAAGATAAGATCACAAATTAGAATTGATCATTAAGAATAAATTGATAGCATTAAGGCTATTAGGGAGCCGATAAATATCTTGCCCTGTGCCTTTTTTATAGAGATGGGAGACAGAAGGACTGTATTTGCATGATACGCGTAGAGCTAGAATAGTTCACTAAAGGTATTATTCAACTAATTGTTGGGCTCAATAGGCTTGAAGTTGAACATCAATCATGGAGATTGTGTACTCTTTAATTAATAGAGATTAATTGAATTAAGTCAGTTAGTTTAAAGGAGTTTAAACTAACGTGAATATATAATATTCTAAAATCACAAAGGTTGTGAGCCCATGTCCAATGAGTGGTAGAACCTAATGGGTTATACACAAAATCTAATCAGCAATCCTAAATATTGAGGGGTATTTTCTAAGTGTTTGAAGAATTCGAAGGTGGCTGAAAATTGAGGGAGTCGGTTAACATAATTTTTTGTCATCTTGGCTTAATTAATTTAATTGTTAAATTGATCTAATTAATTTAAAGAGTTAAATTAAGACTAATTAAATTAAGTGTTAATTTAATTTGGTACCACAAGACTATCAATTGGTCAAGTTAACTTAAAAAGTTAAACTAGTTGACTTAAAAGTGTCAAAGTTTAATTAAATTAAAGTGTTTAATTTAATTAAAATGAAGAATTGATTTTTGAGAGAGAATTGAAATGAAATGTTCATTTGGTGCTGAATTATAATTTAATTAGGAAGACATGTCATGAGATGAATATAGATTCCAAATTAAATTCAAATTCAATACAAATTAACATGCAACTTGCAAGATGTTTGCAAGTTGGCACACTTAGGTGGCATCCCCACCTTGAAGAGGGTGTGATGCCACCTTAGCATCACACCATCTCCGCTCTATATATAGATATAGGGATGCGGCAACTAGCATAAGATATTAACACATTTTTTGCATTTAAAAGTTCAATCTAAAATTCCCTCCAAAAGTGATTATGTCGTGAGTTGAGGCTTGACTCTCTTCTTCACCTCCCTCACCATTCTTGGCCTCCTACCAGCTCTCTTTCTCTTTTATTTTTCTAGCTAACTTGTGGAGAAAAGGATTGTCAATTGGTGTGTGGACTTTGACATTAGAGGTAAGACAAATTTCGGATTGCTTGCTTTGGTGGTCCTCTGTTCAAGCAGTGTGTCTCTAGATTTTGTTCGAGGTCTTTCCAAAGGATTTTAGTACTAAAATTTTATTGGATGATCCCCCATCGAGTTGGTGAAATTTTGGTCTAGATTTGGCTTGAATCCAAGGTGATTTGTCCTATCAAAAGTTGATCACACTCTGCTGTGCCAGAAATAATCTACCTTCAAGAAAGGAAGCTCTACTTCTTGTTTTTTGTTGCGTTTTGCTAGAAAGGTAACAATCTGACCTTAATCCATTATATAGGCATGGTTTAGGTCCTTAGTTTGGTGTAATCTAAGTTAGATTTCAGTTTTTAAATGTTTTAAATTGGATTCTTAGTAT
>JACGDI010005224.1:259331-314414 GCA_014898725.1 Jacaranda copaia | reverse complement strand
GCAAATTGTTAGCCTACTTTTCTTTTGTTTGTTTCTAATTTTCTCTATATATAAGTATATAAATTAATGGGTTTCCTCTTGGTTGGGGTTCAAGTTGCGTAGGAGCTACTAGATGCCTAAATCTCACCTTGTGTATAGGCGCAATTTACTTGTGCCTCAATGTAGGGTGCTAACCCACTTAATTAATTTTTTTTAAATTTATGCATTGGAGTACAAATAGTATACGTCCCAACACATACGCTATTGTATCTAGGTGTGAATTGTTTACAGCTTGTGTCTAGGTGCGAGCTTTTTGTACCCCAACGCACCATGTAATGCTTCCTTTTTTCTCTCTCTTTTTTTTTGCCTAAAAAAACACCAAATATAAAAAAGAAAAAAAATAACCAAAAAAAACTAAAAAATAAAAAAGCAATTAAAAATTTGGGTTGCCTCCTAATAAGTACTTAATTTATTGTCTTTGACTTGACTTTTAAACTTCACTTGATGTTTGTTAAGGTGGTCGTGGAATGTTGATGATCAAATCACTTTCCTAGTAGCGTTTGATTCTTTTTTTGTTTGCCTTAAACTACCATGTTGAACTAATTTCTTTCAATTCCATCATTCCATGTGGAAGGATTTCAATGATATGAAATGGCCTTAACTATCATGATTTTGATTTTCTTGATAACTACTTAAAACAAGAGTTGTAGAATAATACTTGTTCACCTGGCTCTAATGGGTCTTTTAAAATTTTTCGGTAACTACTATATTTAGCCTCTTTTTATATGACTTGGTTTTTTTATTTGCCACACTAAAACACTTGTCAATGTCCTTAGGAAAATCAAATGCTTTAAACATATTAAAAGTTAGCTTTTCATCTTGAAACCTCATGGTTAATTCACCTTTTTGCATATCTATAATAGTTCTACCTATGGCCAAGAATGGTATCCTAAGGATGATTGGCATTTCAGTATCTTTCTCCTTGTCCAACACAATAAGATCTGCACGGAAAATAAATTTCAATTGTTACCAATACATCTTAAATTATTCCCTTAGGATAAATGAATGTCCTATTCACAAGTTGCAAGGTTACATTAGTTGGCTTGATCTCTCCTAATCTAGCTCGCTGGTAGATGGAATGTGGCATTAAATTTCTACTTGCCCCTAAATTGCATAGTGCCCTACCAAAAAATTTAGTACCAATTTTACATATTATGGTGAAACTCCCAAGATCCTTGAGCTTTGGAGGTAACTTTTTTTGAATGATTGCATTGCATTCCTATGTGAGGCCACGGTTTCAAATCCATTCAAACGCATTTTTTTTTAGATAAAATAACTTTCATGAATTTCACATAACTTGGCATTTGTTCCAAGGTTTTGGCAGATGGATATTTATGTGGAGTTTCTTGAAAACCTCCAAAAATTGTTGAAATTGCTTGTCCAGTTTTTGCTTCTTAAGCTTTTGAGGAAAGGGTTGAGGTGGTCTAATAGAATTAACTTATTTAATTTTTTGCCTTTCATCCTGTTTTTTCTCAACTAATGATTTTTCTTGCAATTGCTT
Organism: Jacaranda copaia; assembly: GCA_014898725.1. NCBI lineage: Eukaryota > Viridiplantae > Streptophyta > Magnoliopsida > Lamiales > Bignoniaceae > Jacaranda > Jacaranda copaia. The sequence goes on along the minus strand of JACGDI010005224.1, from coordinate 312,874 downwards.
TAAAGATCGAGGGCCCTTTTGAAATTCTTGCAAATCTCTACTATTTCTCAAAGAAACAACATTGTAATATTTCTTGCCTTCTTGTTTAAAATTTATCTTAGTATCACTTGGCAAAGTTCTTTGTTATCTCATACTCAATGCATTGGCTAGCTAGCCCATTTGAGTTTCTAATGTTTTGATTGAAACTGGTTAAATCTGAATTGCTGCCTTAGTTTTTGCCATGAACTACATAAACATCTTTTCTAGTGATGGCTTCTTTTCTTGAGTTAGTGGCTTTGTTGTTGGAAGCCTAGTGGTGGTAATGGCAGTAGCTTAGGAGCTGATGTTTGTCTTTGGTTATTGCTCCATGAAATATTGTAGTGTTGTCTCCATCCAGGATTATAAGTATTTGAGTATGGATTATGTTGATTCTTGTTGAAGTTCCCAACAAATTGTAATGATTCAAAAGTATGCTGACGCTTATCACCTAAATGCGTATCTTCGCAAATATTACAAGTAATAAATTAGCTCTCAACTACTTGAACTTGTTGCATTGGCAAGGTTATAATACTTGCAAGTGGGTCCACTTTCTTTTTGTTAAAGCTTCTAACTGTGTAGCCAAAGATGTAGTAGTATTTACTTCATAAATTCATGCAGCTTTCTTTAGTTGAGTTAATCTCTCAGTTGGCTGCTAACAACTATTTGTTGCCATCTCTTCAAATAACTTAAATATATCCCCAATCATCTTTTGCATAAGTGTAACTCCTATTGTAGCTTCAACTATTCCTTTGATTTGTGTGGATAATCTATTATAGAATGTCTGCAATTGAAGCTACTTTCTTAATCTATGATGAGGGCATTTTATGAGCATCTCCTTATATCTTTCCTATGCCTTATAAAAATTTTTATGATGAAATTAGAGAAAGGAACTAATCTCATTCCTTAATTTAATTTTTAATTATGGTGGGAAAAACTTAGCCAAGAATCTCTACCCTAAATCCTCCCAAGTGGCGATAGATACTAGTAGCATGGATGCCAACTAACTTTTTTGCTTTGTCCCATAGTGAGAATGAGAAAAACCTCAATTAGATTGTATCATCAGAAACTCCATTATATTTGAAGGTGTCACAAATATATGAAAAGCTAGCCAAATGAGCATTCAGATCTTCTATTGGACCCCTCAAACTATAATGAATTCTATAGCATCTAAATGATGGTTGGCATGTTCTCAAAATTATTTGCCTGAACAATTGGTATGGCAATTCCTAGGTGGAAGCCCTGAATCTGAGGGATAACATAGTCCCCCCAAGTATCTATCTTCCTTTGCCATTAATTCAATCTCCCTGTTTGCTCACTTAAGTGCTCGTCTACATATCTAAAAGGTTCTCTCAATCTCTAGATCAAATGACACTAATTTGATGTCTTGATTATCTTGCATATAATAGTAAAAATGCTAGAAATTAATAGAGAATAAATAACCAAATAAATAAATGAATAAACAAATGTGAACTAAAATTTGGTACTTAAAATTAATATTAGCATAAACAAAATAATTTTAGTTTCCTGGAAATGGTGCCAAAAACTTGTTGATGTGCAAAACAAATAATGCAAACAATTATGTAAGTGCACGTGTCATAATAAGTAATAAAGTGATGACATGAGTGTCGATCCCACCTGGAGCTAAATTATTTGCTACTAATTACTAATTTATCATACACTTGCTTTATTCAAACAAAAATCAATTATGTGGGAATTAAAATTAAATTAATAAAATAAGAAAAAGGTGTATTGATTAAGATTTCTACCAAGATATAGAAGCCTAGAATTATGATTTCATCAATTGAATCAGTTGATTACATAATTTTCTCCCTATAAAATTAATGGCAGGTTATAAGTCTTGAGTCATATGCAATTACATGTTCTTAAGAATTATCCACAATTAAATCCCTAATTTATTCAATTCGCTATATTCCTATGTGAATTAACTAAATTATGGATAAGGTTGTATCACTCAACTAACTACCAAGGGCAAACAGGTATATTCCTATCTTACTCACAAAATTAATTAATTCATCAATTTAACAATTAGTCCTAAGCTCTTCTATTTTCAATCAATCCTTAGATTTTTTTTTTCCAAAACTCCTCTAGAGTTTAAAGATACACTTGACTATTGATCAGACAATCAAATAGAAAAAGCAAACAATAGAAGAAATAACTTTTAAGTACTACTAATTTCATAGAAGAAAATGAAGCATCAATTTATTCAAAAGAATCCATTATAATCCTAGAATAATGAATTCATTCATGATTAAATTGTCAAACAAATCATGAACAAAATAAATCATTGTCACAAATCTAGAATTAAAAATAAAATCAAAGGGAGAAGAGGAAATTCTATTCCTAGATGAACTTGATCTCTATTTTGTCCTCCTTCGACTCCCATATTCTCGCCAAAACTTCTAACCTCCAAAATAAAAAATCCCAATCTCCCCCATAGCTAAGTGTTTGAAAGGCCTATTTATAACTAATTAAAAGAGTCTTCTAGTTAGAATAGGATTTGAATAAATAAAAAGACTTTTTTGCTCATTCTTGAATAGATCATGAGGTTTCATTCTATCAACATTCCCACCAAATTGTGTCAATTTGTCCCATTTTGTAAATTTTCCACTTGTATTCTTGTAATTCCAAATATTCATCAATTAGCAAAGGAATTATAATTTTTAAACAAGAAAATTATTTGTTACATTCTAAATATGATATCATAATTAATACTAATGGGGACTTAACAATTGTGATTTTGAAACATTGAAAAACTATATAATAGCACACCCTCATCTTCTTCAAATTTCCAGTAACAAACTTAGATTCACTTTGTGCACATATGATGGAAAATCAACCTAAAAACACAGAATTAAAGCTATAAACCTATCGTACTCTTCAATATGAACAAATTGATACAATTCATACTAAACTACTGCATGAAACAATAGGAATTGGTGGCCGACAAAAATGTATAGAGGAGGTGAAAGGTGTCTCACTGTTCTAGTGATTGAAGCTTGCAAGTGATAGGTGGGTTTGAATAGGTTTATTGAGAGAAATGTGATGATATCTTTAATTTTGAAGTTGGGCCAATGGAATAAGAGCAATCAAAGAAAAGGCAAGGTAGTAACATTAGTGGTGCTATGGTAGTCTCAACCAAATTAACCAATGATACAACGACAAAATAAGAAATGTGGCCAGCTTCTAGTTCCGACAGCAGCACGTGGTGTTACTTAGATTTTTGGGCAGTTTCTTCAAGGTAACAATCTGAACACACACATGTTAGTTTTAGACTGTGATTTGACTCTTAACTCCCTTTAATTTGGTAAATTTAGTTTAATCAGCTAAGATCTAGCTAAGGGCCTCATAAATTGATAAAAGGGATGAGCAAGTCAATGCACTATGAAGCTTCAGAGAGAGGTTTTCTTATACCTTAGCCAAAGTTTTATCTTATACTGGATAAGGATATTAGACTATTAGGTAGGCTTTGTTGGATTTTCTCTTGTTTAGCCTCTTGGTGAATAGGATTCGTGTAGATCACCAACATCAACTAAGAGGATTGAAACACAAGGATCAAATCTATCTTCTTCTTTAGTCTATTTTTAATATATAGGATCGTCACATGGAGGCAAGTGTAGAGCATATTCTAGACCTTAAGATGAGAAGATTAGCAGAAGAGTAAGAAATATGAAAGCTAGGACTTTAAGAGACTATGGAGGAACTATGAAGAAATTTCGAAGGCCATGCATATGTGTAAAGAGAAAAAGTTTTATTTCCATCGAACTTGAGTTTTATTCAACTAAACTTCAACTGAACTTGATGACAAAGTAAAGTACAATCCCCTATTTATAGGTATGGAAATCAAAGGGCTTTAAACTATAATAGAATAGTTCTTTGGAATCTAAGATAGCGATCCTTTTCTAGGGACACACATCATCTACCTGTGATAACATTTTTGCAACTCATGGACATGTGTCACTTAACTAAGTACATATGTTAAGCTAACTAATATACAACATAAGGACACGTGTCATGCAAGCAACTAGCTTTCTTACAACTTAGGGACACATGTCACTTCATGGGCATGCATGGATAGACTTTATCTGTTAGCTTTATCAACATTGCAAGGCTTGGTATCACATACTTTAAGATTATCTTTGGTAATTATGGTAGTCATGGTAATCCTAAGACCATAGGATCATTTAGAAGAGTCTAAATATTTCCAAGTTGATTTTAATATCTCAAGCTAGTTTTAGATTTGGATCTAGTATCCATATGAACTCATTATGTTGAAAGGAGTTAATTCCACATAAAGTGTTAATGAGCGATGGTTTAGAAGGGTGTGTTGGCACCTTGTTCATGTAATAGAGATGCTTGTGCAACACTTTCCTGTTTATAGGGTTGCGATCAAGTGATCCTGGGAGAGTCTTCCAAAGGTAGTTGTAGGGTAAAGGTTATAGCTCAGTAACTTGTCCTATGTAATATGGTCTGTCAAATATAATGAGTTGTGCTTTTGATCTTGCTTATTCCTCAATGGCTTTTTAGAATAATTGTATCCAATTTTCTATAGAATTAACCTATAGCGGGAAAAAAAATGGCAAGGATTGTTCATTTTGCTCATCATGTAGAAACTAGACCATTTTGTGAAGAGATACATGTGCTGCAAAATAATAAAGAATTGCCACACACCATAGATACCATAATCTATCTTTTGGTCAAGAAATGATAGAGGACAAGGTTGGAAGACGTAAAAAGGGATAATTTGGATAAAATAGGCTTTATCAAGACTATAATTAATATCATTTAAGAATTTTGCAAGATAAAGGAAAAGATTATTCCTTAATGCCATTAAAGGTTTGGGATGTTTTGCCGAATATAGGAGTATCTGAAAAGTATTTCTTGATGAGGATGAGGCTATTAGGATGATAGGAATGTCCTTTGTGGTGAAAATAAGATAGATAGACTTTGGTCTAGAGAGTGGGTTAGGGATGAGATTGGCATCTCCTTTGATATGTTAAACGGTGAATTGGTACTTAGAGAACCAATCTTTGAGCTTTAATAGTTGTAGCTCTAAAACTCCTATGTTCTTGAAATCTATAATCCTATGGAAAGAAAAGTTATCCATCTATACAGTAAAATGATGTCCACTAAGTTGGAACTTAAATTTTTCAATAACATACCTAGTGGCAAGGATTTCTTTGTAAACCGTGTGATAATGTTTTTCTTTTTCTTTGAAATGTCCATTAGCATGTCCATAATAGTATTATTTCCCATCAATCTCTTCAATGAGTATAGCTTCCTAAAACTCATCATTAGCATTCATTTGAAGGATTTTGTGGCCTATGATAGGAATCTTTAGAGGTGGTAGATCTTGGCAAATCTCCTTAAGCTTCTTAACAGCTATTGTTTGCTCATCTCTCTAAAAGGGGCTATTCTTTTTCAACTTTCTAGACAGCTAGCTAGTAAACTTGGAGGACTCATGAAGGAAATCCTTGATATAATTGTTGGTACCAAGAAATTATTGGATCTCCTTAGTAGTAAAGTCTTTATCTAGACACTTGAGGAGTTCTTGAGTGATATTTGAGCTAGGCTGATGGTAACCATTAGAGAACGTCATCCCAAGAAATTTGATACTTGGCTGCCCAATAAAGCTTTTCTTTCTAGAGAGCATAATTCCATGGGCCTAGACTAAATCCAAGAATTGTTGTAAGAAATTTTCATAAGTCGACTTATCTTGGAAAAATAATAGGATATCATCAATGTAAACCAACGTTCTACGTAGGATGGGCTCAAATATTCTCATTATAATTTTTTGAAACAATGACGGCATGAATTTAAGTCTAAAAAGCATTGCTGTCCATTAATATTGGGCACTCGGGATACAGAAGGTCGTTTTGTTCTGGTCCTTTAGATCAATGTCTAGTTGCCAAAATCTTGCTTTAAGATCAAACTTAGAGAATACCTTGGCTTGGGCTATATATGAGAGTAGTATCTAGGTCTTTGGAATAGGAAACTTATCATTTTACAAGAAGTAATTTAAAGACTTATAATCAATAACAAGCCATTTCTTTTTTCTGACTTGTTTAGACTACTTATTCACATGGAATGCTGGACAAACCCAACTAGTTTTGTTGATTCGATTAGACCCAATGCGAGGAGTTGACTGCATTTCTTCTTGGCTAAGTCAAGGTCTTTTAGAGTCATTCTAGGATGAGTAGCCTTTGTAGGGTTGGCATTTTCATTCAACTTGAAGGGTAGTTTATTAGGATTATGATTTTGATGAATGACAATGACATGTTCATCTTCTTAATTCAATCAATTCATGATTTACTTCCATCTTAAGGACTTTGTGTAGTTGGATAAAATATTGCTAATTTCTCTTATATGGAAAGAGGCAATTCATGATTTGTTTCTTTCTTAAGGCTATTGTATATTTGGATAAAATATTGCTGATTTCTCTCATATGAAAAGAGTATTTTGGAGAGATTAATGAAGGATGCAAAATCTCCTTTAATTGAAGAATGACATCCAAAGTTGGTAAGTTCCTATTGTAGCACATCTATGAAAAGTTACCATTGGAACATCTAGCATGAGTAAAGAGTCACTATTCAATCCCAAAGAGATGCATTTAGAAAGATAAGCATTTCACTTATAGAAATATTTAGCTCTAATTATCAACTTCTTGAAGTACCTTATTGGAGAAAAGATAACGGTATGCTATTTACTTCCAGCTGGAACTATCTTTAGTTGTATCGTCTTCTGTGTTAGGGACTTTGGAATATTCCTTTTTTTCTATTTTATCGATATGTTTAATATAGTTTCAGTTGGTTTTGAATTGCTTGTCCATATTTATTGAATTTATTTGTACTAATTTTCTTTGGAATTATTAGTGAAATTTGCATATTAAAATTCTAAGTGAAAGCTTAGGTAGTAGAGTTGGCTTGCCGAACCACGATAAATCTAGCACCTCATTTACTTTTCTATTGTCTTTAAATTTGTGTTATTCCATTTGGAACTACCAGTTTAAAACTTTGTTCATTTTTTTACAAAGTTACAATAACTTAGTATTTGGTCCTATTCACCCGCTACTAGGCCTATTATTATCAACAAGTGGTACCAAATCCTGGTGCTAATATTTGGGTCCTAACAAACTTTAGCCAAAAGGATCCTAATGGTTTTATCAAGTTTTGATGTTTTTGTAGAAGGATAGTCTCACACTTGTCTACCATTTTTTGATGGAACGAACTATACAACATAGAAGAACAAACTTGAAAAGTTCTTTATTGCTCTTGACTATGATCTCTAGAGCATTGTGATTGATGGGCCATTTATTCCAACAAATAGAGATATGACCTGGAAGGGTTGAAAATAACTTACCATTGAGGGTAAGAAAATTTTATCCATGAATGCAAAAGCAAAGAACATCCTCTCGTGTGCCTTGGTTAAAAAAGAGTACAATTGTGCTAGCACATGCTCTTTAGCAAAAGAAATGTGGATAATGCTTCAAATTACTTATAAAGGAACATCATAGTTAAAACAAGAAAGAATTGCATTGCTAACCTATCAATATGAATTATTTTCTAGAAAAAAGGAGAATCCATATGCTAGATGTACGCTCAATTCATGGAAATCATCAATCTAATGATTAGACTTGGAAAAAGGATACCAGAAAGTGTACAAGTGTGGAAGATCCTATGTTCCCTACTAAAAAAATGGATGCCCAAAGTGACTGCCATCTAGGAAGTAAAACATTCAGAAACTCTTGCTATGGGACAGTTGATTGGATCCCTTATTCTCATGTGCTGACTCTCTTAGCAAAGAAAGAAAGCTCTGACAACAAAGCAAAGAAAGATGCGACATTTTCTTTCGATCATGTGGAACCTTCTAAAGATAAAGAAGATTTAAGCGAGGAATCTATAAATGATGAAATTGCAATGATAACCAAATGGCTAAAATAACTTACATAGGTAAAGATCATCTTAGACATTATTCTACAGAAAGTACCAAACCAAGTAACTTCAAATAGCAAAGGTCAGAACAGATCGTTTACCATGAATGCCATGAAATTCAACACAAAAAACTAGATTATCCTAAATTAAAAATAAATGTCAAATAGAAATGGGAGCAAACAAAAAGCAATGACTATAACTTAGGATGAATCAAACTTTGAGCTGTTTGATAATAAAGGCAAATGCCTTATAGCAAATAATCAAGTATCATTTCATTCTAAAATTCATTCCAGTGATTTTAAATATGAATGTGAAAGCTTTTATTCATCTATCTTGCATGAAAAGTGTCATAATGAAATTCTTAAGTTGCATAATGAAATTAGCTTTCTTAAAGATCAACTTCAAATCATTTGTAATGAAAAAATTTGAACTTGTTGAAAGTTATAATAATTTATTAAAGAAGGGTGTTGAGGATAGAAATAAATTAGTCAGCATGAATAAGAGCTGGCAAAAGAAAAAAAAAATCCTTTTATTGGAAGAAAATTATAATCTAAAGAGAACAATCAAAGAAAAGAAAGTGGTTGTAAGTTTCAAAACCTATGAAAAAATAAAAATATTTTTTAAAGAAAAATATAATAAAAGAACATGGCATACATGTGGAAAAATTAGATACATTGCATATAGATGCCCTTTAAAAATGGACATTGGAACCAAATTCATATGGGTGCCAAAAGCTAACATAGAAGGATCCAATGAACTATAGGTGCCAAATAATAATGCAATCTATCTTATAGGAAGCAACAGAGATGGTACATTCCAAAGAAAAATAGTATTTGGATAGTGGATGTTCCAGGCATATTACATGAAACAAATCATCCTTCTTAAACAATGAGCACTTTGATGGAGGTAATGTTCATTTTGTTGATAACACTAATGGAAAAAATTATTTGAATAGGGACAATTGGTAGAAGAATTGGTATTTCCATTGGCAAGGTTTGGTTGGTAGAAGGACTCAAACATAATTTGCAAAGCATCAGCCAAGTTTGCAACTGTGGATATAAGGTACAGTTCTAGTCTACTAACTGCATTGTTTCAAAAGATAAAGAGATAATCTTTACTATATCTCATGAAAACAACATATATTGCATTGATCTTGATACCCTACTAAATCAAAATGTTGAATGTCTTATTGCTACTGAACAAACATGTTGGACATGGCATAGAATGTTAGGACATGTGAATATGGAACTATTAACTCATTTTGGAAAAAAAGAATTAGTTAGAGGTATTTCTAAAATTAAGCTCATTAAAGATAGAGTATATGATGCGTGTGTTAAAGAAAAACATGTTAAATCTTCATTTAAACCAATAAATGATATTGCATCATCTAAACTTCTTGATTTACTATATTTATACTTATTTGGTCCTATAAAAATTGAAACTTTTGGTGGCTAAAAATATATGTTTGTAATTGTTGATGATTTTTCTCTATTCACATGGTAGGTTCTATTACTTGCTCATGAAAGTGATGCTCTTAGCTGCTTTATTCCCTTAACTAAAAAACTACAAAATGAAAAAGGACACATTATAGAAAATTAAGAGTGACCATGGTATTGAATTCGATGATAATGATTTTGTTGCATTTTGTGATGATAATGGACATTTTCATAATTTTTATGCTCCTAAACCTCCTTAACAAAATGGAATGGTTGAAAGGAAAAAATTGTATGTTGCAAGAAATAGCTAGAACTATGATGAAGGAATTTGATTTGCCTAAATCCTTTTGTGGAAAGCAGTAAATACTGCATGTTATATTGCAAGTCGTGTATTCCTCAAACCATTTATGAAAAATTTGGCATGGAAAAATTCCTAACATTTCATACTTTTAAGTATTTGACTATAAGTATTTTATTTTAAATAAGCGAGAATATCTTGCAAAGCTTGATCCTAAATCAGATAAAGGTATTTTCGTTGAATATTCTAGTCACAGCAAAGCTTATTGAGTATATAATAAATGAAAGTGAACAATGCAAGAGTTTATACATATTATATTTGATGAAACTAACCCTATTGGTGCCAAGAAAACCTTGAGTATAGAGTTTGCAAATGTTGATCGAATTGTAGAAAATCATATAAAATGCAAACTCTCCAAAAACTGGAGAAACTTCAAAAAGTCAAGAAGAGCACAACAAATCCCATTTTGAGGGAAGTTCCAAGATCTGCAATGAAACAAAAGTTAGAAAATTCAAGTATGCCTCAAGCCGTCCAATAGACAATATTATTGGCAATTCTTAAGATGGAATCACTACAAGATCATGGGTAAAAGAGTCAAATGTGACTAATTCTAACTTTGTTCTGCTCTATTTTTAAACCTTCAAATATTAATGAATAACTTAATGATAACTTAAGGATGGAAGCAATGAAGAAAGAATTATTGTAATTTGAGACAAACAAAGCATGGAATCTAGTCAAATGACTAGATGATAGAGTAATAATATAAACCAAATGGGTCTTCCGCAACAACCTTGATGGAAAAGGTAATTTAATTCAAAACAAACCTAGACTCATTGCAAAGGGATATTCAGAACAAGAGGTATAGACTACGGTGAAACTTATGCACTAGTTGCACGTCTTAAGTCCATGCATATGTTACTTGCATTTGCTACGCATAAAAACTTTAAACTTTTCCAAATGTATATTAAAAAGTGTTTTTCTTACTTGGATCATAAAAGAAGAAGTTTTTTTGAACAATCCCCTGGTTTCAAAATCAAGAAAATCCAAATCATGTCTTCAAACTTTCTAAGGCACTTTGTTCTTAAACAAGCCACTCGTGTGTGGTATGAAAGATTGAGTGGGTTTTCTTACTTCCAAAGGTTTTTCTATAGAAACCATTGATACTACTCAGTTCATTAAGCATTTTCCTCATGATATTTTTTTTAATTTAGATATTTATCAATGATATAATATTTGGAAGTAGCAATAGCACTGTGTGTGAAGAGTTTGCGGCATGCATGGCAAATGAATTTGAAATAAGTTTAATGGGTAAACCATCATTCTTTCTTGGACTTTAGATTAAACAAAGTGACTTAGGCACATTTATTCAACAAGAAAAATATATAATAGAACTTCTTACAAAATTTAGCATGGAGTCATGAAACACTCTTCCCACTCTAACGGCTCTACATACTGTGCTTGATTTGTGTACTAATGAAAAATGTATTGATGAAAACCTCTATGGAGGGATGATTAGTAGCTTATTATGCCTTACCACAAGCAAATCTAATATTCTAAACAAGTGTTTGTGCTAAATTCCAAGCAAATCCAAAGGAATCCTACCTCAAGGCAGTCAAAAGGATATTACACTATCTTCAAGAAATTCAAGACATTAGATTATGGTATCCTAACATATAAATTTGACCTTGTTGGATTTTTAGATGTCAATTATGTAGGTTGTCAAGTAGATTGAAAAAGTACCTTTGGAATTTGCCAACTCCTAGACAAATTCCTAGTAAGTTGGTATAGCAAATAGCAGAGTGTTGTGGCCCTCTCTACTAATGAGGCAGCATATATGGCATTAGGTAATTGTTGCACTCAACTACTTTGGATGAAATAAACTTACTTGATTATGGGTTGCATTTTCATAATATTCTAGTTTATTGTGATAATACTAGTGCAATTAGCATAAGAAAAAATTCCCATTTTGCATTCTTGTACCAAGCACGTTGAAATTGGGCACAATTTTATTAAAGATCATGTTCAAAAAGGAAATATATGCATAAATTTTATCGACACCAATCTTCAATTAGCTGATATCTTTTCTAAACCCCTACCAGAGGATAGATTTAACTTCCTTAAAGAACTACTTGGAATTCAAAAGTTTCCTACCTAAATTAAATCTACTATGATTTTCTCAAGTTGCTCCTTTTTTTAATGATAAAGGGGGGAGATGTTTCATTTGTTTGTTTCTATTTCTGTTTGTATGTTTTGATGTGCCACCACTTTGGTGTTTCCAAAGGAATTTGACAAATTTATCACTTATTAATTACCTTGAATATGTTAAAAATTTCTCTCCACGCATTAAGTACAAAAAATGGGGGAGTAACCTATTTAGGAAGAGCTGAATTAATTACACTTTCATACACTTTGGTATTTCTAGAGAAATTTGACAAACTTATCACTTAATAATTATTATCTTGAATATGTTGAAATTTTTTCTATCTATACTAAGTACAAAAACTAGGGGAGCCATGCATTCAAATAATTGTCATCATAAAAAGAGAGAGATTGGTAGGATTATTGTTTTGATGAATAACAATAACATGTTCATTTACTTAATTCAAGCGATACATGATTTACTTATATCTTAAGGACTTTGTGTATTTGGATAAAATATTGCTGATTTCTCTCATATGGAAAGAAGCAATTCATAATTTGTTTCTGTCTTGAGGCCATTGTATATTTGGATAAAATATTGCTAATTTCTCTCATATGGAAAGATTATTTTGGAATCATTAATGAAGGCTAGAAAATCTCCTTTGATTGAAGAATGGAATGCAAACTTGGTAAGTTAACATTGTAATCCATCGATGGAAAGTTACCATTGGAACATCCATCATAAGAAAAGAGTTACTATTTAATCCCAAAGATATACATTCAGTAGAATAAGCATTTTTCTTATAGAAATATTTAGGTCTAATTATTAGCTTTCTTGAAGTACCTTATTAGAGAAAAGAAAGCAGTGTGCTATTTACTTTCAGCTAGAACTACTGTTAGCTATGCAGTCTTTTGTGTTAAAGACTTTAGAATATTTCTTCCTTTATGTTGTATCGATTGTTTAATATAATTTCAATTAGTTTTGAATTTCTTGTTCATATTTATTGAAATTATTTGTATTGATTCTCTTTGAAATTATTAGTAAAATTTGTAGATTAAAATCCTAAGTGAAAGTTTAGGTCATGGAGTAAACTTGCCGAACTACTAAAAATATGGTAGCTCATTTACTTTTTTGTTGTTGTTAAATTTGTGTTATTCCATTTGGAACTTTCAGTTTAAAACTATTGTTCATTTTCTTCTAAAGTTACAATATCTTAGTACTTGGCCTAATTCACCCTCTCTTAAGTCTATTATTTTCATCATAGTTGAATAAAGAAATTCGAATTCTTCCATAATAGATGAGGATGGTTGAAATCCTCATAAGACTTTGCACAACATTGCTGGAGTTTTTAGGTAAACTTGGAATATTCTTTAGGTGCATTAGTAATAGTGTAGATCTTCTAAATAGTTGTGAATGGTTGGAAATTCCTTTTAAACTTGATGCCCGTAGGAAGGACCTATAGTATTTGGGCATTGTAATGTAGATCAAAGCCAATGTGAATATTTTTACTATGCAGTTTGCTTCCTAGAACTTTCATCCATACTGTACATTCTAGGAAGAATTGAATTTCGATAGGCTTCCTGCTAATTAGGGATGTCCTTAACCTCTAGTCGTATGCAACATAGAATATTCATATTGAGGTATCCAAGCATCTTCTGGAGGATTTTTAGATTCATCATGGTTCTCATTGCACTTGTATCCATGAATCCAATTACTTTGATAAGCCTATCATACTTACACAAAAGAATGTGTATCAAAACATGAGGAGAAGAAATGGTCTCTTGGAGCATGTAAATAGGTAAATAATCTTCAAGCTCAGATTCTTCAATCGGGGGTGCTTTTTCATTGTCCAAGGATGAATCTTAGATGGCAAACACCATTTCTTCTATTTATTCTTCTTATTCAGAGTACAATAGTTCAACATCTGTGTCGGGTAAAGTTGTACTTGAACATTGTAGGACTTGAGATGCATGTGAGTGGACTTGTTTCTCTTGTTAAGGTAATTTTTCGCAAAGTGCCTCTTCTTTTCGCAAAGATAGTAACGATCAATGTTCTTTTTCCTGAAGGACTTTCTTTTGAAGAATCTTAAATGCTCTCTTTTTCTCTTAAATAATTTGAGGCTTGGTCTCTTGGAGAAAGAATCGAAACATGACGATTGGTTGGTTTAGAGAAAGAATTATCTGAAGGTAATTTCACTACTGGTTCAATGTCTTGATATGATTTTATCTCAAAATTAGAGCTTTTAGAAGCGTGCGCTTCTCTTTGATAGCTTGATCCTATCTTGGATGCCATCAACATAGATGTTATATCAACATGTTCTACTTCAAATCCTTATTAGAATTACTATTAGAGAATTCCTCATAAGATACTTCAAATGAGATATCTGAATCTAACATAATGGGCTATTCCTTTTTGGACTTTGCCATGGCCATAAAAACTCTAGATGTGATTGATATTCCTACTTTATTTTAGAAGAGGATTGTGGAAAGAAAGATACTAGGACATTTTTATCTTTTTCAGCTAAGAATTTTGGTTTAGTAGGTTATGGAGATATTGTTCTCTAAATATTTTTTGAAAGACTAGAGGTCATGAAGAAGTTTTTTTAATAATCCATTGGTAAGGTAAGAGGAGATTGATGGTAAGAGAGTTAACTAGTCTAGAAAGGGTAGTAAAGAAGTAGTTGTATTACCCTTTGCTTATTAGCTTCTATCTGGGTAAGTTGGGATTTTAGTCTCCTTATCTCTGTTTTTTTTAATAGAACTCATCACCAAATTTTGTTTGATATAAGACAAGACAGAGGTGTCTGTCAAGGGTGCGTACCTTAATGATAAGGTTATCATGAAGTTTTTGCATCCTAGAAGCTAGACTATCAATCTTAGTTTCTATGGAGTGGACTTTAGAGACGATTTACTCCATCTTGCTATCAAGATATCTTAGGACCCTATTTTGGGCTTTGGCATTTATAGTTTGACAATTGAGGACCTCTTCTACTTATATGAGAAGCTTCATTCTTCTTTCACTATTAATTCATGTCAGCTGTACATAGCGCTTTGTTGGAGTATGACTAGAATTGTCAATTCTTCTCTCTAATTGTGAGAAATTCTGCTCATAGTGGAACGTTATACATGATTGAATTGTTGGAAAAGAAAAGAAGGTATCTTTTGAGGCTTGCATCCTAGATATAGTATTTCATTCTCTTTTGTATATGTACAAGGCCTTTTCTATAGCAAGGCTATAGTTGACGCTGTGGTGGCTCCACGTCTAGAATTTTAGGTTTTTGAGGTTGGCAAGATCTTTTCCTAAAAACTTTGTTCTTTTCCTTTCATTGTCTATGAAAGCAGTAGTAGTTTTCTCTTCCACCACCACCACTATCATCATTATCATCAAAGTTCCATTCATCACAAAAGCACCCTAGATCACATGCTAAGAGGTCTATACCCTAAAAAAGTGTCTATTGATTTTGTTAGTATAGACGGCCCTTTCATCTAGATCAAAAACCACCTAGAGATGGTACAACTATTATTTAGTAAAAGATGGCACCTGATGGCTCTTTGTCTTTCTAAATGTTAAAGATAGTCTTTACACGTGTACCATTGTGTCTCTAGAATTAGAAGTTAAAGGACTTCACTGTCTCATGAGTATGATGTAACAACTTATAATTAGTGATCCATTCTGTAGGTATGAGCTTCTCAAGTTCTTTTCTTTTGAGCTATCTTAGGACTTGGACAATGGTAGGAACTTCTTATCCTAAACTAGTAAAGGCCATTAGAGCATCATGTGTTCCTAGATTTTGCAGATCAAAGCTATGATTTTGCAACCTGTACATGATTTGGTAATGAAAGGTTGCTATACTAATAAACATAGATTGCTCAGCATTTGAGACTTAGACTTCAACTTTAAGTGTTGTTAGAAAGTAAAAATCATCTAGATCATGGTATAGTTTGGGGAAAATGTTACCATAACACTTCTAGCATTAAGAGTTGTCACCACAGTACTAATAACAGTATTTTTGGTACTCAATGAAATGGGTGTCAAGAAATGCTATTCTGGCTAAAACTGGTATTCCATTCTTTCCATGGTGCAAAAGGATGAAATAAATGGCTCCAAGGTAAAGATGGGTGTAATCTCCCCTTTTCCAATTGCATATGAACTCCTTTGAAATAGAAAAGGTTGTTTTCCTTTTGAGGATTTGAGAACACACTAATCTATCTTGGAAGATTGTATCTTTTCTAATTAGATATGGACTTCTTTGAAATAGAAAAAGTTATGTACTGTTCTTCTTTTGGAGATTTGAGAATGCACAAATCCATTTTAGAAGACTACACATATTCTTTGATGTAATTTGATGAGAGCTTTGATGCTTTTAACACCCTGAGGGAAGGGCATTCTTTTCCTGTAGATATTGTAAGGGCTTATAAGAGGTGGAACTGCTTGCTCTACAATGGCATTATCAGGGATAGTAGCCTATTCTACATGATTTTCTATTCTATTTGCAAAACATCTAGGTAAAGATTGAGTAGAAAAACTTGAAGAAAATCTTCAATAGTATTTTAGGTGTCCATAGTTTTAGGCTTATAGTCCCTCCTGTCATCTATTCTCTTGGTGCTTAACCTAAACGCTAACCTTCTCTTCTTACTATCTTCCCAGGTTTCAAAAACTTTTGGCTTTGATTAAATTTGATTATTAAAAAAAATTCAAATGGACTAAATTAGTTTATTATTAACTAACGTTGTTCATTAAAATTTTAATTGTAAGTTGATGTGTTAGCCTGGAATTGAACAAAAGACATAATTAATATCAATTAAGCTTGAAGTGATATGTTAGGTTGAAACTATGAAATGAGAAAAAAATTGATTGTTACAAAGTAATGTACTAAAATTATGGGCTAAATTTAATTGGTTAAAAACCAAGAAAATTAATTTAAATCTTAATGATGAAAATGAAAATTGTCTTGAAATCAATAAAATATTTAATTGATGATGTTAACCGAGTTGACATGCTTCAAAAGTCAAAAATGTAAATTAGGTGTAGAGTAAGACTTTTGGGTCACCTAACTGAGCCAAATGTGTATTGAATCTAGCTATGTCATTTAGATGATGGAGGAAATGAGATCATTACATCTAGATACCTCAAGTATGAAAGTCAAGATAGAAAGATAACTCATGAATAAATAAGTGAATTAATAGAATTAAAATGTCAGATAACTATAATTATTATTAGTAAATGTTATATTGCAGTGTCAATTCTTATATTGCACTCTGATTGAAAATAGGTAATGAGGACCCAAGCATTCCTAGCCAGTAGAGGACTTTTGTCATAGCCACTTAACACCAAGTGAGGTGTTATTTTGAGCTTTCATGTTGGGAGATTCGAATATTTATGTTTGTCATGAATATCCACTTAGTTGCCCCTACTTTAACTTATCTACATTATCCATGTCATTTGAGTTTCTTTGTTGAATCCTAGAATTTCCTTTTGCCTTCATGTACTATCTAGCCTTACTAGCTTGACTTTGTAGGTAATTTTATTTTTGCCTTCATGTACTCTCCTATGGTAAATTCATTCTGAATTTTGGTTATTCATGTTTATCTATATTAGTTCATGTTAACTTGTACTTAGCTTTATGCAAATGATTTATGAGTATTCACTTTGTCTTTGATTTCCTTCAAAGAATCTTAGATACCTTCTTCTTATTTGATATATCTATATCTTAATTGTTTACTATTCACCTCACTAAGTCATTAGGAGTTACGCCTCTCATGTTGTTTTTTTTCTTGTTTTTCCTTAGATTGAAAGTTAGTTAGATGAGATAACATGAGCATGAGGAATACATACATTTGCTGCTGTGCGCAAAACAGATTAGATATGGTAAGTTTAGGTTGTATTGTAATTAGAAGTTGTGCTATTTTAGGATAGTCAAAATTTTAGTTTTGATGGATATAAGTTCAAAGCGTTGAGATGCTTCAGAGTTTGATCCTCATTAGTTTTAGGTTGCCATGGAATTATTGGAAATGGTAAAACTTTGGGATGCACTTTTGCTTTAAGTTTTTTGTGAGTAAGATTGGAGTAACAACTCGACCCAAAGCAGGCATCTCTTAAGCGGGGTGCTATAGATTAGATAGGTTTAAATTTATAAAACTTGTATTTTGATTGAAGAAGATCATCACATAAATGTAGATCAAATTCATCAAAATTTGGATATCTAGAATTGGATTAAGATTCCAAACCAACTTGGGATGAGAATTTTATCAATTTGCTAGGTCTATGTCTAAAAATATTAGACTCGACCTAATATATATCTTTAACATCAAAATATCACATCGAAATTATTGTACTATGAAACATACGAATTGCATTTCCTTTCAATCCAAGATATATATATCCAATGTCGAAGAAAGAACTAATAGGGCCTTAATAATTAATTTGACTGTGATGAAATATAGCTTGGAATTGAATTAATCAATTGCTCAGGATTCGATTTTTTTTTTTCTTGTTCTTTTTGTGAAAATAAGATGTCAAGAGCCAAAGCTAGGCTAATTACAGTAGATTAATAACATTGATACTGAGAAATGGAAATAACTATTCTAATTAGAAAATAAACACATTAGATAACACTATGTTTGACATGCATAAAAGAAGAAAAATCATGAGAGGAAAGACTCCTTCTAGCATCCAAAATAAGATTGCTAATAGATGATACGTTCATATTTTCATCCCAAAAAGCTTGAACACTAGATAAGCAATCACCTTCAATAATCACTCGAAGCCATGCTTAGAAGGGATACAACTCACAAACGAGCTTGGTGATTGTGGCATCGACAACTTTCAGGTGTAAACAAATTGGAAATAGTCATGAGTCCTATAAAACATATTGACCCAAATGATCATGAACAACTAAACCAATGCTAATAGATGTATTGCCAATGAAAATAGATTCATCAAAGTTAAGATTGATATACCCATGCCTCAGAGCTTCCCAGACTTGGTGTAGGATTTCAAGCTTATGCCTTGTGCATAAAGTAGATTGTTAGAGAAAGATATCCAAGAAACTAATTGCAAACTAAGCAACCTCAAGAGTAGACCATTAAACCTCTCCAAACATATCTTGGTTTCTACGGTGCCAAATGCACTTGTAGCAAATTAGAAACAATTTAAAACTCTTCTTATGCAACACTTTACAAACTTGGATAAACTATTCATTACCAAATCAACAAGAAAAGGAATGGGGTCCAAGGCAAATTTAATAGTGCCCAAACATACCTAGCAAAGTGGCAATGCCGTAGACAGTGAAGTGAATCTTCCACATTGTTACCATAAACATCATAGAAAGGGGTTTTTGTGAATTTTTCATTATACTAAGGTAATACTAATAGAGAGGAAATTACGTATTGCTCGCTAAGCGAAATGTCTGACCTTTGGTAGTATAGTGCATTGCAAATGAACCTAAAAAATCAACCGATAAAGCAATGTTGCTGGAACTATATCTCAAATCAAAATCTCTTTGATTTAGACATATAGCTAAATGGTATGCAATCCTAACAATGAAATAGTCCATTATGGAGTAATCTCATATTGATTCGTCATCATTAGAACCACAACCTAATGGAATAGAGATTATTTCCTCACAGTTTAGGTTAAAGAAGATCGCATTTACCAAATCATAATGCTAAGTACCTGAATTGGAATTAATTAATTGGGAAATAAAAGCATATGAATAGAGACTTTAGGATGAGAGAAAACCCAGAATAAAGGCTAGTGGGGCAGCCATTTATCATGCTAAATTCATATCAAAGTGCTATTCCCTATACGCTAATGCAAACCTGCACGAAGGAGATTAAATGCTTTTCATATTACTCTTCACGAATAAGACATGTTAGAACCCAAAGGAGCGTGGATCACATCACAATCAGAAAAAAAAAAACCTAGCTTCGTGGGTCTTATAAAATAGAGAGTTATATCTAGTAAGTAAGTGTCAACCTTGTTTAGTAAGTATGGCCTAATTGAACAACCAAAGTTCTCTAAAGCACATACCATCTTATTGCTTGCTACAACCAAGAGAAGCCTATCTAAGCCAATAAATCTTACTAGACCTACAATTATCCCACTAGAAGGAGGGTATCATAGACTCAATATCTCTTATCAGACCATTTGGGAGTTTAAAACAACTCATCGTATAAATAGTTATAGCTTAAACTATAGACTTTAAAATAATTTCTTTTCCTATGGTAGATAATGTTTCCTTACCCCACTCACTAATTCTGGTCCAAACCTTCTCCAAAATATAAGCACAAATCTCTTTCTTTAACTTACCCACCACTAAAGGAAGACCTAAATATTTTTTATGCTTACTAACAATAGGCATACTAAGAACCTAATGAACTTGTTGTTGAGCAATAGTTGTGGTGTTTTGACTAAAAAATATAGAAGAATTTTCTAGATTAATCTACTATCAAAATGCTTGCTTATATGTTAATAAAACGTCCTTAATGTGTTGGGCAACCCCTTCCTAAGATTCACACAATAGGAGCGTATCCTCTACAAAAAGTAAATGTGAAATTTATGTCGCATGTCAGCAAACAAACACTCTAACTATAAGATTCTTCTCTTTTTTCTTTCTAAGTAAAAAACTAAAAACCTCTATAAAATTAAGGGGATAGAGGACCCCCCCTGCGTCAAACCTTATTGTGCGGGTGAAATAACCAAATTTAACACCATTAAGAATAACTGAGTAGGTCACAGTAGATACACAAGTCATGATTAATTCCGCAAAATGAGGTGCAAAACCCAATTTTTCCAATATCTTATGCAAGAATGTCCACTCCACTTTGTCATATGTCGTACTCATGTCAAGCTTAATCGCCATCTTACCATTCTTACCTAGTCTTGTCTTCCTAATATAATTGTTAACCTCGAACACCACCAAAATATTATTGGTAATAAGCTAGGAGGGAACAAAAGTAGATGCTCACAATCTGATTTCAATGGTATAGATTGGACTAAGACACTTAGAGAAATAATTTAACTAGTAATTCCTTTCTAGTCTTTATTTACTTTGTATAAACATAATAACAAATGAAAGAGAGAGAAAAAAGAAAAAAAGAAAGGGGGAAAAAATACTGCTTTTCTTGCCACATCTATTTGAAATTAATAATTTATCAAACCAAAGAACCTATATAACATGTTAAATAAAATTATATCTAAATATGATTTTATCTTATGTATAAACCAAAATCATAGACACCACAATATGGAATAAATGTGTAGGATTACATACCTCTAGCCATTGATAAAGTTGGATTGTTGCATATTAAAATTAACATTAGGTGTTTCTAAATTTTAAGCAAATTCCAGTGATGATGTATATTCCAAAAGAAAATGCTAAGGTTAGGGACCCCCAAACTCACACCCTATACTTATAGATTTTTCACTATTAGAAAGATTTAGAGGCATAGATAATTAACAATCGTGGATGGTTATCACAAATGTGAAGTTTATCAGAATTGATGCAATCCCAAAACTTAAAGAAATATTGGACCCCCATTTAAATTTCAAATAAGACTCATAATTTTTATTTATTTAAAATTCCAACATAGCATATGTATTAGCAAGCTTTGGAATAAGTAATAAATCCAGAAGACCAAGTAATGACATATATGTTAATTGTTACTAGAAAATAAGGTCATTTTGACCCGCATGCATTACATTAGACCAGCAAAGGAGCAACATGGGGCCATGTTTTCAATTTCTCACAATGACAGGAATTCTTCAAAATTTCTAAAACATTCTTACATGACAATATTTATCTAGCACACACTACATCTTGGGATGGGCAATTCAACCTGAAGTTAATATGTTACTCTTACCATATATTCAAGTTCATAGACCTAGTAGGACTAATTTTTAATTTATCACAAGTCTAAAAAGATGGATTTAATCAGTTCTCACAAATGACCTCCTTCATTAAAAAAATATATTAAATTAAAAGTTCATATATAGGAAAACCTAACCAAAAGAAAAAGATTTTATGTAAAAAAATGAGGAATTTTAAGATTGAATTACTTAAGAAGTGTAAAATGCCATATAATTATTCTCTTCATACTGAATGAAATTTTCAATCTTTAATTCTTTATTTCTTTATTTCTTTATGAAACTATTACTAACTTAATATTGTAAGGTCTTTGTTGAGAATCCTAACGTCTCTAATGTTCTTTTCAATTCATCTAAAGATTCTTTATTACTAGGATAATATGCTAGCTCACCATGGTTTCTAGAATATAATTTGGTCATGCATTATGTACAATAATTAATTTCCCAGTTTGTTAGATTTGTTGTAATTAGTATAGTTGGTTAGCTAAAGTAGCTAGGCTATTAGCTGAATTTAGGCACCATGTACATAGGCTTATAAATGTATCTCTCATCATTTAATGCAAGCAATGCAAATAAATGTATCTCTCTTCATTTAATGCAAGCAATGCAAATATTTCAGCAAAATCTCCAGTTTTCTTTTCTCCTATATGGTAGCTTCTATTCATGGTTAATTTCAACTTTCCTTCACTAATATGGTATCGGAAGATATATTACTGCAGCCTCCAACATCATCTTTTTCTCCTTAACTCCTAATTTCCATGTTCATTTTCTTTATTCTTTTTTTCTTTTTTTATCTCATGGAACCACATCGATTAGTCAACTCTTCTGCCACCAATAGCCAGTCCGCCATTGATGAAACTCTGAATACCTACCATTTACACCACTCTGACTCCTTTGGTCTCATCCTTATATCTTAACAACTCACCAGAGATCATTACTCATCCTAGAGTAAAGCTATGTCTATTGCCTTATCGATGAAAAACAAGCTTTATTTCATAGATGGGTCTTTTCCTAAACCTTCAACAGACAATATCAATCTCTTGAATACCTAGATCCACAATAATAACATGGTAATATCCTGGCTTCTTAACTTAGCCTCGAAAGAAACCTCAGCTAGCATTATCTATACTGAATCCACAATAAAAATTTGGCATGATCATTAAGAGAGATTCCAACTCTAACTCCACCAAGAAATAATCAATCTCCACTAAGGTATAAACTCTATCAATGTCTACTTCGTGAAACTAAAAATATTATAGGAAGAACTTAATAGTTACAGACTAACATATTCATGTGGAAATTACATTTGTGGAGGAGTTAAAGAACTTAGTGACCATCATTAGCATGAGTATATAATGGCCTTCCTCATGGAGCTCCAAGATTCATTTTCTCAAGTTTGTGGCCAAATTCTTCTATATGATCTTCTTTTATCCATCAGCTAAATATTTTTCTTAATCACTCAAGAGGAGTACTAGAGATTTATTGGTACCACATCTATTGAGCAGCTTTCTCAATTAGCTTTTAACGCTAAAATTGACAGTTCAAGACCTCCTACCAAATAAAATGAAAAATATACCAAC
This sequence comes from Jacaranda copaia, assembly GCA_014898725.1. Classification (NCBI taxonomy): domain Eukaryota; kingdom Viridiplantae; phylum Streptophyta; class Magnoliopsida; order Lamiales; family Bignoniaceae; genus Jacaranda; species Jacaranda copaia. The sequence goes on along the minus strand of JACGDI010005224.1, from coordinate 289,586 downwards.
AATAATCAAAATAAATACAAAGGATTTAAGAAAGAACATTTGTTCTGTTCACACTACAATTATTATGGACACATAATTGATACCTGCTACAAAATACATGGTTACCTTCTTAGCTTCAAATTCAAGCCAAGATTTTAGCAAAATTCAAGTGCTCACATTGAATCTCAATCTCAACCAACTGCTCAATCTACTATTGTACACTAAGTCTCTGATCATGCTAGCACTATTAATGTTAGCAACTTTTTCAACACTTTAAATTCGAGCTCGAGCAACCTACTTATCCACTTGCTCAGCAACTACTTCTAAAACACCAACATTATTTCTATTGAGCCAAAAACCTCGCTCATTATAGGTACTTATCTCTTGATCTTCTCCAACTTATTATTTGCCATTTCCTAAATAGTGGATTCTGGGCTTTCAAGTTAGATATGCTTGAATTCTAACCTATTTTTTCAACGATTTCCTGCCCAACATTGTTCAATCTCCCTTCCTGATGGCTCTAGAGTTCTTGTTCATTTTTTAAGCACTGTCAAAGTCTACTCCAACTTGACCCTAAAAAGTGTCATATATATACCATCATTTAAGTTTCATCTTATGTTAGTGAACTCTTTTCTTAATGATTCTCTACTCACTATATCATTCTATTCTAATTCTTTTTGCTATTTAGGATCCTAAGACAATAACTCTTATTGGCAAGGGTGAAAATTTTGATGGATTGTATGTTCTTAAAATGGATACTACTAATGTAAGAATTAAGGGCAGTTGTTTTTATATTACTCAAAAAGTAAGTAGTGCTTTTGCTCATGTATGGCACTTAAGGTTTGGATATTCTTCTTTTAAATAGCTTAGTGCTATCAAGTCTCAATTTTATCATGATTTTAACATCAATCAATTGTGTCATGTTTGCCCTCTTGCCAAACAAAGAAAACTCTCTTTCCTATCATATAATCACTTGTCTAAACATCATTTTTGACCTTAAACATGTTTACATATGGGGTCCCTTCCACCAAGCATCACACAACAATCACAAATATCTTCTTACTTTTGTGGATAATCACACAAGATTTACATGGATTTTTCTCGTCCAAAACAAATTTGATACAACCACCATTTTTCAAAGATTTTACAAATTAATTCTTATCCAATTCAAAATTAAAATCAAGCAAATTAGAACTGATAATGCTAAGGAATTTGCTTTGCATGATTTTTTTCATGAACATGGTATTATTCATCAACGTTCTTGCATAGAATCTTCACAACAAAATTTTATAGTGGAGAGAAAACACCAACACCTTTTGAATGTAGTAAGAGCTCTATATTTTCAATCAAAAATTTCTTTATACTTCTAGTCTGATTCTGTCATGATAGCTACATATCTAATCAATAGAACACCATCAAAACTTCTCAATAACTAGCCTCCTTTCAATCTACTATACAAAACTAAGATAGATTACTCCCACCTTATAGTCTTTCGTTGCTTGACATATGTTTCCTCCTGCAATCTCACAGAACTGAGTTTCAAACCGGAGCCATCCCTTATGTCTTCATTGGCAATCCAAATGGCACCAAAGGATATAAACTATATGACCTTACTACTTAACATATCATTGTTTTAAGAAATGTCACATTCCATGAAAATATATTTCAATTTCACCTTATTCCTCAAACACAGTCGAATATTGATTACTTACCAAATTTTGTCATTCCTATTCCTTGATTTGAAATTATTCCTATCCGAAAACATAATCCCAACAATCATCCTAATAATCTCAAGCAAAATCCTCCTATAAGAAAATCCTTCAGAATATCAAAACCATCCTATTATCCAAGAGACTATCACTATAGTTTACTCAACATTAACCAACAAACCATTTTCTATCCTCCTCCTTTTCCTTTATCTAGGTATCTTTCCTATGACTCTATATCAAATTCCCATAAACATTTTCTTCTAAATATCTTTAGTCATTTTGAAGTGCAAACATATCAACAAGCTGTCAAGTTCCCTAAATGGAAAGCAGCCATGCAAGCTAAACTAGAAGCTGTGGAGGCCAACAAAACTTGGTCAATTGTTTCACTTCCCACACACAAACGCACTATAGATTGTAGATGGATTTTTAAATTGAAATTTAACACTGAAGGTAGAGTGGAAAGATATAAAGCTAGACTAGTAGCTAGAGGTTTTACTTAATAGCATGGCATTGATTTTATTGATACTTTCTCTCCTATTGCAAAATTGACTGCTATTAGACGTCTACTTGCATTTGCAGCTATCAAATAGTGGCATTTAATCCAATTAGATGTTAACAATGTATTTTTTAGTGGTGAACTCTTTGAGGAAGTATATATGGACTTGCCATCAAGATACAATCTGCCATATACATAATGTTACCAGTAGCGTAAACTTGTCTGCAAACTCAACAAATCCCTATATGGTCTTAAGCAAGCTTCAAGACAATGGTTTTCTAAGCTTACTTAATATACGTAGACGACATATGGTTCTCATGACAACTTCTTAGCCCTCCTTATATACATAGACGACATCATATTAACAGGGCTTTCTTAGTATCTCATCAACAAGATCAAGGGTCTTCTACACTAGCAATTCAAGTTAATGGATCCTCGGTGCCTCAAGTATTTCCTCGACCAAGAAATTGTGCACTTCTCTTCAATAATTTTCCTTTCTCAATGTTATTATACTTTACAGCTACTCGAAGATACTAGACTACTTGCGGCAAATCTAACTCTTACTCCTATGGAACCCAACACAAACCTCAACTCTTTCGATGGCTCTTTACTTACAAATCCCGCTTGGTACAAAACTTGAACAGCTATCTTTTCTACCTCGCCATCTCTAGACTAGATATTGCATGTTTAGTCCACAAACTAAGTTAGCTTTTATAACAGTCCCGCATAGCTCATCTCCATGCAGCCCATCACCTACTTCGCTATCTTAAAGAAACTCTAGGTCAAGGCATCATTCTTTCCTCAAAATCCCAAATACAACTTAATACATTTTTAGATGCAGATTAGGCCACATATAAAGATACCTGACAATCCGCTATCGCTTCTATATTTTTCTTGGCCAGTCACACATATCTTGGAAGTTAAAGAAGCAAACCATTGTATTACGATCATTTGCTAAAGCTGAGTACCATGTCATGGCCACTACCTCCTATGAAATCGCATGACTTCAACAACTTTTGAAAGATCTTCAAGTGACCAACACAAGATCAATACTTTTATTATGTGATAATCAAGTCGCCTTACACATTGTATCGAACCCCATCTTCTACTATGGGGCTAAACATATCGAAATAAATTGTCACTTTGTTCGGGACAAAGTAGCTGCTAGAACCCTCAAACTCCTACAATTCCATTCTGACCACCAACTAGCAGATGTTTTCACGAAGCCCCTTCCCACGGTGCTCTTTTAGCCCATCATCTCCAAGTTGGCCATCAAACATCTCCTATGGACATCTTGAGGAGAGGGAGGGGGTATCAAGATAATATGCTAGCTCACCAAGGTTTCCAGAATTTGTTTTGGTCATGCATTATGTACAGCAATTAATTCCCAATTTGTTAGACATGTTTTAATTAGTAAAGTTGGTTAGCTAAAGTAGTTAGGCTATTAGCTAAATTTAGAAACCGCGTACGTAGGCCTATAAATGTAACTCTCTTCATTCAATGAAAGCAATGCAAATAATTCAGCAAAATCTCCAGCTTTCTTTTCTCCTGTATGGCAGCTTCCATTCTCAGTTAATTTTAGCTTTCCTCCATTAATATTTATCTCAAAAATAAATTTATGGTACTAAAAATCAAGTGTGCCTCCTAGAATAATGTGTCCCCACATATGCATAAGTGTAAAATTATATTCATAAAATATAATCATTAATATAGATTAGAGTTAAGCACATTTTTTTAAATAGTCAAACTCTATATGGACTCATTCGCCATCTTTCATAATCACGAGAGCATTCTCTCTATATTTTTTGCATTTGTCAAACTTTTGAACGAAAAAATAATGACATCAGTAAAAAAGAAAATTAGTAAACTTTGTATTTTTCTAACCTTATTGTGCTCATATTTTGTAGACCAAAATACTTTTGATACGATTTAAAAGTTACAAAGGGTGCAGGCGTAATAATCAGATTCGTAAAAGGGGATAAAATGCAATAAAACTTTTATTCTTGAAATATAACGACGACTGGATAGAGTTTAGTAATATGATGGTATAAAATTGTCCATTGGGAGCTTTTCGGCCATTCTTTATATATGTAGTCGAAAACAAAAACTTTTATATTTGGTGGAAAAAAGCATAAAAAAAATATTTTTAAAAACAAAAGAAAGACCAATATATTCAAGTAGTTTTCTAGTATATATTTTAAAATTTGAATACATATATATATATATATAAGAGAAAAGGGAATGTTACAGGGAAAATAATAAGACTTAGTTGCATGGAGGGCCGAGCCTACGGGCCATCGTACGGATTTGGACCCGAATTTAAAGTCTGAAAGTGTGTGAGCAGGAGGGCCTGAGCAGTGAGCAACTATTTTAATGGAGATATGTCCTTGGACTCTAGTGGGTGGGTAGCAGCAATCACTATTCTAACATGGGCCTGGTCCATATCTAGTGGTTTAGTGGCGCAATATTATATCTTTAAGTTGTACTGATTTAAAATGTGGAGTAATTAATTAGCTCAATAAAATTATTTCGGTGTAAAAATTGTATTTAAATTTCAACGAATTCTATGTATGTATATATAAAAATTAAAAAATATATATATATTAATTTAGAAATTCTTGTGCCGTTGTAAAGTTATCAACTTAAAGTTTTAAAAGCTTTGGTATTTGTTCTCTCCTTTTTTTTTAAATAATAATTACCTCGATTAGTTAATTATGAGATGAGAAGTATCTGATATATAATACGTACTAATATTTTTATGAATTTTTGCTTAATGTTATGAATAAAAAAAATTGGCTCCTCGTACAGAAATAATTATTACAATGATAATACACAATATGAAAGAATTGTTTGGGAGCATAAATATGCAATATTATTTATATATATATATATATCATGGATGTACCTATTTAAAATTATGTGTTAATTTTTTTATGTACCATTTAATTAATTAATATATAATTATAAAACAACTTTAAAATAACTACTTAACAATAATCAATAATTTTTTGAAGGTCAAATCGCATAATTAGTTTCTAAAATTTTACTTGAGAATCACTTGAGTTCTCAATATTCATAGCTTCATCTTTTGGTCTCTAAATTTAATATTTAGTTTTAGTTTAGTCCTCAAAATGACGTTTCGGCAGTTTTTAGCTGGAAAATTGTCCACCAACAAGATTTTCAAAGGTAAAATTGTTGATCGAAGGTTTTAAGTTTTATTTGAGTCCCTCAATTTTATTTTATTTTTCCAACCAACATATCACAAAAGAAGAAGAGGGGGAGGGGGGGGGGGAGCCATGTTCCGTTTTAAAATATAAGTCTAAATATTATTTATTTAATAAATAATTTTATGGGGAGAAAGAATTTGATAATGATAAAAAAAAGTTCGATTAAGAATTTCTTGAAATTCTAGTAATATATTTTATTGCCTTTTATCTTGGGTAATATGTAAAAATTTGATCTGTATTTAATTTAAAATGAGTAATCATATTTATCTTTTAAAATTAAAATATTGATAAAAGTACTCATAATATATTTACAAAAGTGAGATAAAATAAACTTCCAACTGCATATATGAAATTTAATATCAATTCATAAAAAATTTAATGCGTTTTATGCAACACATGTTTTCAATCTCCAACAACAATGTTGTGCATAATATTATGATAATTTTTTATTTATGATATTATTTTTTAATCTAAACCATGTTTTATATTTAATTGATTATTTTCTTAGTTTTGTAATAATAAAATTATAAAAAAACTAACAAGAAAATATATCTAATTATATAAAAATTTTAAACAAATTTATGAAGTTTGTTATTTTATGAATGTGTTCATAATTTTTACAATTATATCAATATAGGATTAATATATACAGAATATAGATATAGGAGTAGAAAAATAGTTATAATTTTTATAGTCATAAATGTTTTAAAATTTTGAAAGGTAGATTTTAAAATGAAGTAGTTTACTAAATTTAATTAGAATTAAGGATCATCTGTAATGAAATATCAATATAATATTCAAAATGTTCAAAGGGGAATTTCTTTTTCCTGAATTTATTATTTTTTGTACATAGGTAACAATTTGTATTTTTATAAACTATTGAACAATATCTCATAACCTAAATTTCAAGATTAATTTTTATCTCGAATTTTGTATTTTAGAAGATATCTATCACTTACTGATCTCAATAATATTCCTTATTAAGTAACCTTAAGTAAGAATATTAAATTCCATAATTCCTTAATATTATCTCGCTAAAAAAAATTCTTTCATTAACCTTTTCTTTTCACAATTATTAAATTCTTTCTCTATAAAAATTAATTATTAAATAAACAATATTCAACACATTGGATTTGTATTGCGGGAAGGAATATGACTTGCTTCTGCCTTTTGTGACTCATTGGCTAGGGGGAAAAAACTTGAGGAACTAAAATAAACTTGAGGGACTAAAATAAAATTTAAAACTTTAGATTGACAATTTTGCTCTAAAAAATATCATAGGTGAACAATTTTCTAGCCAATAACCATCGAAATATTGTTTAAGAATTAAATTGGAACGAAATATTAAGTTTAGAACTACAAGATGAAGTTATGAAGATTGAAAACAAAGTGATTTTAAAGTGAAACTTTAGTAACTATTATGCGATTTGCCTTTCTTTGAATTAGTAGGACTTTTATTCGTATGCTATTCAATTAATTTTTATAAATAAGTTGGATATATTTTAGGTTTTGTTTACTATCATATTGTGGAATGTGCATTATATGAATACAAATTGTTTCAAGTGAAAAGTAAGAGTATGATTCATTATTTTTGGAGTAAATAGAAAAAAATTGAAACTACTTTTCAATTACTTATACATACGTGTACTATACAGATACAATATAAATTTCAAGTATTAAAATTACCTACACTCTATTCGCGAACAATTAAGGAAAAGAAAAAAAAAAAAAAAACTCAACCAATTACTCAAATTTTCCTAAAGTTTTGACTATGTATTAAAAAACACCACAAGCATTGAAAAATTATAATTATCCCTGACACTAACAAATTGTTGCCAGAATTGAGAAATTTGATGCAATGTCCTTTTTAACATCACTCAAGAAATTAAAAAAATATAATAAATAAAGCCAAACAAATTGACACAAAACAAAACGTCTACACAAAAAGTACATTAAAAAATATTTCTATATATACACATACTCATTTATATAAATGAATAAATATAACGTGCATATACATATATATATATATTAAACGTGTACTCATATATATATATATATATACCAATATATATTGTACCCACCCTACAACCCCAACCCACCTCCATGGTCATGGTCAGATCCGGGCGGCAAATTTGGCTAGCCCACCGTGGCTATAGGCATTAGGCCATAGCTAGCTCAAGGGAAGGGGGTTGGGGTGTTGCGTGCATACAATATCTTTTTTCTTCTTCCTGATCCTTTTGAATTTTTAATTAAATTTTATTAAATTATTTTAGATATATTTATAATATTAACATTATTGAATATGTAATTTAAAGATATATTGTTAAAAGATAGATTTAAATTTTTATTTTTAAAAAATGATTTATTTTATTTTTTAATTGATAAATAAATTCTACTAAGTTTAATTAAATTGGATCACCTTACTTGCAGGGAGGGGACTTCAAAATACATAAACGGAAATTAAAACTTGCGAGACATTCAAATAAAAATAGTTCAATAATTTTTATATGATACATTGCTCTGAAGGAATTCCTGACATTCTTCTTTTAGGAACTCTCTGTCGTCCTTACGAGTTCTCTCCCAAGTGGGTGGTGAGGTCAGATATTAACTCGTCTTAATAATTCCTCATAAGGGTATTAGGCCGTGGGCCACCAAAAGAATCATCTTCTAACCTCCCCTTCCCCTTTTCTTTTCCGAAAATTTCTCAAAGAGCATTAGAGCATCTTCGCAGGAGAGTATTTAACTAAATTTAATTTAATTAATTAGTATGTAATTTAAAATTATGAAAATGATATTGTCTAAAATGGTAGACTTAGATTATTATTTTTTAACTTTTACTTTTTTATTTCTAATTCATAAATAAATTCAACAAAATTTAAATTTAATCAAATCATTTTAGATATATTTGTTATTTTAACTATTGAGTTAGTATTATTTATTAATCATTATTTTACTTGTTTAAATCTTTTCTTTTTTAATTTTTATTTATTTTATTTCTTAAAAATAAATAAATTCCATTGAATTTAATTTTAATTAAATTATTTAGATATGCTTATTATTTTAATGATTAGATTAAAACCTTTTACAACCAAACGCGCCTTATATCTAGCATCCTCAATCCTGACAATCCTGTCCTTCTTCTTGTAGATCTATTTGCAACCTATAATCTTCTATCCTTTAGGAACATCAACCAACTCCCATGTGCTATTCTTGTGTAGAGACTCCATCTCTTCACTCATAGTTACAACCTATTTATCATAATTTGGCCTGAAAATTGCCTCTTTGTATGAGACTGGATCATTTCCTACAAACTCCTTAGCTAAACTTAATACATAAGCTACCAGTTTTGAATATGCAAATCACTGTGGTGGTTTGATCTGTCTTCTCTCCCTATCATGAGCTAAATGATAGTTTTGTAGTGAATTATTTTTTTGCTATTGGTTAGGTGATAATGCGTTCTCACCAGCTTCATCTACCATCTTCTATTTTCCCTTTAAAACTTGTGGAGTGTCAAGTTCAAATTTTGCCTTCTCCTTAATGCCTTGTTAACCACTTTTAGGCTGCTCCACCTTCTTCATTATTGTAGACTCATCAAAAGTCACATCCTTGCTGATAATCATCCTAGAGCCTTTGTCATCATTATACCACAAACGATAACCCTTTACTCCATTTGCATAGCCTAGGAATATGCACTTCCTAGCCCTTAGCTCAAGCTTTCCATCATGAACATAAGCATAGGCTAGGCACCCAAATACTCTTAGATTTGAGTAATCAGCATGAGACCTAAACCAAACTTTTATTGGTGTCTTACAGTCCAAAGCAGTTGATAGTGACCTATTCACCAAGTAACAAGCAGTATTGATTGCTTTTGCCCAAAAATCCTTAAATAATTCGGCTATAATAAGCATGCATCTAGCTCTCTCCAAGATAGTCCTGTCATTCGTTCTGCAACTCCATTCTACTGTGGTGTGTGTACAATATTGCGATGCTTCACAATTCCTTTCTTCTTGTAGAATTCCTAAAATTCCTTATTGTAGAACTCCAATCCATTATTAGTCCTCAAGTGCTTGATTTTCTTTCTTGTATGCTTCTCTATTAAAGTTTTTCATTGCTTGAAATTGACAAACGCCTCATTCTTATGCTTCAGCATGACACCCATACTCTCCGTGAGAAATCATCTATAAATGTTAGCATATGCCTAGCACTTCTCTTTGAAGGAACCTGAGAAGGCCCACAAAGATCTGAGTGAATGTAATCCAAGGTGTCCTTGGTCTTGTGAATCGCATTGTTGAATTTCACCTTATGTTGCTTGCTAAGCACATACTGCTCGTAGAAATCCAACTCTCCAATTTTTTCTCTACCAAGCAAGCCATGTTTGCTTAGTTTTGACATCCCCCTCTCACTCATATGCCCAAGTTGCATATGCCACAATCTCATAGTATCATTGACTGATGAAGAAACCACTAAACTACCAGAAACTATGTTGCCTTGTAAGATGTAAAGGCTATTCCTTTTGTCCCCCTTCGTAATAAGTAGTGTACCTTTGAAAACCTACATAACTCCATCTCGAGCTCTATACTCACAACTATTCTTGTCCAGTGTACCTAGTGCAATCAGATTTTTCTTCAAATTTGAAATGTGGCGCACATCTATTAGGGTCCTTACTATGCCATCGTGCATTGTGATACTTATTGAGCCAATTCCTACAACCTTGCATAAAGCATCATTTCTCATAAGCATTTTACCACCATTATATTTCTGATAAGTGGTAAACCAATCTTCACGTGGGCACATGTGATAAGAGCAGCCACTATCCAAAATCCACTCAGAGCTTAGTAAGCTTTCGTTAACATTGAGAACAAGCCCACCATTAGACTCATCTTCAATAATTCCTACGACATCATCCCGTTTCTGATATGAAGTTTCACCTATATTTTTCGCCTTTCCTAGTTCTGGATAATTCTATTTTTAGTGCCCCTTTCACCACACCTAAAATACTTATTATCATTTCTAGGCTTGGTTCAAGACTTCAATCAGCCTCTACTCTTTTCTCTTTCTCTTGATTTTCCCTACGTCATCAATCCTTCCCTACTTTCACCATCGTTACTGCTCAGGACGTATTTTCTCAACTCATTGGAATTCAATGAAGCCTTCATATCCTTTATTGAAATCATATCTCATCCATATAACACTGTAGTGACCAAGTGATCAAAATATTTGGGTAGTGAACACAAGAAAATCAACGCTTGATGTTCATCTTCAATTTTAACATCTATACTAGCGAGATCCATAATTAATTTATTGAAATAATCAATATATTGAGTAATAGATATATCTCCCTTCATCCTCAACGTGTATAATTGTTGTTTTAGATATAGCCAATTTGTCAAGGATTTCATCATATATAGACTTTCCAGCTTTGACCATAGTCCTGTTGGCGTACTTTCCGTGGTGACCTCTCTCAGTATGTTCTCCACCAATGATAACACCAGAGTACCATAAGCCTTTGCCATAAACTCTGCTTTCTCTTCATCTGTTAGTGTTTTCGGCAAGGAATCTCTGCCTTTTAATGCTCTCTATAAACCTTGTTGACATAGGAGAGCGTAGACCTTTATTTTCCACAGCCTAAAATCATTATTCTCATCAAAGTTCTCTATCTTGTACTTCATGGTTGACATCTGATCAATCCTGGCTCTGATACCAATTTGTTGTAACTTGAAATGATTTAGAATCATAATTATAAAATAATAGTAAAGAAATTTAATATAATTGACAACAAAATTTAACGTGGCTCGATAATATGCCTAATCTATCCGACAAAAAAAAGAATTTTATTGATCTCAAATCAAAAAGCAAATACAAACTTGAATCCCATAAATCTCATAAGAACACCCATCACCCTCATTCTACACTCCGTTTTGAAAAACTAACTCAAAAGCAGTTAGAAACCCTCATGTATGTGTCACTCATTAAATTTTAGAAGAAAACATGTATTTATATCCAAGAAGTGGAGTCTTGATCAAAGTCAACTTGTATCGTGCGTTGAGGCTCCCATAATTTGTGCCCCAGCACAAAAATTTACATCTTATGCATCAAGGCCTACAAAGTTTGTGTGCCCCAGAGCAAATGTTCTATCCTCCATGAACTTTTGCAAAAATTGTGTAGAAACTTTGCGCTAGGGTGCAAAAAACTTGCATCCCAGCGCAAAATTGCTGTTCACTACACACGATTACTGTTCACTATGAGGTTATTGTTTACTATATGCATTTTTTAGCCTTTTGCTCCATTTTGCTCCATATTTCTTTCATTCTTTGTCAATTTAGCCCAAATTTCAAGGCAAAATCAACTGGTTCTGATGATTTTGATACCTAAAATTACACTAGCTTCCCCCATATCCTTTATATAAATACATGAGAACAATAATGCTTTTGTTTCTAATACAATGCTTAATTAGCTCTAAAGATTAATGTATCACTACTACAAAAATATTTTAAACACCATTCTTATATTTAAATTTAGGAAAAACACATTTATTATGTTTATTTATTTGAAATCCATAAGACACGACAACTTGATAAAACCCTGATGCCACTACTTTGGAGCTTGCTTAAGACAGATATTTAATAAGTTTTCAAACCTTATTTTCTTGATCTTTTAGTACAAAACTTTCTAGTTGTTCTGTGTACATTTTTTCGTTAGAATGCTATTTAGGAAAGCAATATTGACTTCCATTTGGTGCATAATAGTTTATGCATTTAAGCTAAAATAAATAACCTATACTAATTCTGGCAACTTGATCATATATTTTAAAGTAACCTAACCTTCCTCGTGCTTAAAACCCTTAACTACAAATCTAGACTTACATTTATTGATAGTGCTATTATTTTTATGCTTTCACTTCGATATCAATTTGCAATGAGCTGGTTTAAAATCGGGAGGTAAAATTTGTAAGAGTTCATGTTTCATTTGACATGATAAAATCCATTTAATCATTTATAGCGTCTTACAACAAAAATAGAGTCCCTAGAATTTATGCCTCTTTATAGGTTAAAAAGAAGATGTAATTAAATAATTTTTATTCTTTTTTACTAAATAGCAATAAATACATGACCATAAGACTTTTCTTTTTGAGCTTTCTATCTCCTTTTAAGTTCAACATTATTTTTATTTTCAAAACTTGGTTGAACCACTTCTTGGTTAACTATATCATCATCTCTAGTGTCTTCTATCTTTCATTTCCTAGAGAATGCATGTGTCTAGACTCCAAAATAATATTTTGGCTGACAAAAGATGTATTTTCCATTACTAAGAATTTTATGCCTTGCTATGTTGTGCAAAGCCAACAAAGACACATTCAATTATCTTTTTTCCCAATTTTGGTTTCTTAGGATTTGTTAATCTCACAAGTGCCCAACCTCAAACTTTGAGATGATTGAGAGAAGGCTTTTTCTTTTTCCAAAGTTCATAGAGTATGACATTAGTCTCTTGTGAAGTACATATAAGTGTATAAAAAGATGTCATTAAAGCTTATTCCTGCAAGTTTTAAGGTAAATCAAATGTAAGTAAAAGAGTGTAAATTATTTTTACTAAAGCCCTATATTTCTTTTCTGCAAAATCATTCTATTGAGGACTGTAAGAAGTAACCTCATGGACAAATACCATAAGTCTCACAAAAATCATTTATAGAGAGGTATTCCCCCCAATAAAATCTTAAGGTAATAGTTGGTTATGTTTTTTGTTTGATTTTATCATGTATTTTGGGAAAATGAACATTGAAAGTATTGTTGGAGAATGTGAAATTTATGCTGGAGAATGTTATTAATATTTGTTTATGTTTTGGAGAATAGTTAAAACATTGGTTTGGGGAGTTTTGATATATTTGGTTATGCTTTGGAGGAGACATTTTATAATGTATAGGTCAAATCAATGCTTTTGTTGGCGTTTAGGGGTGAAAATGGATTTTAATGAATTTTTTCAATTGTAAGGATAATAATAAAATATGTTGTCTATATATGTATATATATGTAGTGAATGGATGTGAATATGTTGTAAGTTTGTGATAATTGGATAAATGATTAAGTGGGTTGTATTATAATATTTTATGGATTTGTTTGTTGGTTGCAATTATTATTATTATTATTATTATTATTATTATTATTATTAATTTTCATATTAAGTTTGAGTTTGTTGGATTACAAAGGAAAGAGTATTTGAACAATATAGGAAGCATGTTTTATGCCGAAAGAAAAATAAAAAATAAAAATCTAAACAAAAGTCACCTTTAAGACATAATCACAGAAATTAAAAATTAAAATACAAGAATATCAATAATAGCAAACAAATTGATAAACTATAGAGCATAACAATAAGTTTGTACACACAAAGAAAGTATAACAGCTTTCCCAAAGAATGATTGATGGCCCAACAAATACAAAACACAAGGACATAGCATACCATCTATCTATATCGTAATGTGCATTTAAAAGATGGGTGTTTCTAATAATATTATTTATGTCTACAAATGTTACATAACACATCAATCGAACATCATGATTGGGGAGCAACCTGAGGAGGTGCCATCATGTTTGCTATCAATTATCTAACCTCACACGGGTCTTAGGTACTAGTGGGGGGTACTAATGCATCTCCTGCTATCCCACCATGAGATAAGTTGGCTACATGTCTGTTGGTAAATATGCACCGTAGTAAGATGTATAGGGGCTCTCCAAATACATGAAAATAGCTTTGTCTAATAGCCTCCTGAATGAGGTACATTAAAATTTTCAATGTGTGATGTGAGTAGTGTATATATATACATTTGATATCTAAAATGAAAAAAATGGTAAATTTAACTTACATTCTCACATGCACCCAGTACTATGAGTCAACATGCATCACCATGGTGTCAGTATTATACTGTACCCCAGGTATAGTCATTTACTCCAGAAATGCATTATGGAAGCCACATAGTTGCTAAATCTTCATCTTAACTTCATCAACTACCCTCTTCTTCTCGAATGTTCTAGATAGACAGCTTGCAATATGGGACCACTCATTTACAAGGACCTCCCTTTTAGAGATGTCACGAGTACTTACAACATTCATCAAGTAAGCAATTAGGACAACCTTCGCTTGAGTGCTCCCGTGGGGATCATGAATTATACCATACACAGGCACATTACAAGTCGATGGTATCCCATTAGATAATCCTGACATAGTCTATGGTCATATTGTTAATATCGACATCTAAGTAAAGATGCCTATAAATATATTTAACAGCAAACATGGTATGCCTATTCATTATATACAATACACATTACCAACAACAAATAAAAAGTCTATAGTACATAAACTCATTTAGGGTATAGTTAGTAAAGTACATAATTTTACATGGAGAATATAATAAAATCAAGATGATGTAGATGGTTGGTCTAGTGTCTAATCCTTACTAATTTGGCTCGTGTGAGACGAGCCACGTTGTCTTGATAATCTCATGCTAATTCGTAGAACAATATTAGACCATGACGTGGTAGGGCTGACTCTCCAACCCTTATTGATGCCATTGTCTAAGCTAATGAGCATGTCTACTCTAACTGGAGTAGAATGAGAACATCGGATGCCAAGTTTAGAAGACCCTTGCAAGCACAAAGAACTATGGGATGTGCCTGAATCTGATACCATGAAAGGGTATTCCTGCTGACGTAACAATAGATTGTTATATCTCTTGGGTTGGTGTGGGCTAGTGATAGTTCTTGTGGTTTGCCATGTGGCATAAAGATCTTAGATAGGAGGTCATATCTAGTCTCTACATACAACCAATAATGCTCAGCAAGTCAATATCTCTGCACACACATCAAAGAACAAAATTGCTTATAGAACATATATACTCATACAACATCGTAACTTAAAGATGGCAATGCACATTATTCTGACTGCTTAAAGCTCCAGTCGCATAATTGCAGGCATGTAAATATCACTGGTTGATAGCTCGTAGAAGATGTTTGGATTGTTGATGATCACCTTCATAGTGTCGTAATCCTTCTTAAGTTCATCAAATTTCTCCCTTATAAATTCTGTCATTTATGGATGCTGAAAGTGTTAGCCAAGTTTGTTAGCTATGTCGAGTATGCATATCTGTACGTACAGTTCATTCATTAGGAAAATAATTATATCAGCATCCAAAAGCATATGAATGAAGCGCTCCTTTATGTCGAGGTCCCATATATTTGCAATGTCATTGCTAACACTGTCTACCAATGCATCGCGACTAGTACTTGCATGGTATAAGGAATACATCCAGTAGAAATGAATATAAAAAAAATAACAATATAGTAGATTTGATTGTGTTACAGAACAGTACGATAAACTAATAATAAATCCTACATTAGTGCATGAACCTGGCAGTTTCAACCTAGAGTATGCTCATACATATAACATCTTAATTAAGACTGTGAGTAGGAGCATCAAAACAAGCAACCAAATACATATATAGTAACCATATGAGGGTAATAACAACATAGATCCTATAGGACATGTTGGATGCGGTGATGTGTGCTAATTAGTACACACAAAGCTATGCTCATTGCATGGTGGGCCACCCATTGAGGCAACACCAGAAGAACTACCTATGGATGTAGAGGTGCTATAAGTACCATGTAACAGTGCAGAATGGTTGACACAGCCTATACATACCTGTTGCCTTCCCACCTCTACTGTCTGCCCATATAAAGTTGCATAGGTGCTCAACTCCAGTTGGGCATTTGGAAAAAAAATGTTCATAGCTCCTTTGTGTCCTAGCTATCATGACTTGCATGGGGTCCGGCACTATATTCACACATGGTGCAATCGAACCTACTCATTCTTCAACCAAATCATAGTGAGCATCTCATTACATAAATTACAAAATAATATTTTTGTCATGTTCCAGTGTGACTAGAAAGACATAATTAATGTACATTTCACATGTGATGAAACTTATGAAGGTGTATACATCTGATATGAGCAAATAGCAATAGTAATGTTTAGTACAAAGGAAGAAGTGATGAAAAATAGTTCTAAATTAAGACACATGTAAACTGTCTACATACAACATGAGGAGGTTAAACTAAGAATTCAATATAAAGTCATTGATACCTCTTGGCCCACATCTACTCTGCCAAAGCATTTTGAAATGCAGATTGTGCTTATACCTCATGTTGGCTCAGGTGACCATGGTGGTAAAAAGTTTCCCAATCAGGATCAAATTTAAAGTCTAAAGTCACGAAAATGCTATCATCTCAACTAAATTTACAAATGAATTATGCACCGCACAAAATGCGATGACAAATTAGTCTGTCGAGTAACTATGTAGATTAGCATACCCCAAGCTAGAATTGGGAACCACTTCTTCAAAATCCTGATTGTATATTCTATGGAATTTCTTAGTTAAGAGTGTCAGTGGTTGAACATTTTTCTTGGCCTACTATATATGGGGGAGCTATCAAACTATTGTAGATGGTATCGAGACTATCTATATAGGAATAAGAATCACATATAGTTTGTGAAGCCAATATTAATGAGGTAATACTTCCCTATAGGAAAAATGATTACTAGTGTAGTGTACGCAGAACAATATTATAGTAGTACGAGCTATTTATATGAATATGTACCGTTATTAAAATTGATTTGCGATACTTGGTTGGTGGAAAGGAAAAGTCGAGTCACTTTAGATTGTGTTGAGCAAGACCTTTGCATCATTGACACTACTTTCTCAACCCATATACACATTCACAAATATTAGGTCAAAGTCAGCTATGGCAAGGACATTTTGGGAGACATTTTCTTTTCGAAAATGATATGTATTCTGTCTGCGAGCAAGTACCTAGATGGTAACCAATGTGTTGTTGATTACCCCCATTGCACGCTATGGAACATATGTGAGATGTTTTAGTACATGAGATTAATAGGTGGATACTATACTAAGTTTATCCTTTATATATTCCATACCTGAAAATACAGAAAGAAGTCGGCATTTGAGTGAATGTGACTTGGCACATCATTAAAATTAGGGAGTTATCAGCTGTAGCACTAATATATTAAGTGCCCTAATTACACGATGAATATGACGATTAACCATCTCTAAAGAGTGTTGGAAACATTTTATGGTATCCTTTTTTCTTTGATGTCCACTAATTATCTGTATAAACATTGCAAGTTCCTTAGTAGATGAAACTTGACACTATTGCATTTAAGGAAAAAGGCCAAAACTGGTTACTTTGTGAACAAATATCATGAATATAGGCTTTATCATGCACATGTCACTATAGAATCACTTAGGATGGCCATCCATTATCTCATCAACCCAATCCACCCCATTGAGCATAGATGTGTGGTATGGCATTCTATCAATGTATAGATTAGGCAACAATACATCTACAACGAATAATACATCGTCAGCTCAATCAAATACATCACTGTCAAGGGTGCTAGGTGATCCTTCATTGAACTCCAACTCATCATCATGTAGTGGCATCAAGCTCAATCCACTAGCCATCTTTGTGAAAAAAATAGTCGTCATCATAATGTGAAATTTGATATGATAGCACTATATAGGCATGCCACAAAAATCCATACTATAGGTGATTACATGATCATAAGTTAGTTACCCATGAGTTCGTACTTACTAATGCATTAATGAAGTAAACAGATAAGCACATGACACATAAACAAGCAACATAAGTCCTTAACAAGAGTTGATCGAAGGTGGATTAAGGAAAGTGGCAATAGGTCTAATTACCTAGGGACACCACCCAGATGCGCCTTTCTTTATCATCCGGTTGTAGGAAAAAGGTTCTCATTGTGGAACTCTAAAGAGCATTTATAACTTTTCCAAACAAGACGTTTGGCAGGCCCTCAATGTGCCTTAGTACATTAACATACTTGGCAATTGAAGAATGGGCTTTAGGCTCAATCCTCTTAGAATTTGCATCCTTCATGCTATCCCATTTGTTTAGGGTCTCTTTCAATCAAACTTTTCGTTCCCTAGAGTAGAACTTCCTTTCTTTGCCCTTTCTTCATCTTAAGGAACCTTTCCCCTGAGTACTGGCTGTGTTTGCAAAATTATCATGTGATGAAGCTGATCGTTTTGAGCCACCAACACTACCTCTAATCATATTATTGCTCCCATTTGGATTACTATCTATAGCTAGATGAAACTGAGCAGAAGACCTAGCATTGGACCCAGAGGCAACATTTTTAGAGAACATTTTTGTACAATAGTCATAACATGGTAAGCCATGGTCCATCAATGAGGCATGGTTGGGGTGCTCCCATATTACCAAAGAGAGCAATATTATATGAGTAATTGACAAAGTTTCACAAATATAAGACAATAAATGTACCAAGAACTAGCGGGTGATGCGACTCTTGCTAGCTATGATCATGTTTTGCTCATAATCCCAATCGTAACCTGTACTATTTGTTATCATTGAATGAAACATACGCCACAATGAATGAAGTTTATTCCACTTTTTATTAAGCTACTCACATTGTACGTATATGCAGGCTGTAGCTCCACATTCTTCTTGTGGCAAATCTTATTCCATGTATACACTGAGAACACGGTGGAAAAAAGTTGACCAATTTGGAATTTGTTATAAGCAAACTCGATTAACAATTTTTCATTATGCAATTGCCATCGCATGTATTCTGACCTAATACTCTCGAATTAGGTACTGTGTGAACTGTCATCTCTATAGGATGGGTTATGATAGTAAGGATCTATCTAATATCAAGTTTATTGTATGATCAACCCTTAAGGATTACATTGATATGAAAATTTGAGAAATGTTAAATCAAATATATGGCATTTAGAGTAGGGGAAAGTGCAAAAGCATATGATTGAAGCCAATATAGTTAAAGCCATGCTTAAAGTGTGCAATATAAATTCTAACATATGCCTCATGTTTCATGTGCATAGCTAATAAAGTGAAATAATATAAGTTGTTATGGTAACTTGCGACTCATTGTCAATATGATGAATTACATCTTATAAGAAGCAAGATAAACACATATAAGATTGTTCCTCTAATTAGAAAATTACTAAAAATTTCAATAAAATATATTTATTTGTATTTGAAGCCTATTAAATTATATTCCATACAGTAATAACCATTTCATCTACTATTTACTATGAAAGAAGTATCTACTAATATACATACTCAATACCCCTTAATGAATATAAATCCTTAAATTATCCTTGAAGTCATTAAAATAAGATATTTAACGACATAGGGATTTAATAAATAAATATTTTACTTAATTCATTTGCTTAGGGTGACCCCCCCAAGTTAAGTATTGGCTTAAAAACTCAAATTTATGAATTAATATATTTGTAGATATACAAATTACATATAAATATATATTTGTTATATATAAATAACATATGTATTAAATATACAAAATCAATATACATTTTTATACTACATAATTATTATTATTATATTATATATCATATATTTTGTATTAATAATTTCAGCATAGATTAAAATATTGTATATTTTATTATTTTTTCTTATTTATAATTTTCTAATATATAGTTTTTATATTATATAATTAGTTTTTTCATATAAATCTCCAATTATATATTTCTATTATAATTCATTATAAATAATATTATATATATATATATATCTATAACATGTATTTATATTTTTTTTATTATATATTTTGGACTGTATATTGAGTATTCAATTTTGTATTACTTTATTTATTATATCTTTTTTAAATTTTTTATTGCTTTATCAATTTTATGTTTATTATATATTTTATTTATTGATTCTTCTAAATATTTTTTACTAACACATTTTTTTTTCTAGGTAGTAATTCGAAAAATTTTATATGTATATATGCTATGCATTTTTATTATTATATATGTAAATAACAAATTTCATTTATAATTAAAAAATACAATATATTTGCTATTTACAAATTATGTTTTTTATTATATATGTTTTATTATTATTATTGTACTAGCAAAAAATGACTATATATTTGTTTATGATATTTTTCTTTATTTTAGCTTATTAGAATTAATGGTAATCATATTTTTTTATTAAATTGTTGCATTCTATACTGTTTTAAATTTATCTATATATTTTATTATATTTGTTTTACATACACTAATACCCAATCTATATACTTTCACTGTGGAAGACCCAACAAGTAGTTCTTCTACTCAGTAGCCCTTGATTTATTAGAATCAGTAAAGCATCCTTAACATATTTCATATTACAAGTATAACAAGATGCAATAGTAAATATATTTTTCCTTATTTATTTTTTTTATGTTCTAACGTCAGTAAATTTTTAGGTTAATAACCCCAATATAGGGCCACTCTATTTATTGTTAAACGTATAAATAATACATATGTGTATATATATATATATATTACATAAGAGGTTCCATTAAATTATAAATGGCATAAACATAAGAGGTAATTAAGAGGTACACTTAAAGTCTTAAATGTTGGACTTATGACAATAAACCATTTATGCTGGGTATCACACACCTGCCTAATGCATCATTACGAGTTTCGTACATAAAAAAATTTATTCCATACGAGTTCCACTAAATTTACCTAACTTATATTTACATATTATTTATACCAATATTCTAGTGGTCATTAACATGGAAAGTTGGAAAAAAATGTCAATGTTATTGGGTGTCCATAAATTACCCACTAATAGAATTACAAAATATCCAATAGGTTGTATAGTTCAACATAAATTGGCATACTAATTGCTTGGGGTGAAAAACTATATGCTCTAGCACCTTACATCCATGTGTGCAAAATCATTTCCAAAATAATATTTAAATTACCATATGCTATTAACTACATAACTAACTCAAGTCTTAGTCACCACATTATCAATTTACTTATTAACATACATCATAAAACCTTAAATATGCCATTGTAATTTACATATCAAACATCCATCACAAAACCTTAAATATACCATTGTAACAATTTCATTATACAACATTGGAGATTGTTCCTTTGAATACACAAAGTTCATTTGGTTATTGTCAACATACAAAGACTTGAAACAAGCTACCAGTTTGACACAAGGACAATTTGTGATTATGTGATGTGAATTACCATGTTACAAAGCAAAACAATCTTCTCTTCAACACTAAATGAGTAAAAGGCAAGCTGAGAAAGCCACATAGTTGGGGAAAGCCAACCAAAAAATGTGAGATGGAGACATTTGGGACCACACCAACATGAAATGATGTGGTCCACTTAGATGCCCCATCACTAATATTTTTAATGTTTGTGGTAACACCCATCCAAACTAGCCAAAAATGGTCAATTTCTTTGACCTTTTGGTACTCTACTACAACAAGAAGGAAATTGAACCAAGACAAAAGTAGAGGGGAACAGAGTGTGGCAAATAACAAAGAGACTTTGCCACAAAAGACATCACATAGAGCAAAAACCAATCTAATTTCATTCATAAAATTACTAGGGAAATAGTCTTATAGACATAAAAAGCTTTGAAAGCAAAGACATCAATGGAATGGAGATAATTTCAAGGTTTGCTTAGGCTATACATAGCAGTAAGAGGGATTTTAGAAATAGCTATATGAGCACTAAAACATTGCAATTACATAGGAAAGAAATACAAACAAACAAAAAAAAAAAAAAAAAATAGGACACCAATTGAAGGATGGAGTGACCACAGTTTTGGAATAATTCCACACTAACTTAAGGGTACACAACCAACTGGAAAGGTAGTAGACAGGAGATGATAAAATTGGATTGAACCTTTATGCTTGCAGCCCCTCAAAACTAGGCCAACATCATTTTG
The DNA here is from genome assembly GCA_014898725.1 of Jacaranda copaia. Classification (NCBI taxonomy): domain Eukaryota; kingdom Viridiplantae; phylum Streptophyta; class Magnoliopsida; order Lamiales; family Bignoniaceae; genus Jacaranda; species Jacaranda copaia. The sequence goes on along the minus strand of JACGDI010005224.1, from coordinate 267,322 downwards.
CACATGGTTATCAGCCATGTTGTGCTAAGGTATGCAGCATTCATCAGCTACAAATTGCAACAACACAAGAAGGCCACTCAAAAATGGCCCAACACTTAATGAATTCTTGCTACGAGTCCTTCAATAAACCAATCCTAAATAGACACCATGGGGGAATGACTTACTTCTCTGCTTTTTGCATAGAGAAACCCCAAGCATGATGCTAGAATATCTAAAGGGTCAATTGGGCTCATGATAGTGAAAAAACTAACATTATAAAGTATTACATACTCAATAACCTCATCACATAACCATAAAATGTAGATCATAGTATTCAAAGCAAATGTAAAGCTTATTACATAAAACAATCATACATGATCAATAAACATTCAATCAATGAGAACATGAAAAGTCACACAAGACAAATACAAACAGTAAGTGTCATAACGTTAACTTATTGAGGAGCTACAATAGATTGGGGTTGGTGAATATATTGGAGGGTTGGACAAGGACTTGGATATGGAAATGGAGATGAAGAAGTTGTCCCCAAAATTACTAACAGAAGTTGCTATTTGCATTACCTTAATTAATGATAGAAATTATTGTATTTCAATTGATTTACAAGCAGAGTGGTGAGGGTGTGTATATGTAGTGATTGGAATTACCAGTTATTTTGCTAGATTTAATTTGACACTGGGTGATTGGTGAGACTTTTCTTAGATGGTGAGGAATACACAAGCAAGTTTAGTAAAGACAACACATTATGTGAAACGAAGCATTCATGTGCTGGTAGTGTACTGGTGTAAGAGCTTGTAAAATTTAGAGAGCAAGAGGTGAATTTAAAGGTGGATGGAGGATTATTATAACACTATGCATCTCAATAACTATATAGCTGGAATAGTATATTGATATGACTACACCTACAAAGAAAAAAGAAATGCAGAAACTAAACCCAAAAGTAATCAAGATTCCAGGATATGCTGTAGACAATATACAGTGCCACAGAGGGAATCCAACTTAAAAACACAAGATTCAGCCTCAATAAAGTGAAAGTCTGCCACACAGTGAATCCAACCAAGCAAAACTGACACTACTATATTGTACATTGAGTGAAAGATATACTATAGCCTTAGGACTAGTTGACTAAACACAAGTGAGGCATATACTATGGTTTAGGGTGCATAGAATATCAACTCAAAGTCCCACACCAGAACATTATTACAATTAAGCTATAACACAAACACACCAAATTAATTATATTGAGAAAAAAGAAAAACAAATATCAAACCAATTTTGGACCTAAAAAACCCTTCCAAAAACGCTGAAAGCAGTAAAGTTGTACAAGACATACTAAAGGCGGGCATTTAAATCATACCATAAAACCAACAAAAGAGGTAACATGTTCATACATATACCTGACTATTTAGGCAAATAAAGGAAAAAGAAAAAGAGAGCTACTTTAGAAAACATGCATTCAACTGCTAAAACGAACTAACACAGGAACATATAACACAACTAGAATCAATGAACACCCAAATTCCATTCGACAACCCAGTAAACAGAATTATTTTGAGGAATAAAATAATTTACACAAAAGCATAACCCAAAATTTCTGAACATTCAATACATAGTCTACCTAGAAAACCTAACATCCAGATAGGAATGACTCTGCTGTCTGGTAAAAGAACTAAAAATAGGAAAGAACAACTCAGCAAGTCATGTGCGTAGAACCACATCAACGTATGAATTAACTAAGACCAGAAATCAACAATAAAATACCAAAACAAGCCCCTAAAAACACATCGTGCTTCATTCTAGGTAAAAACCCATGAAAAAGGGAGAACTTACCACGGAATGTGGTGGTTAAGCAAGAAGTTAGAAACTACATTCTATAACGAGGCCAAATAACCCTTGTCACCCATATTTTCCAAAACCACTCTATATAGACTAGATAACCCATCAGAATAGAACCTACAATTTCAAAGATGAAGAACAAACCCATGCCCTTTGTGCAAATCTTGACTAAACTACAACATAAATCAAAATATAAATCACAACACAATGAGATGTCATGCTGAAAAAACCAATGGCTTCAACATTTACCTGGGTTCCTTGTCCCCCTGGCACGGTAAAACAACATAAATCAAAGAACTTGTCACAGAAAAATAAATCAAAGATCAACTACACTGAAGGCCTAAAAAGATCCATCGGCGTTTATTTTATCATAACAATATCCCAAAATTTCCTTTGGGATCGAATGTTTAACACCTTCATACGGGTAGAGCAACAAAAATATCACTTGCTTTGACTTATAACTAGGGGAGAAGGAGAGGGAAAGGGTCAAGGGGGAAAGGAAAAGGGGAGGGTCAATGATGGAACGGAGATAGAGAAAGAACTAGAGAGGAGACATAATACGATGGTGGAGAGCAGGAGTCTTGGGGAATGGAAAATGAAGGGGTTAATTGTGTTAATAGGCTGTTGACTGTTGAGGGAAGGGTTTTTGGGAGAATAAAATAGTAAAATTAAATTAAAAAAAAAAAAAAAAAAGGGGTCCCTGGAACGACAACGTTTCGGGAAAACTCTCCCAAACATAGCCTATGATTTTCTACTTCAACATTAAAAATTTGAAAATTTTCTAACACTTTATTTTTAGTCTTTAGAAAGTGTGCATGAGCATTTGTAGAGTAATTAATCTACATATATTATTAAGTATCTTTTACCACCGTAGTTAAATGGCTTTCTAATTCATATATGTTTAGATGTATTTTTATATTATTTATACACATATACATTACGAGTTATTCTATGTCATCGGTGTATTAATCCCAGAAGTTGTGAAGTTGAGGAGAGATCTCTCCTTCTTGAACAGAATTCTATTCATGGCACACATTTAGTTGCACCGTAGTCTATCTATCATTCTTTGTCATCTTCCGCCAGTTGACTTAAGAAATCACTGCAGTAAAATTCTTGCTATCCACAACATTAATTGGCTTGATTTTTCAATTGTTTCTTTTTCTGGTATTTCCAGCATTACTTCTTGAATTAACGTCCAAATTTCCCACATTTTTAGCTAGCACCCTGTGGATTGCTTTAGAATATACACACACACACACACACATATATATATATATTTTTTCGTTGAAACATTTTGTACCCTAGTTGGATTTTCTCTTTTTATTAATAGACGGCATGGTTTCTATGGCAAGGGGATTTTGAGATTTTTGCCTCCAGCACCAATTTATCAATATCACGAGAATTCCCCTCTAATATACTCATGTTTAGCATGCAAGAACGGTCGCGGAGACTAGAACAAAGGCCATCATTTTAGTTACATTGCAATGCCGTAGCTGTTACACAAATTTTATAATTTAAAATACTCTAAAATTTTTATATTATATAATAATATATATTTAATTACTAAAATATTTTACACCCAGAAATTGAAAAATACACGTAAAATACAATTTTAAATGAATAAAATAGGAAGATAAACTAAAATAATACCATAAAATGAGAAAGTAAAAATAAAATTAAAAAAGAAAAAAAAAAGAAAAGAAATAGGATACTCCTTCAAAAGAGTCACCTGCAACAAAGCCAACACCCACCGGCAATCCCAACCCACCCATTGCTTTGCTGCCTTTGGCCCTGGCTCCACTTCGGCTTCTTCATTCAAATCAATTCTATCAGCTTCTCCATATTCCCAATTCTACTAGTTACCAATTTAAGTTTACATAGCCCCAAAGATTTTCGTTATCATTAGGTTATTATCATAGATGTATTATTAATTGTCAATTGTGACAACTTAAACGTTATGCTTATCTCTATTTATATTGTAAAAACCATTAACGTGATAAAACAAAATTTTTTATCACCTAATATATATAATTAGTGACAATTTTTCTATTGTCATTTAATATTTTGTCTCCAATTTTTTTGTGTAGTGTAAGTTTCTCAAAACAGAATAAGATATGCCAATTGAATGGACAAAATTGTGGAAAACCAAAAATCATTGATATGTGATAAGTTTAATTTTAAATCTGGTCTCAGTTAAATTCAATTTGACTTATTCTAGTTACACGAAGGATAAGTCAAATTGAACTTATTTGAATATGGAAAGGGTTGAATTTTGTTGCATTTTGGAAATGGGAAATCTCATTAATTTGTAAAGATTTGGACTAGACAATCATTTGTCAATGCTTTCGATCCAACGGTTTGATTAATTAATTGTTTGGATCGACTTATTCTCTGGCATACGTTTCATAATTGAAGACCCTATTAAAGTGAATATTTTGAGCAGGGATTAGGGACATAAAATTTGCATCATATTACTAGAGTAATAATAAGAAAAACTAAATAAAATTACAATTGTTTACCTCTAATTTTCAATATGAAAGGTTGTGGTACGTGATCATATGATGACTAGTCAAAATGTTGTCTGAATATAATGTTTTCAAATTTAAATTATAATATTGGTCCAGATGAAAGAATGTTAAAATTTTATTTATAACTAGAGTTCTATTAATTGAACTTTTTTCTTAATTATTTGAACGAATTAAATTAATATGTTAGATGAAATTTAATTCATATGACCTATTTTATTATTGATCTACGATTGTTAAAACCCTCTTAAAAATTTTTTAACAATTGGTGCCCCAGAATAAAAAGAACTTGAAGTTGTACTATTAATATGTTGGCTGTATGAAGTCGTTATATGATGATAATGAGAAATGAGAATATTCAGTGATACAGAAAAAGGAGAATAAAATGGAATGAGAACACATTATGCTTGGAAAATTTTAGGGTTCCCATGTGGAAATATTGGTGAATCTGGTTTGACCATAAAGGGTATATATCCTTCACAATTGTGATATGTCATTGTCTTTGCCGACGCATATTTCTTGGAAATTTAATTTCAACTTTCAGGGGGTTAAGCAATTAAGCACGCTTTACATACATTAATAATGAACAATTAGTAGTACTGAAAACAACTGAAATTCGAGTCCATTATCTTTTAATAAGCTTTTAAATGGAAATAGTTGGAATTTGCTGATCTTAGTAAACAGTTATTCTCTTGTTCATTTATTTAATATCAGAATGTGAAGACTTATTTAGCGACAAAGTACGTAGGACTTTTATTACGTTCTTGCCCTGCTTATCTGTTGACTCGGGTGCCAGAACAGAGAAGATTCTAGAATTGGTAAGTTAAGTGGGTTCGTATTATTTTATTGGGTCATTAAATTCAAAAATATTCAATTTAGTTCAAAACTCAATTTGGTTTACAAGTTATTTTAATGGATCAACCTTAATTGTTGAGATGAAATCTTATTTATTGAATCGCCTTATTCATGAATGGCTTAGATCAAGTTTACTATTTGTCCTATCCGAATTGTCTTTTGCTATGAATAGCCAAAGTGTTGTCATTTACAATGTGTACACTAAATATCCTTTCTACTTTTAATATTTCAACTTGAATCTCAACAATACTTTTATACCCAATTTATTGATTTGACAATCGAAGGGTGTTGGGATACATTTAGTACTGTAGCCGAATTTGTGATTTCAGGATCTCAAACTCAAGCTCAAGATCAAGAAAACCATAGTAGGGCCATGAAGAAGAATGATCATTTTCAATCTAATTTTATTTCGATTATTATCTTGTTTGGTGAGGCAATGTTTATCCTTAATAGTAAGAACATTAATTATTTAACATGAAAATTGAAAAGTAGTAAACTAAAATAGAGAGTTTGAATTAAGAAATAAGTATTAAAATAAATAATATCAGATTTTATTATTTTAATTTAGCAAATCCAGAATAATAAGGATCATGTACAACTAAGGCAAGGAAGTACTAATATAAAATTAGATGATAATTCAGATTTAATACTTATACAAGATATTAAGTGACAATAATTTTTATTTTATCATTAATTATATATATCTACCTAAAAAATATTTATTTTATCACAATAATAATTTAAAAGTGATAAAGCTGGTATTTTGAGTTGCAATGACATAAATATCACGTCAACAAAAATTGTCAAGATAATTTATGAAAACATATTTGTTTGTCACTAATTTTCAACAATGAAAACTCCAATAAATTTTTTATCACTATTAAACTTGTGAATGTTAGTATTATGATAAAATAAAAATTTTTCATTTAATATTTGTAATTAATAAAAATTTTCATATTATTGCATAACATATGCTCACTATTTTTATTTTTTATTTTTCTTAGTAATAACATAGCCATGAATTCAGAAAGTGATTATAAACCTTGGGGAGTAGGGGAGTGAATTTTGCCTTTTTAAAATTCTAATGAAGTGGAAGATTTATCACTCAAAATTTTTTGGACTTTCAAAGAACTTTAAGCCTTTTTATTAAAAGTACTTGAGACACTAAAATTTATAAAATATGTCAAGCAACCGGTTAGATTAGTAATAAATTAAAGTAGTAAAGCATAGCAAATAAATACTATTATTTATAGTGGTTCGGAAATGCTTACTCACTTCCTAATCTTTCACCTAGGATTTGAAACCTAACGAATTAACAAGATATGAGAGAGTAGCACAAGTTAAAGCATAACAATCTGATAGAAATATAGATAAGAATTGAAACACCCACGCGAAGCAAAACCAGCTTTCAACTAAGAGCAAAAGTAGAACCTCAGACAAGATGAAGTAGATTACACAATGATGCATAATCAACTGCTTTGTGAATGAGCTTGGGGGGGTGGGGGGTGGGGGGGACTTTATGTCAATCTCACTTGCACAACCTCTATGGACAAATGGAGGAGGTGTTGCCACTTTATATGGCAAGTTTTGCACTCTTCTTCTAGGCTGAAACACCAAACACCCTAACATATTCCAACAATACTGCTCGACTAGTTTCTTCACCTAGAGGTCCATAGAACAACCAATCACCTAATTTGTTTTCTTCACAATGTTGTCTGGGAGTAAGTACGACCCCTGTTTCTCTCATCACAATATCCTATGAAATTCAAATGGTCTTATCCTCATCTCCCTAAAGTTCATTAAAGGTAATTACTTATTTAGAATGATGCTACTTTTTCTAACCTATAGATGCAACACAAACAAATAAAATGATAAGTGATCATTTAATGCAAAAAAGGAAATAAAACATTTTGGTAAGTGTCTGCTTATATAAGAATTATTTCATAATTTTTGGACTTAATACATAATGCAACATAATTATTTTTTTTCCCTATTTTATGAAGATATGAGTATCAAGCTAGAATCATTAAGGATCTCACTAAATAAAGAAAGCAGTGCACAATGACAAATTCTAGTAGATTATAAAGGAAAGACAATCTTAGACTTAAGGTATATTCTTAATGCATAATATTTTTTCATAATCAAAGCTTACTAGTAAATAATCAAAATGTTTTCATAGTTAATGCATTCTAGTTACAACATCACTATTTCAATTTCAAGTATACTAAAATGAATTATCAAAAAAGCTTAATTATTATGTATAATCTTAATCAAATATAAAAGTATCATACATAATTTGATTAAATTAACATTTTGAAAATTCCTACTTAGTGGTCACTAATTTGGTAGCATCGCTCTTATATTTATATGTATAAGGTTTAAAGTTTGAATCATATGTCTTGATGTGGGTGTGCGTAAAAAAAAAATATATGAAATATCCTAAATCAGATCCACCTTTTAATTATTTCATAGCACGCGATGTTGCTCTACTCTCTTGCACAACTTCTAAGCTGTTGTAACCCTTCGTGTGATTCATAGAAATCTCATGGAAATCTCATCGTGTGACCATCCCATTTATTCGTGTTATTACCAAGAGCTGTATGAAAAGTATTACAATCTGGAATCATAGATTGGGCCTGACCAAGCCAATATAAGTCAATAACAACACAATAAGTAAAATATCCTTGTAATATCCAAAAGCAACTTTTGTGGATGGCTTTTTATAACGCCTTGCCAGCACTGAAGAATATACCTATTTTGTTGGTCAATACCAAGTTC
>JACGDI010005224.1:150343-256813 GCA_014898725.1 Jacaranda copaia | reverse complement strand
ACACACACACACACACACACACACACACACCCTACATATGGAGTTCAACTTAAGCCAACAAATCCCACCATGGGAGAAAGAAAACCCAAAGTGATGAGAAATAGAACAGAAAGCTCGAAGAGATAGTGATGTTTCACTCAATACCATTATTTAGCCAACAAGTGATGATTGATATATTTGGTCTGTTCAGAATGATTTTTGGCTTTATGGGATTCCCTTTTTTGCCCCCTTTACGATCCACTCAGCTATCCAACCGGAGTCCTGCTTCATGAACGAGGATAGCACATCTAGAAATCATACTTCAAAAGATCAGCTTTTATAGCAAGCCTTGATGGAATCATTGCTTGTTACCCTACATTTTCCTTGTAGTGGGGATAAGCAGCTACTCACACTTCACTCATCACTGACTGGGACGTGCAGAGTGATCAACATATCACAAGACCCTCATAACAATAGGTGAAACTTTTTGATTTTCGAGAAAGAGATTAAATTAAAAAATTATAAATTATGAACAGTAATAAGAATTTTAAATTTTGATAAATATTATGAGTGTGTAATCTAGTTGGAAGTAGTAATCTTAATTTTTTAAAACTAAATCAAAATATATTTATTGTTCTTACATCTCTTAGAGAATAAAAATGCTTGTTGGTAATATTTATTATGAGTCTTTATTGTAAAGTCTTGTATAAATGAATCTATCTCTTGCAACATTTGTAAGAGAAGAAAAAAAAAGGAAAAATTAGAAATAGAGTTCACATATTAATGGGAGTGTTGACGAGAAATAAATGTATGCTTTCCTCTTCAATTCTTTCCTCTTAAAAACTTTTAATATTCCGCTGCACTATAGAAAACCAACCATACAGCAAAGCGGCTCTAGAGCCATGATAAATGGCATTATCTACCAGAGCTTTTTCATTTTTAATTTAAAAATCACTAAGGACAACTATAAAAAGTGGAACATTTGAATGAAAGTAGAGAAAAATATTTTTCTCGTTCTATAAGATTTTTTAATTTTTAATTTTGTCATATACATTACGTAATTTTAAATTTAGTCTTATAAATTAAAAAAAAAAATTGTACATTTGGTTTGAAAGTCACCAAAATTTCATAAAATGACCAAAAATACAGATGTGGCATGCCAAAATTTATTAAATTTGAAAATTTTTGCCTTAATGGCAAATTTGTAGCTGACATGATCTTTTTTTTGTCTTGTTGGAAGGAGCCTTTGCTTATTTGAACTTTCGTTTGTAATATTAAATGTATTATCAATAATATTATATATTAATAATAACACCAATAATACTAGATAATAATGTTGTTATTATCATTGATAATATTAACATTATTATTCTTATGATTAATTATATTAATAGTAATAATAAAATTAATTTAATATTTATTAGCATTATGTATTATTATTAGTAATATTATAATAATATTATTACGATATTGATAATATTATAATATTATTAATACTCCTTACTATGAATATAATTAAATTACTATTAATATAATCTTTATTATTATTAATATTACTAATCAAATAATTAATATTATTAATTATAATAGCAACACTATTAATGATATTAATATATTATTAAAATATTAATAATAATATAATTAATATTAGTATCAATTACATATACACATTTAAACACTCTTAGGCTCTTTTTGCTGATGAAGGGGAGAAGACATATGAAATTTGAAATTCTTATCTACTAAAACTTTTGTTATTTGTAACTAATCTATGGTTTTAGGCTTTTATTTATGGGCCTGTAAACTTATTATTATGGATGATCAATCTTTTGATGATTGGGCCTGCTATTAATGATCTTTTGATGGTTGAGCCTGCTATTAATGAAATCCAATATATAGTATCTATTGGTACTTGTTGTTTCTTTGGTTTCTTAAGTATATGTATAGGAGAAACACGAACCATTCCAAACAAGGAAAGCACAAGCTAGTAGAAACCAAGCACATAGGTAGGCGGAGTTCTGGTGATATCCTTTTATTCTACTCAAATTATGACTTCATCAAAAAGGGGGAGATTGTTAACCCTTGGATGATTTACATTATTTTGATTACAACAAAATTACTCTCCTAGAATTACGAGTTGAAAGCATGAATATCTTTCCATATTATTTATTGGAATCTGCTTATGCGTTATCTGTTGGAATCTATTACATATTGGAATTTACTTTCCATAATTAAAAGGATCTCATGAAGATTTAGTTTGATTTACATCTCTATAATTTAGGAAAGAAATCATATCATGCTAAAATTATTAAATCATCCGTTGTTTAAGGAATTAATGCATGATTACTAAAATTATCTTATTCCTTTATTTAATTCAAATGGATTTTTATCTTAATAAGCATTCATAGCAATTGGACATAAGCATATAAAAGTAAAAATATGCAGAATTAATAAAGTGAATTACCAAGTTGGGAAAGAACTTTGTTAAGTGAATTAAGGAGTTATGTGATACTCTCATACACATTTTATGCTTAAGTATTGCTAATTCCTTACTCTACATGTGTTTTCGAGAGATCTTGTAGCAAAGAAGGTCAAGACGAGCTTGCTTTTGATGGTCCTTGGGGAGACGAAGATAAAGTAGTTTGTGTTTCAAAGGACCTGGTGGTGAAAAGAGACAAGAGTTATACATTCTCTCAAGAGACCCCATGAAGAGAACAAATTGGTGCTTGATTACTCTAAAGACCTCTAGGTGAAGAAATTAGTTGAGTGGTACTATTCAAAATCTTCTACAGTATTCTTGGTTCCGATCTAGAAGAAGAGACTAGAGTTTGTCATATGGAGTGGTAGCAACTCGTGCATCAATCTATAGAGGTCGTGCAAGTGAATCTAAAAGAAGTTTCCCTGGGCTTGTTCAAAGCAATTAGTTTTACAGTACTCTTGAATCTATGTCATCTCACTTGGGATTCTGATTCAGCTCTTTGTGAAGAGTTGGTTTTTCACCCTGCTAGGGTGTTTCTATTTCTTTCACTTTTCTTATTGTCAAATTACTGTGATTACTTGTAAAATATTATCTCATATTAATTAATTAGATAGGTTTAGAGTCTTAAGTGAAAACTTGGGTAGAGGATGTAGGCTTGTTGAACCTTTATAAATACCAATGTCTATATTTTTTTGTTTTTATTGCTTTATTTACCACTGGTCTAGTAGATATCTTAATTGGTAGTTACAAATTCCAGTCAGTAACTAAAATTATTTTTTCTACAAATGGCTTAAATAGTTTTGAAAGGCCAAAAAATATTTTTGAGTGATAAACTTCCACTGCAATAAAATTCCTTTAGCCTAATTCATCCCCCTCTTAGGCATATAATCTCTCACAACTTCTTCTGCTCTACAATACACATTCAAACCTTCAAATTTTCTAGCAAAATAATTTTTCTTTGAAAGTTCTTGATCTATTCCTCTCTATTGAAGAAATCCCAAACGGTAGGGCAAGAAAAGAATTGGTAAGAAATTTCAACATTGTCGACTCTTGTTCTCCCTTCTTCATATGTATGATCCCATATGTAAATTATGATATAAGTATAAGTTTTGTTTAAACTATATGTCATGGTATTTGTATTTTGTGTGCATGTGACATTTGTGAAGTTTAGTGGTTGATGCTGTTAGGTTTTGATTTTCAAATTTTAGGGTTAGAAGTTTTACATCAACTCATAGCCCAAATTTCAATAATTTATGTCAAAAATTTCCTGTGTCAAAATAAATGTGTTTAGAAAATATTTTCAAATTTTTGCATTTAAATATTTTTCTTGAATTTTATAAAATTCCTAAAAGTTTCCTATTGGATTGAGTGGCAAGTCTGAAGAGTTTCTTTTTAAAATTTTATTTACCCATTGAAATGTAAGAAATTTTAATTGAAAATTTTTATTATGAAACTTTATGTGTTTATAATATTATTGTAAAACTTGAAAGTCTCAAACCATATATATTTATTTTTCTAAAACTCTTTGAATATAACTGCCTTAGTACTTGTCGAGTTGGATCACTATATTGAATTTAAGGGATTAGCTACCTATGATAATTAAAGTACCTTACTTTATTAATTTTTGTAAAATTAATTTCAAACTTGTGTAGAATAATCCATTAATATTAGAACCCCAAATTTTTTTATTTTGTTTATGAAATATGTTGAAGTGCCATGTTAGAAATCTTTCTATAGGAAATGCGCATTTGTGTTCATCAGAACAACGTAATACATTTTTTTCTTAGTTTTCAATTGAATTTGGAAAAGTTTTCAACAGATAAATTATAGATCTATCTCTTAGGTTCTTACAAAATTTTGAACCACCTTCATCTAAGATATGTAGTAAAAGTTATAGCTCAAATACAAGCAAGTGTCATATGAAAAAATTTCCTACAAAATGGAAATTTGTTTTTGAATCACTTCTGCCTATTGAACTTGATTTTTCTCTTTCACGTTAGCCAATTCAAATTGCATCATAAACATAAAAGTTTTAGTACTCTTTCTTGACTTTCTAATGCCATCAGAATTGAGCCAAATGGATACATAGAAAGAAATTTATAAGCAGTTCAACAAAATACAAATGAAAGGACAAATTCTTGATAAGTTTTGTGAATATGTATATACTAGGCTAGTGACATATAGAAATTTTTTGTTACTATTGGTTTTAAATTTTTATTGATCATTGCCTTGATTTCTTGGATGAATTTTAGGTTTGAATTCATGGATCAAATCAGAATATTGATTGAATTGAATTCTACTCATATGTCAATAGGAGTTTTGTGACTTAAGCTATTAAGGTCGGCCCTTGATCTTATTGATAAGTATGGTGAGTGCCTAACCTTATATGTATTATATAGTATTATGTTTCAAAGAAAGATATATGCTATAGTATAATCTTATTCATAACATGTTTTGAGTGATATTGCACTATAATTATATTCCATTGCGCACATGAATTTCTCTATTTTATTTTGTGATGTAAGAAAATGTATTTTTTTAAAAGCCATTGGTATCATTTCAACATGTTTTTAGACTAGCCGTCAAATAAAATTATCAACACTGATGACTAGATTTACTATTATTGCTACTGTTACTATTCAGAACTGAAATGCTTTAGGACTTTTACAATAGTCTTAATATTTGATAATGTTAGCGTGTTAGTTACTTTATGAATTTTAGTTGAGGTTAGAGTATTGTTATTGAGTTTTCATGTTGCAAGATTTGTTTAAATTATTTTGAGAGCTCGGAGTTATTTTGTTTAAGATTATAATTTTGGGTTAGATAACTTGTATTGTTAGGAATTGAATTTCACGCCTTGCGACTATACTGCATAGTTGGATTTTAGGGCGTGACACACTTGCTCTGTCCCTATTCCCAAGAACCATGTATATATGTACTATATTCTATAGCTAGGCATAGAAGGTTTTCAAGCTACTAAGGGCCCATTTGGTTTTATTTCCAAATCTCATTTTTACATTTTTTTATCATTTGAAAATTAAAAATACATTGCATTTTACACATTTTCAATCAACATTATTTTTATTTTTATTCTCAAGACATATTTTCAATAATCTATATATCTTATCTCTATTTCATATTTACTATCTCTCTCTGCATACAATTTACTAAACACAATTTAATAGTTAGTTTTCCAATAATCTATCTAAATACAAATTTATTTTTATTAACTAATTTTTCAAAATTTGAAAATAATGAAAAAAAAAATGAGAACGTAAATAAAATCAAGTGGGCCCTACATGCTTTGGTAGCAACAACATCAACTCGAAACTTAATTGGTGAATTTCAATTCTTTTTCTTGGATTATTTTAACGTTATATATATATATATGCATGTATTGTTTGGACGCCCAATAACTGTGAAGAATTGATGCTCTGAAAAGTTGTTAGTGATGGTTTAGAGTTGATTATGGTGATACCAAGGAGCTTGTGTTAATTCCTTAACATAGATTATGTTTAGCACATTACATACATATCATAGATTACTATGATTTGTCAATTTAAAGTATTAATTTTCTCTATAGAAACTCTCAATGTATTTTATTAAAAAATTGCAATCACTTAAATCTTAATTTATTTGTAATAATATGCTTGTAATGTGTCTTTATTGATCAATAAATAGTGATAATTTTAAAATGTGAAAGAGTTAAACTCATAGTTATACAATTTGATATCTATGATTAACTTCAACACTAATTAAAACTTTATTCAAAATAGCAATTGCTACTAATCTTTCAACCAGTTCGGTTAATAGAATTAATACCATATGCTTGTTGCAATGTGGACGCTTTTCTTTCCCTCCTTTTTTAATAGTAATGGCATAATGATAGTAATCCGTGTGAACATTCTATTCTCAATTCACTTTATGGCTCAAAATAAAGTGTGCTATTCTTTTATACTTTAAAGAAATTCCATTTCATGAGGATAATATAAATGTCTTCATGCCTCGGTGCTAACCTTTATGTCACGAAATTGAATTAATTAATCAAAGTCGCCTTTTTTTTTTTTAATTTTCTGAATTTTAATAAAAAAAATTATTGCCTTGAGTTTGAGTGGTTTCCCACTGGGATGCGTTCGGGTGTCCTTCGAGTTTCAAAGGTTTGAGAGAGGGTCAGTCGTACCGCGTTGCCACGTAAGGTCAAAATGGTCAAAATGGAGGCATGTTAACCACACGTGTCAGCATTGACCATTTTTTAATATCACCCAATCGGTCAGAGTATTACACCGTCCTCAACTAATCCGTATGCCAGCTCCATGCGTCAAATTGGTGTCACGTGATCGTCACTTCCCTTCAACGGCTCGACTCAGCTTGGTTCGGCTTCGCTTTTCGCTGCCATTCTGGCCAACCCTCATACGTCACCCCATTCGCAATTAATCCCTCAGGCTCAGGACCTTATCCCTGCGCGCGATTGTTTCCCAATTCCATTTTGCTTTGACTTGTACAACGGCATCACTTGGAAATATTTATGAGAAAAAAACCGAAAAAAAAAAAAAAGGATACGTTGCTAAATACCGTCAAATATAATTGTATAAATAAATTGAAGACACATTATCACTTTTATTTTTAGAAAAATTGTTTGCTTTCTTTTAACCACTAGAGAGCTTAATTGTTTGAAGCCAAAAAATGTCAAAGTTGGATGTGTGCTATTTTTCATTGTAATTACTATAACATATTTAAGAGTTACTTATATATATTCATTGATTTCAAAGTTGGATAAGACCAGTCGAACCATCGATTATCTTGTCGTATGGTTCAATTTTTGGTAATAATTGATAGTTTTAAAAATTTTCCTATTTTGATAAAACTGTTTGAATTTGAATAAGTGGGAATTCTAAAGATTTTTTAAAGAAAAAATAAAGATATCACCTACTTTATTCATAATACATGGAAGTATCAAAGTAATTTGATCGAGTCATTAAGTTTGAATGCTACATGAAAGACATAAACCAAATAATAGAATCAAAAAATTTGGACTGGAATGGATTGATTTACTTTTCTTTTTCTTTTTCCTTTTTATTCACATTACAATTAAAAGTTTGCTTTTTTTTTTTTCTGTTTAAAATCCGAACTATAGAGAATAAAATACAAACTATAAAGTTTAAATGCCAAAATACCAACACAAAAAGACCTCAAATTGAAGTTTTGAATTTGTGATTTGTGAACTTGAATAATATAGTTTATACTGTAAACGTCTTTTGTTTATTTTGGATAATAAATTATTGTTTGTAGTTTGTTCTACACTTACACCATAAGAATTAAAATTAATAGTTTTGAATTTTTTATATTTTATTTTATTTTTGCATCTTATTAATTTTTAAATAATATATAAAATATAAATATAAATTATGTAATTATAATATTATTGTTTAATTGCAGTTCAATTTACTGTTTTACCAATAATTAAATTAGTGTAGCGTGAGCCAGTAATTTGTTTTGATTCGTAGTCTGATTTTGCGGACATTAAATATATTCACTCAATTCACTGTAATTTGTTTTCGAGATAAAAAAAAATTTGATTTGTCATTCCGAAATAAGACAGAAATGTTTATCGTAATTGTCATTGATGATGGGATAAATTATATGGACTCCCCCAAGTTTCCCCCGCGTGGTCCACAGAAACTACATCAGCGCGTCTCACTTAAACTCCGCGATGCTCACAATAAATCGAAACTAAGCTTGAGACAGCCAAGAATGTTCTTCGTAGCGTCGAACGTGTGGTCGGCGAGGAGACTGACCGTTACATAAATCGTGAGCAGATGCCGTCTACTAATTCAACCTCCCAACCACAAACCGTACACTCCCAGTCAGCACACTGTTACCGTCACCGTTAACTGCGCCCGCCGTCCCGTCCCCCGGGGGTTTTGCTTCCTATATATAAACTCTCCAGCTTTCGTTCTCTCATTCTTTCGACTCAGCATTCAAAACTTTTTCCTTGTTCATACATTCACACCCATATAATTACAGACACAAACCACATTGTTTTTCCTTGCCATAACCTGAGACCCAGGTTTTTGACTTGTCATCTTCAAACAACATCGGGTGCTTCAATTTTTCCTACTCGTTCCTTTTCCGGTTTTGCTTAAAAGGTTTCGCTTTTTCGTTTATTCTTTATTTTTTGGTGTTCTTTGATTGAGTCTCAGCTTTTCGTTGGAAGCTTGAGTAAAAATGAGAAATAAAGAATCCAAAGGTGTTTGCTTTCTCCTGTTGTGGTTCATTGACAAATTCTAGCGATTTTTTTGAGAGAGTAAGGAGACCTTAGCGTGGTCAAGGGGTTAAATTCTTCCTCAAGTTGATTTTTCATTTTTTATTTTTTTTATTGTTCTACTGTTCAATATTTCTAACAATTTGTTTTTATTTTTTTATTTTTTTCTCTTTGCGTTGAAGATTTGTAACTTTCCTCGGGTTTTACAACAGTAAATGACCAAGACATATCTACTTCTTTCCTTTGATTTTGTCTTTACATTAGCAGTAGGGATTAGAATGGCGTTGTGTGCATTTATATGGTAGTTACATAATGCGTGTGCTCGCCCAATGTACGAGTGTTGTTATCTTTAATGCTTTTGCTTTCCACTGTTGTTGCCTAAAAAGCTGTTCCACAACTTAGTTCATATAAATCATGAAGATATCAATAATGTTCTTGAATTAGCTTTTGATTTCTTGGTAATTTTTGGTATGAATTAGGTTTTCTTCGTTTCCTTATTCAAGAGGTAATAATTAAGAACTTGTGTTCTCAAGGACCTATCTGATGTAAGCGCTCTGCTTTTTCTTCGTCTATGTGTCGGGCTTGTTTTCAGATGTCATATGATTTAAGTCTACAATTATAAGAGACGAATTTGTTGAAAATTCGTCGTTACGTCAACAGGTTGATTTACTGCAATTATTCTTAATCTTAAAATCTTTTTGCGGCTTCACTTGTAAGCAGTCACGACAGGTTTAAATGCCTGTTGACTTCATCTCCTGTCTTAATGTATATTGAGAATTGAAACCTAACATACATTGTGTTCAGTTATCGCATGTTGGTAATATATCTTGGTATTGGATGTCTTTAAGAATATCAAACCTTGTCATAAACGTGGAAACAATAACTATTGATTGCCTTTGTTTTCACTAAAGTCATCTTAAACTTCAATTGCAAAATGCTCTGTGCCTTCTTACCGCAAAAAGAGTGAATTTATTAATCTGTCCAACTTGTGTCCATTTGCAGGTTGATTATTTTCCGCAAGATTACACATATTTCTCTACATATAGGCGTGGAACACTTCTTGGAACCTCAAGGACTTTGCTGAAACTTCCTGATAAAGCTGCCAATGCTTGATATGTAGGATGGACTCTCATTACTTTGGTTATAGTGTCACTGGTGCAGATATATCCTACTCTTCTTGTCCGACTGTTTCCTCCATACCAGCCAGGCTGTTTGAGTCCTTGAAATTTGATTCAACAAGCTCACCTAATTCACCTTTCTCTACCCATTTTGAGACTGAGACCCCAACCACATATAGTGATAGTCGGGGGCAGCACAGCTCGCCTGATAATCTTTCTGAAGCCACCCCTTCTTCTAATTCTTCACTGGATTACAACAGCTATATTCAACAATCAAGGCCCTCTCCCTTCTGCTGCCAGGATAGTCTATCTGTTCGTTCTGGTGTACCTGCTTTTCTTCCAAATGCAAATAACAATCAGAACATAAGGCACGCTTTGCTAGAATTGGAGAGTGCTCTTATGGCTCCAGACGATGATGAGGAGGTGACAACATCAGAGCCTTCTTTAGGGGGAAATAGGAGATCTCAGACACCTGGCCAAAGATCACAAGCGTGGAACCAGGAAGCCCAGGGGTCTCACTCACACCATTCTGGATCACCTCATGATTCCCGGTTTGGCAGCTCAAGCAGTCAAGTCCATATACAGAAACATCGCAAAGGGACAGAGGACTTTGCATTACAGGGTGTTCCTCCTAATAATCTCAAACAGCTGCTGATTGAGTGTGCTAGAGCTCTTTCTGAGAATAAATTAGACAAATTTGAAAAACTAGTAGAACATGCTCGTGCTGCTGTGTCTATCAGTGGAGAGCCGATTCAGCGTCTTGGTGCTTACATGGTAGAAGGGCTAGTGGCAAGGAAAGAGTCATCTGGTACTAATATTTACCGGGCCCTGAAGTGCAACGAACCAGATAGCAAGGACTTGCTCTCCTACATGCACATTTTGTATGAGATATGTCCTTATTTGAAGTTTGGTTATATGGCTGCAAATGGTGCGATTGCGGAAGCATGTAAAAATGAGGACCGCATCCACATCATAGATTTCCAGATTGCACAAGGGACGCAGTGGGTGACTCTTTTACAGGCACTTGCAGCCAGACCTAGCGGCCCACCACATGTGCGTATCACTGGGATTGATGATCCCATTTCGCAGTATGCTCGAGGAGACGGTCTTGCAGCAGTAGGTAGACGTTTGGCCGCAATTTCTGAGAAATTTAAAATCTCTGTTGAGTTTCATCCTGTTCCAGTTTTTGCTCCAGATATTAAAAGGGAAATGCTTGATGTTAGGCCCGGTGAGGCCCTGGCAGTGAATTTTCCACTGCAGCTCCACCATACCCCCGATGAGAGCGTTGATGTGTCCAATCCAAGGGATGGACTTCTGAGGATGGTGAAATCACTTTCCCCAAAGGTGGTCACTCTGGTGGAGCAAGAATCCAACACAAACACTGCACCTTTTCTCCCAAGATTCATAGAAGCTCTGGATTACTACTCAGCAATGTTTGAGTCCATAGATGTTACTATGCCGAGGGACAGGAAAGAACGCATTGATGTGGAGCAGCACTGTTTGGCAAGGGACATTGTGAACATCATAGCCTGTGAAGGCAAGGAGAGAGTGGAACGTCATGAGCTCTTTGGGAAGTGGAGATTGAGATTTATGATGGCAGGTTTCCGTCAATTTCCTTTAAGTTCTTATGTCAATTCAGTGATTAGGGGATTGTTGAGTTGCTACTCTGAGCATTACACCTTACTGGAGAAGGATGGAGCTATGCTGTTAGGATGGAAGGACAGGAATCTGGTCTCAGCATCTGCTTGGCATTGACGATTGGACTATTTAGGGCACATGTACAATTAGCTGTAGAAACACCTATGGTTTCTTTTCTGAACTTTGATGATGTTATAACCCCATGTTCTAAGAGTTGTGCTGTAGTATTTATCAGAATAATATCAGCCGATGTAGTTTTTAATTCTGATACTAGAAAAAATACATTTGAAGGTTTGTGTCCTCAGAATTCAGCACTTTTTGATATGTTCCAACATTTTCAACCTGACAAAACGGACAACTTCGTAGGATAGAAATATGTGAAGCTTTGTTTTATCCTTTGATGAGTTAACTGCTGAAGGCACCCGTTGCGAAATGGAAAAAGCCCATGTAGTGGTCGTGCTTACAACAGAGTAGCGCATAAAAGGGCTTGGCAATTGCAGGGAGTTTATGTGATGCACCTAATCTATCTATATTATTATACTAGGGCAAACCTTGTGCGGTGAATAGAACAATTGCAGACATTACAATTTTTAAAATTTGAAATAATACTTTAATACTTTGTTTACTTTGTATGATGGATGAAGAATGCTTAATAAGATATGAGATAAAATAAGTGATAAAATTAAATAATCAAATAAATATCATATATATTTTATAGGGTTGTTCAAATAATAAACTAGCAGTAAACCTATTAAATTTTTAACCAATCGAGAAATGACACGTGTAAAATAATATATTAAATATTAATTTAAAATTTGGTATATATTAAATTTTTTTCTAAAAAATAAATCGTTAATTTTAATTAATAATTTAGTATTTATTTTATATTCAAATCAAGTATTGACGCGTGTCAAAAATGAAGTGTTTGCATCTACAGACCAGTCAAATCAAAGATATTTGATATTGATACTATCTTTTAATATTTAATATTATTAAATCAAATAAGATCCTAAATTATCTCTTAATATCTAATATTATCTTATCAAAGAAATAACTTTTGAAGGATTCAAGTCAATGTAGAAGTTTTCCTTCAAACACCTATATAAAGGGGTGATTCCAACTCATTTGACAAAATACAAATTTCAGCAGACAAGAGAAACTTGGAAGGAGTCCAGCAGTTCTCTCAGCCAAATTCAAGGACATCCATAACGTTCAAGGCATTATTCGCAAAATTCATAGATTTTTGGTGTTTGATTCGAGATTAAGGTATGAAGCCTTTGAATTGGGAGATCTACAATATTAAAGGCATTTTTCGCGAAATTTATATATTTTGGGCGTTTGATTTGAGATTAAAGTGCAAAGCCCTCGAGTTGACGTTATTTTATTCAAATCAAATTTAAAGCAGATCCACAACGTTCAAGGTGTTTTTCACGGAGCTCAATTTAAAATTATATTTAGAGATAGAATTCACATATGATTGATTGATTGATTTTGATTTTATTTATACAATTTTTATTTTTTGTAATTTTGATTTTTGCAGACAAGAAAATTTGTTGTTACAAATTTTGACACGCCCAGTGGGACTATCTTTACCTCTCATCTCTTTCCTTCATCAAAATTGAAGTATCATGGCCACCAACAAAATTGTTGCATTGAAGAGGACTACCTTAAATTTAATAAATGCTAAACTTAGATGTGTTGGCGTCACCACAAGGAGTATGTCCAAAAAGTCGCAATTATCTTTGGAGGTAAATCCTTCACTTGAAGTTGTGGAAAAGGCATGGCTGCATGCTATTGATATTAATAAAGGTGGTGGAGACTCAAAAGAAAAATCAACAACATCCACTCCTCACTCAACTTCAAGTTTCTCCAGCATAGCACTAGTAATGGTGACAAGTGCTACAATTTAGGGTGAACAAATTGCTAATTTGATAAAGATTATTGAAGGGCTAGCAAAGCATGTCCAAGAGCAAGATTCTCAAATCTCCAAGTTGATGAACAAAGTGGATAATGCTGAGATTAGTTGCATGATAAAGAAATAAATAGAGGATCAAGATGAAGAAACATCCATAAAGAGATAGCCAAAAGGAACTACGAGTTTCCACCGATGGATTAATTCCTATTGACCAACTGAGAGAGTTTATCATGGGAACTATCAACGAAAAGTTTAAAGAAAGCTCTAAGTCATTTATGACTTATTCCAAGCCATATACTTAAAGGATTAAAAACTTAAAGATCCCGACTGGTTATTAGCCACCAAAGTTTTAGCAATTTGATGGTAAAGGCAATCTAAAACAGCATGTGACTTACTTTATTGAAACTTATAATAATGCTGGGACTTATGGAGATTACCTAGTACAACAGTTTGTTTGATCTTTGAAAGGTAATTCTTTTGATTGGTATATTGACTTAGAAGGAAGCTCAATTGATAAATGAGGGCAAGAGGGGCAAGAATTTCTCAATCGCTTCTTCAATACCCGAAGGATAGTTAGGATGATTAAACTTATAAATTCTTGCCAATGGAAAAAAGTACTAGTTATTAATTACATTAATCACTGGACAAACTTATCATGCTATTATCAAGATTGAAAAAGATGTACTTGGTGATCATGATAGTGACATTGCGTGCTACATGATAAGTGAAGAAAAGTTTCCTTTAGTGAAGATGAAGAAAATCATGATGTAATTGAGGAGTGCATGTTGGCAATGACTTTCACTAATGAAGACTTGTTGCTTGGCTCCAAGTCCCACAATAGGCCATTGTCTGTAACTAGCTATGCTCATGAGCAAAAAATAAATAGAATTTTGATTGATAGAGGCTTCACAGTCAATATCTTACCATTGCGTGTGCTAAATAATTTAGGAATCTCCACAGATGAATTGACAAACAATAGCCTAATGATCTAAGGGCTCAATTAAGGAGGGCAAAGGGCTCTAGCAATAATAAGGATAAAGCCATCGATGGATGATATGTTGCAATAGCATTGTTTCATGTCATAAGTGCCAAGATATCATACAATATGCTTCTAGGCCGACCTTAGCTACATGAAAATGTTGTAGTTCCCTCTACTTAGCACCAATATTTCAAGTATTATCGAGAAAATGTGGTAAAAAAGGTGCTTGGAGATAGCAAACCTTTCATTGAAGCTAAATCACACTTAGTAGATGTCAAATACTACATTGAAAGTATGAAAACTGCCAAGGCCAAAGAGTAAGAGGGATCCACATAGTAAGATGATCTTGATGGAGAAAATGAGGTTAAAGACTTAACTCCAACATGTCATAGTGAAGATTATATAAAGAGTGAGTTACCTTTGGTATGATCTGAATCATTGAAGGAATTAACGTTTTCTCTAACCAAGTTTGATATGAATAAGCTATTTCCTTAGCCTCTGAAAGGATTTTTTCGCCCAACTCAAGGAGCCAAAAAAATAAAAAATGGAGAATCTCTAAAACTTCAAAATGAAAAGTGCTTTGATCCAAAAGCCTATAAACTTCTTGTTAAAGCTGGATATAATCCACAAGAACATTCCATCTTAGAAAAATTTTCCCTTAAGGCTGCCGGTAAGTAAACGTATAGGCTTAATACTACCTAAAAGATACTAAAGGAAAAAGGTCTTGGTGTCCAAAACTCTTAAACGGGACTTGGATTTGTTCCTCAAAATCGTATTTGTATTGCAATTAGGAGAGCCAATAGTAATCATATAGTTGGAGAGGAATTTTCCTCAACATATGATGTTTTTGATAAAAATGGGAAAAAAGTCCCATGAATCTCAGTTTTCAACAGATTTGGAAAATAACAGAATAAAAAAACATACAATTAGAGATCGAAAATGCCAAAGTTCTTAAAGTGGGCTAGTGAGCTAAAAAAGTTTAGGCGTTCAATTCCTTCATGCATAAATTGGTGCTCTATTTTGAATATATCATGTGGTAGGACCCTGAAGGTTAAACTGCAAACCATTATCTTCACACAAACTCAAATTGACGAAAAAGGTGATAGAGAAAGTGTGGCCTCTTCATATATATTGTTGTTAGTAATAGTTGGCCAACTCGTCAAAATGCTATAGATCATCTTTCCAAGCAAATCTCTAAGCTTATCAACAGTGGTTACATAAGTGAAAAGGATAGCATCATGTAGATAGTCTATATAAGAGAAGGGATGGACAATTAAGTGTATGTGTGGAATTCAGGAAGATTGAGCTTATGGAAGAGGATATTGTGCCAGCATACCATATTACTTTAAGCAAAGAATTTTTGATTGAACAAGAAGACGTTGAAATTGCTCCTTTTGATTTTGAAGAAAGTGTTAAAGCTACTGTAGATGAATTGAAAGAGATTAATTTAGGTGATGCCAATGATTCACGACTTATCTACATTAGTACTTTAATGACTGCTGATGAAGAAAAAGTATATGTTGAGTTATTATGTGAATTCAAAGATGTGTTTGCATGGTCATACAAAGAAATGCCTGGATTAGATCTAAAGGCAGTGGTCTATCATTTATTAGTAAGAAAAGAACTTGTCCAATCAAATAAGCTCAATGGCGATTTTGCCTTGAATTGGTTCTTTTAATTGAAGCTAAAGCAAATAAGCTCATTGAGGTTGGGCTTATTCAAGAAGTCAAGTATCTAATACGAATCTCCAGCATTGTCCCAGTAAGAAAGAATAATGGTCAAATTCGAGTTCGTGTTGACTTTAGGGACTTGAATAGTACTTTTCCTGAGGATGACTTTCCATTACCTATTGCAGAACTCATGATTGATGCTACCATAGGGCATAAAGGACTATCATTTATGGATAGATCATTAGGGTATAACCAAATACGCATGTCACCAAAAGATGAGGAGTTGATGGCATTTCGTACTTTGAAGGGAATATACTGATACAAAGTAATGTTGTTTGGACTAAAAAATGTTGGTTCCACATATCAAAGAGCAATGCAGAAGATCTTTGATGATATATTTCATAAGAATATTGAATGTTAAGTTGATGACATGGTTGTTAAGTCTAAAAGACGAGAAGATCACCTACAAGACTTGAGACAAGTTTTTGAGCGCTTGAGAAAATATCAACTCAAAATGAATCCATTAAACTATGCATTTGGTGTTACATTGGGGAAGTTTTTAGGATTCATTTTTCGTCATTGAGGCATAGAAATAGAGCAAGCAAGATTGATGCAATTTTGAAAATGCCTAAACCTTGAGGCATCTACGAACTTAAAAATTTGCAAGGAAAGTTAGCTTATTTGTAGAGACTCATATCAAATTTAGCTAGTAGATGTCAACCATTCAGCCATCTCATGAAGAAGGGCGTTCCATTTGAGTGGGATGAAGTGTGTAGGAATGCTTTTAGAAGTATAAAAGCTTATTTTATGAAACCTCATGCGTTGATCGTACGAGTACCTATACGTCCACTAATTCTTTATATTGTTGCTCAAGAACATTCTATTGGAGCTTTATTAGCACAAGAGAATAATGAAGGAAAGAAAAATGCCTTGTATTATTTGAGCAGAATAATGATGCCAAATGAGTTGAAATATTCGCCAGTTGAGTAAATGTGTTTAGCTCTAATTTTTGCAATTCAAAAGTTGAAACATTACTTTCAAGCTCATACTGTCCGTCTTATCACAAAAGCAAATCCACTAAAATATATCATGTCAAAACTTGTCCTCATTGATAGACTCGCATGATGGTACCTTCAGCTACAATAATTTAAATCATCTATGTTCCACAAAAAGCAGTAAAAGGACAAGTTTTAGCTAACTTCTTGGTTGATCACCCCATCCATGCTGAGTAGGAGTTATATGATGATCTACCCGATGAAGATGTCTTGTTGGTTAAAATTACACCTCCTAGAAAGATGTACTTTGATGGAGCTTCCCATAGAGAAGGAGTTGGTGTTAGAGTGGTATTCATTATATCTAATCATGAAGTATTACAATATTCCTTCACTTTAACTGAAAATTACTCCAAAAATGTTGCTGAATATCAAGCTCTTATTATTAGGTTGGAAATGGCGGTTTACATAAAAAAATTGCACTTTAAAGTCTATGGAGATTCTAAGTTAGTGGTTAACTAGTTGCTTGGATCATATGAAGTCAACAAGCTTGAATTACGTCCATACTCTAATTATGCAAAAAGGCTCATTGGATGGCTTGGGGATGTAGAAATTGAACATGTGCCAAGAAAGGAAAACAAGCAAGCTGATGTGTTAGCTAAATTGGCCTCTTTATTTGCTGTACCTGAAAATGAAGTGAGAATTCCAATTTGTAAAATTTGAGTTATACTGCTAATCTTCAAGGATAAGAATTGTGAAGAAGATGAAAGCCATGTTGTTCAAGTATTCGAAATAGAGAAGGAAGATTGGCACCAATAGTTCATGGACTATTTGAAGTATGAAAAGTTACCAGATGATCCACGTCAAAGAGACAATATTCGATGTCATGCAGCTTGCTTTATCTATTACAAAGGTGTACTTTATAGGCGATCATTTGATGGAGTCTTCTTGCATTATTTAAGTGATGATGAAGTTATCCAAGCTATGGAGAAGCTCATTTTGGAGTTTTCGGTGCTCACCAGTCAGGTCCAAAATTACATTTTTAGATAAAAAGAATGGATTACTACTAGCCAAAAATGGTAAACGATTGCATGGATTATGCTCAAAGATGCCAAGCGTGCCAATTTCATGCAAATTTCATTCGCCAACCACTCGAGCTATTGCATCCAACTGTTGCTTCATGGCCATTTGATGCTTGGAATTTAGATGTGGTTGGACCTATGACAAAGTCATCTGCTAGACACTTATATATTTTGGTTGCAACAGATTATTTCTCTAAGTGGACTGAAGCAATACGCCTAAAAAAAGTAAAGAAGGAAAATTTTATTGACATTATCTACATTAACATTATATATCGTTATGGGGTTCCTTAATAAATAATCATCAATAATGGAAAGCCTTTTAGTAATAGTCTGATAGATAAACTTTGTCAGAAGTTCAATTTTAAGCAGAGGAAGTCTTCCATGTATTATGTTGTGGTTAATGGTCTTGTTGAAGCGTTCAATAAGACTCTGTGTAATTTCCTAAAGAAAGTAGTCTCAAAGTCAAAGAGAGATTGGCATGAAAGAATTGGAGAAGCTTTATGGGCATATCGAACTACTTATAGAACACCTAGACAAGCAACTCCATATTCGTTAGTTTATGGCGTTGAGGTCGTTTTACCCCTTGAGCAGTAAATTCCTTCATTGAGGATAGCCATGCAAGAAATATTGATTAAGGAAGAAAATGCACGCCTACTTCTTAAAGAATTGGAGGCCCTTGATGAGAAAAGATTGGAAGCACAACAAAGACTTGAGTGTTATAAAACTCGGCTCTCCGAGGTATTTAACAAGAAAGTGCGATCATGATATTTTTAAGTTAGGGATTTGGTGCTCACTGTGAGAAAACCCATCATCACAACTCATTAGATTGGGAATAAGTTCACATCAAAATGGGATGGTCCGTATATTGCCAAAGAAGTTTATACAAATGGTGCATATAAGTTGGTTGCTTAAGATAGATTAAGAATTGGCCGTATAAATGAGAAGTTCTTAAAATGCTACTATGCATAAAGTTGGGATATAGCTTTTTGACGCACGAGCTTAAACTGCATGTTGCTCCTCGATGCATGAGTGTAAAATGCATGTTGCTCCTGACCCGCATGAGTATAAACTATTAACGATACCCACCAAAGGTAGTGCAAGTGGTTAAACTGCTAACTTACTCCATCAAAGGTAGTGCATGTGAATAAACTACTAACTTATCCCACTAAAGGTATTTTATATGGTTAAAATATCAAATACCCCACCTAGTCCAAGGTGGTGAAGCAATGGATACTCTTGACCCATAAGAGTATAAACTGTGAATGGTGCCCTATCTCCAAACTGTTGTTTCCTTTAAACTACATTATGACTTGATCCCTTTAGTGAGTATATAGGCAACTTAGATATTCTGTAAGTTTAGTCATGAGTTTATTTTAAAATTATATTTTTTTCTTTGTTTAAAAAAAAAGAAAAAAAAATGTCGTTTAGTTGTTTTTTAAGTTAAAAAATACAAATAGTTTAGTTGTTTTTATTAGTTTGAGTTAATTAGATTGTTGAGTAAAAAAAAAATGTTGTTTAGTTATTTTTATTAAGTTAGAAAAAAAATAGTTCAGTTGTTTTTATTAGTTTGAGTTAATTAAAAAAAACGTTGTTTAGTTGTTTTCATTAAGTTAGAGTTTTTTTTAAGTTAAAAATAAAAATAAAAATAGTTTAATTATTTTTTATTAGTTTGAGTCAGTTAGTTTGTTGAGTAAAAAGAAAAGGAAAAAAAAGGGTTATTTAGTTGTTTTCATTAAGTTAGAGTTTTTTTTAGGTTAAAAAATAAAAATAAAAATAGTTTAGTTGTTTTTATTAGTTTGTTGAGTGAAAAAAAAAAGAAGTTGTTTAGTTGTTTTTATTGAGTTGGAGTTTTTTTTTTTAAATTGAGTTAGAGTCTTTTTTGAAAGTTAAAAAAAATTAAATTAGTTGTTTTTATTAAGTTTGAGTTTTTTTTAGTTAAATATATATATATATATATATATAGTTTAGTTGTTTGAGTTAAATAAAAAAAAAGAGTAGTAGTTTTTGTTTGGTCAAAAAAATAAAAAAATATATAAAAAATAAAAATAATTATTAAAAGATTGCAAGATAGAAAAGAAAAATATCTTCTATTATGTAATTTCAAAAAATAAAAAATGTAGCATAGTTTATTAAAAAAAAAAAGCAAATAGCAAAAGGTTCTAAACAAATTCAAGTAAAAGGACTCAAAATTTTCAATTCTTCCTTGACAACCTCCAAGTATTTTATTGAAGTTTGAAAATTCTCAACCAGTTTATTACTCATTGGAGGATTATTCTTGATAGCAACAATTTCCTCTTCAATCTCATGAAATTTCAAGTTGAGCACTTTGAAGAAGTTGTTGTTGGTGTTTCAATGATAAAATCAAGTTCTTCTTGTGTTCTTTCAATTTTTTAAGCTCTTTTCTAACACATTTCAACTCTTCTTAGGTGGATTGAATTTGGTTCATTTCTTTGCTTTCTCTAGTTTGAGCATTATGTAGACGGCTTTTGGCTTCATCTAATTGTTGTGCAAGAATTTTATTGGATGATTTCTCAAAAGATGCCGATTTTGCCTCATCATAAGCATCAACCTTGTCAGCAAGTACTTGCAATATTCTTCCATATTAGAGATGTCAAATTTGTTGATGCCCCTCATTAATTCAAGCACAAATTGAACACTATCTTTGATAGATGAGATAGAATCAAGTGGAGTATTTGCTATTCTCTTGTGGAGGCTATCCCACAATATTTGAAGATACTTTTCTTGATGATTAAGTACAAATTTCTCACCTTCAAATACAGAGACTGGAGAACAAGGAGAAAGTTGTTTAGTTTTCACACTATGGAGTTCTTAAGTTTGCATGATTGTGTCAATTGAATTGTCCATAGCCAATAAGTTGGGTCCCATGATTGATCCTCGACTACCTTGGGATGCTCATCTTCATCAACATTAATAATTTCATTTTCCAACTGAAATATTACATGATTTGAGTGAACAAATTTACAAATTGGGCTTATTTAAAGAAGAAAAAATGAAGATGGAGAAAAGAAAATATCCTCCTTGGCAAAGTTCTCTGTTGGTGAAGAATCACTTTAACTTTGGAGATTTGGGACCCTTTTTAAGCCTTTTCCAGTAACGAATTACATTACTGTCACTGCTCGTTTCTAAATGATGAGGATTCTTTCTCTTTTCTTTTGGAGGCTCAATATCTTCTAAGTTGGGAGGATTTTGAATAGTTTGAGCAAGTGGTCTATCCCCTTTATCATGATCCTTGTCCTTAAGAGAAATTTTGATTGATTTCAAGTTGATCAATTGTGCAATATTTTAATCAAAGTAATCTCCATGAATTTTAGTCCACCACTTCTTGTAAGCATCTAAAGAGAATTTTTTTTCATTTGGGGGCATACAAGGAAACCATGCTGTAGACATAAAATTATGCAAAATGCATAAATGCCAATAGTGAAGTCTTTCATCACTATGCGAATGTCATGAGCGAGAATTTCAGGAACTTCTTGATAATATCCAAATTGACAACTAAAGTGATGAGGACTATAAAGTTCAATAATAAAGTAGTCACCTTGTTGCAAAGGAAGATAATTTGAGCAAATAGTAATGAAATATTTTTGCTCTAATTCTCTAGCCTTGCCATCATCAATATATGGAAGTCCTTTGTCTTTGGTAATGATGGTGCAACTCTAGGAAACAAAATCTTCTTTATGAATTCTCCTACGGGCCTCATTTGGATCATAATATTTTGCGCCTTTTTCGCTAGAATTAATCGCCATTTTTGGGCCACATATCCTTTTCTAAACTTGATAATGTGTTTTAAAGTAGTGCGCTAACAAAGCATAAACAAAGTGGATGGAAACAGAAGAATGGACATGACTTAGCCTCGGGGAACTTGAAATTTTATTCAAACCATTGTAGATACTGGCTAAAACTAGAATAGCAAGACTAACCTTCCTACCGGTAGCCATGATGCATGTTCTCTTGAAAGTGCTAGGATGTATTGAATTGACATCATTGATAGGAAGAGCAAACGAGCAAAGCTGACAAGCTAAATATGCCGCCAAATAGATTTCTTCTTTCAAGTTCCTAGGAATCCCAAGTTTTAAAAATAATGCCTCATCTGAAATAGACCATTCTCCATGAATGGCAAAATCACCAAGGGGATTATGAGTTGATTTGGGCCAAACCGTCTTTTTCTTCTTGCGTGGTGGTAGTTGATGGTATTTTATGACTTTCTAGGATTAATACTTCACACATTTTGCCATTGTAACTCAAGAAAGTTGACCTCTATGGGCACTTCTTTGAAGTAAATGATAAACTTGAAATAAGTATTTGCAAGAATTGGGAATAAATTTACTTCCTGTTTTATCAACTCCAGTAAGCTCCTTGGCACAAGGAATCACTTCATCATAAAAAATTCCTATCATTGGGAGGCCTGCAAGGTTGTGCAAATCCCACAGCAATATGGATAATTCACCAAAGAAAGTAAAAAGAATATTTGGAAGTGGATACCATGCCTCCCAAAATGCTTTAATAATATCAAAGTTTCGATCATATGTGAATAATGAAGCACACACTGGATCATATGCTTGTGTGGCAATCAACTTGTGCTTGCATCGGCTAAGGACATCTTCAGTCTACTCCCAGTATCCTTTGATATAATGGAATTTGCCATTAAATTGAAGAGTTTCTTCCCATTTGGCTTTTCCCTCAATAATGTTGCGGCCTAATGTTGGCAGAAAAATTGATATATTTGATTATAGGCGATGAATTAGTTCATTTGGAGGATAATGATAGAGTTGCCCTTAAAGTCAACACCTTGAAAGTTTTGATCTCTTGAGACCACTCCTTGGTATGAAGTGAATTAGTCAACCGTGGCCACTTTATTGCGTATGTACCAATAAGTGAATTATAAGTAGTTAAAAGTGTGCCTTTCTTCATAGGTTGATTCTTTTCATCAAGAATAATCAAGTGTTGTACTCTAGTGCCAATTGAAACATCCTAAAGTAAACTATGGTGCAATCTGCAAGGACATAAGGTCAACTTAATCAAGTTATTAAGAAAGAAAAGAAGAAGAAAAGATGTGATTCAAAGAAGATTGATGTGAAGAATGGTTATGTTTAATGCTCATGTGAATGCTAAAATAATGGAGAATATTCATGGAGGCATTTTATCAA
Organism: Jacaranda copaia; assembly: GCA_014898725.1. Taxonomy (NCBI): domain Eukaryota; kingdom Viridiplantae; phylum Streptophyta; class Magnoliopsida; order Lamiales; family Bignoniaceae; genus Jacaranda; species Jacaranda copaia. The sequence continues at coordinate 233,537 of JACGDI010005224.1, read as the reverse complement.
ATATGAAAAATGCATGAACTAAGGGAGAAAGAATTAGAAAATATTAAGAAGTGATCAAACCCAAAAATCAAAACTGAAAATCTAGCAATCAAGAGCAAATCTTCAGCAATTTAATAGAGCAAATTCTTAGCAATTGACAAAATGAATTCTTGATGTGTTTGTTGTTTGCTTTTGAACTCATAATCAGGCTAATTTATAGGCATTCATTGCATATGTGGTGTTTGAATGGGACTCATACTCTTGATTTATTTATATCTCAATCATACTAAGAATTCAAGAAATATATTAATTTCATCCCATCAAAGAAGTCCTGGCGGAATTTAACTTCTATCAGATTGCTTACTGTCAAAAGAAAAGCGGGAAGAAGTTGCGCTACAATGGGTTTTCTCGACTTGATATATTCTTGCGACGGGATTATTTAAAGAAACTATCTCTAGTAAGAAGACTTAATTTCTGATTCAAAGACTTCTTGGGCGGATGAAATTCTGAGAGAGATTGAAAGATTTCTTGAATGCATGGAATTCTAAGGAACAAAAACAAAATGGGCGAGCAAGAAATTTCGATGGTAATGGCCTTGACATGGCCCACTTGTGGGTCCCTTGGCCAAAATTTTGATAATTTGGAATAGGAATGGCCAAATTAATGTGATGGATCCCTTGGCCAAGATATAAAGCTTTATATGTGGGCCCATATGTTACATTAAAAATAAAAAAAATAAAAAGTGAAACGAAGGTTGGATTTTGCTTGAAATATGAAGTAATTTTTGGGCCTTTCATGTGAATTTTGATATGGACATTTGTTCAGCCCACATATATCATTGAATATATATATATATATATATATAGATATTTTTAAATACTTTAAGCCTCATCTCTTTTGACATTGATTTACACTTCTTAGCCAAGTCTTGAAGTGGAGACATTTGTAAACATATTAAATTTTTGACTAATCGAGAAATGACATGTGTAAAATAATATATTGAATATTAATTTAAAATTTTCTATTTAAATTTTGGGCTATATTAACTTTAATTTCAAGAAATAAATAGTTAATTTTAATTAATAATTTAGTATTTATTTTATATTCAAATTAAGTATTGACGCGTGCCAAAAATGAAGTATCTGCATTTACAAACCAATCAAATTAAAGATATTTGATATTGATATTCTCTTTTTAATGTATTATCAAATCAAATAAGATCCTAAATTATCTCTTGATATCTAATATTATCTTATTAAAGAGATAACCTTTGAAGGATTTAAGTCAGTTTAGAAGTCTTCATTCAAGCACCTGTATAAAAGGGAAATTCCAGCTCATTTGACATAACACAAATTCCAGTAGACGAGAGAAATTTTGAAGGAGTTCAGCAATTCTCTCAATTAAATTCAAGGAGATCCACAACGTTCAAGGCATTATTCGCGGAACTCATATATTTTTGGTATTTGATTCGATATTAAAGTGTGAAGCTTTCGAGTTGGCATTATTTTATTCAAATCAAATTTAAAGGAGATCCACGATGTTTAAAGTATTTTTCACGAGTTCAATTTAAAATTATATTTAGAATGGAAGAATCAGAGGATTAGATTCGAGATAGAATCCACATTTGATTGATTGATTGATTTTGATTTTATTTGTACAATTTTTTTATTTTGTAATTTTGATTTTTGCAGGCTAAAAAATTTATTATTACACTAGCCAATAATAACCATGACATATGCACCTTGATTGAATATTATATCTACTAGTAAATTTCATACACTTGATGTGTGTGCTAAAATTTTTATTGTATGAAAATAAATAAAATATTCCATTATTCTTCTACATGTTATTATACATTTTATTATTTAAAAATTTTTAGGTTAAATAAAAAGAAAAAAATAAGATGAAATTAAATAATGAAAGGAAAAATAAATAAATGAAGAAGGAAGAAAATAATAGAAAACTGCAATGTCATTATCTTTTTAAGTAGGGTTAGTTTTATCAACTTATAAAATGACATACCACCAAGGTCCTCACATTTTTTATATAGTATAGATAGTACATATTTTACCAATATATACCCTTTTGTTTTAAATACTAAAAAAGATCCTATTATGAGTGTGAATAATTTAATACAAGTCATTAATAAGTTTAGGTTTCCTACAATTGATATTGTTTTTATATTTTGTCAACTAAATTAATAATTTATAAAACAAATTATTGACTGTAGTTAAGTGAGTTTCAATTGTCCATGAGCTTAAATAGTTTAACGGAATCTTATTGTATTTTGTTTCAAACTCCACAACATAATTACTTTTACTTTAGTATATTTAAATAAACTAATTTGTAGTTGGATTTACTTGTAAATTAATTAATAAATCAATAACTTAGCATTATAATGAATAAAACTTAGCATTATAATAAGTTGTCAAGTTTTTGTAAAACCCTAGTTATTCGGAAATTAGGAGTTGAAATTTTCCATAAATATATAACATTTGATTAAACATAAATATATAACATCTTATTAATATATCTTAGGGTTATAGGGATAATTTGGACATTTTATTTTTATTAATAAATGGCACAGGAGGTCGGATAAAAACATCCTATTTTTTTAGATGGGATGTCTCATCCTATATTGGATCAAGCATTGATGCTAGGCTTTTATCACACAAATTATGTGTGGTGATATTGCACAAAAATAGATGTAGATTCCTTCCCAAAAATCAATGAAATATTGGGCTTACTGCTCCTAGAACACATTTGCATAGTATCATAGCTCAAGTTAGAAAATGATTGGTTAGATTCCTTTTTAACTTTGTAAGTTGGTTTATATATTAGTAGAATTTTTGATGTGCTTGAGCCCAATTAAGTTCGGTAACCCATTTTAAGTGGGTTTTGTTTGGTAGACTCAATGACCTTTTTATTTAATTAGCTTGGCCTCTTATTGAATTTTTATTTTGTAAGCCCTTAGGATCTTAATTTGACATATCATCTAGCCCCACTATTTTCAATTGAAAATATAGATATTTACATCGAAAGTATAATTTAATTGATTATTTTGATTTCCCTCACTATAGTAATTAATTTTATCATTATTTAGTTTTAACTTACCTTTAACTTAATATTAATTAATTTCCATAGTCAATCAATTAATTAACTAATAAATTAATGTATAATTTTGTTTATTTATTACTTCAAGAGGTAGCGCTTCATTAGTAATCAATATTTTCAAAATCGGACCGGACAATGAACCGGTAACATTTTTTTTTTTTTTTTTTTTTTTTTTTCCAAAAGCCGCCTGTGTCAATGAACCGGTAACATTACTGGTTGTTGGTTTAACCGGTTCCACCAATGGTTGAACCGGTATGACGTCCTAATAGCGTAATAATTATATTTAATTATATATATATATATATATTATATTTTAATATTAATAGAAAATAAAATTTTCAATTGATATAGAAAGAATATTATTTGAAAAAAAATTTAACTTACTTATTTTGAAGTACAATTTTTAGAAAATAATAATGTTTAAAAATTAGTCAACTATAAATAAATAAAAAATAATATTTCACATTAATTTAAATAAGCATTCATTGCATACTTCAACTCAAGTAACAATAAATTCTTCTATGTTAAATATTTGATATAATTTCAGAGAGATTAAACAAAATAAAATAATAAATTAAATATAAACATTCGTATATAACTACCACTTCATTAAATTTCAAAAAAATAAATTTATATTTCAAAAAATTACATGTCCAAAATTTTTAATCATCATCTTCAACATAATTTTCTCTTTTCTTTTTTTAAAAAAATTAAAAATTTCAAAAAAAAAAAACTGAACTGGTTGAACTGGTCCGGTTTTGACTGGTTTTCAACTGATTTTGACCGATTCAACCGATTTTTGATTGATTTTAATTAATTTTGACCACTCTCAGTTTTTATGGCTCAACCGAATCGGATTGGCCTCCAATCACCGATCAAACTGGCCGAACCGACCCATCCGATCCGATTTTTAAAACCTTGTTAGCAATTCGTGCTGGATCTTTGGAAGCCTTGGCAAAAAGGCATCGCACTTGGAAAGTTTCATTTGATGCTGGCACCTGGCGGGATGAGTTCAAAAGGTTAGCTTTTTTTATCTTTTCTTTTACTCGGTCTCATTACTTAAATTGACTGATACCTTTGAGATAGAGAATAACTTTTAGGGAGTCCAAACTGGAGAGAGAGATGTCTAAGCTTGAGAACAAGATGTTGGGTATTGATGATAGTAGTGGGGCCAAACTGTACGATAGCAGGATCAATGGCAGCAAGGTTGGAGTCAGCAGCAATCGCCCATAAGGCACGCTTGCCATTTTGAGTAGTCGTGCTGGCATTGGTGTATTTCAAGTTGGTGGGGGTCATCTCCCTCGCGGCGTCAACTATTTTCGGAGCTTGCAAGCCGTCTTTAGGCGTATCTTACAGTCTTGCTTTGGTTTGTGGGGTTGCACATCATGAGAATGTTCGTTAGTCCTTAGTCATTGATTCATCTTCTTTGCTAGAGTCATGTTTGGTTTAGAGTCTAAGTTTAGATAAGAGGATTCTTCTATGGAGGAGTACAACGATGCACCTATTTTAGATGGTAGTCTTGCGGGCCTTGGCTGTTTGTCTTGTTCGCTTACTGTGGAGAGTTAGACCTTTCAAAGAATATGGTTAGTCTTTCTGATGAAAATAAATTCTTTCTTCCTTCTTTTGAAGATTGTCTCCAAGTTAATTCTTCCATGGTACTTCTCCATTTTTAGCAATCGTTTTAATGGTGCGCTCTCCCTTCCCCATGATTTTTTGTTGTTAAAGGTAGTCAAGAATTATGAGATATGCTTGAGTCTGTTTGTCTTGGAGAATTAGATCTTCCACTATCTTTAGATAGTTTTCACGCCCTCTTATAGAGAAAGATTCCGAATGGGCCCTTTTCTAGACGAAATACTATTATTTAAAAAAAAGAAAAGTATTTTGAAAAATTAAGCAGTAATATTTAATAATATCTATTAAAGTAAAAGTATGTGCAATATTAAGTAAAATTATTAATGTGAAGTGAGCATATAAATGGTGTTATTAAGGAATTTATAGTAGTTTTAATCACAGGACACATGAGGGATATATATATATATATATATATATATATCAAGACCTCATCTATTTTAGATTTGATCTTGAGAAGATCCACAGCTTTGGCTTCAATTGTGATAAAACTCATTTTGGTCAAGTGGCTCCGCATAAAAAAAATATAAATTCTAACTATTTGGAAAATATTCTTTAGTAATAAGACTATTTTGATCCAAATGAATAAGATCCTTCATCAGTTTGAATATCCTATATTTAGTCAAGGAGAAAATAAAAAATATATAGAATATTGTTGAGAAATTCTTATTGCATAAACAATCTATATATATATATATATAAACAAAGAAAGAACTACAAAAACTATATAACATCAAGTGGGAGGTCTACAGAGAAACTTGCGTTATTTCATTAATCAAATAAGGAGGATTTATAATAAATAAATAAAACAAAATTACTTAATTAAAAAAAGAAGACAAATTAAAAGTAGTTCTTAAAATCAGGTAAATATGGAAAGTGTAAAATTGTTATGCATATAATTATATCTATATATACATATTGTACGTACATTATACACACATACTAGAGTGTAGAGACCTTTAGAAAATATTGAAGTTAAGATATTGATAAAAACTGCAGTAAATTAATGAAAGTGAAAATAATATCAATTCAGTACAATGAACAATGAACTAAAGTATCTTCCGAACCTGACATTTGTGGTCCAAAAAAATGTTAGAATTTTAGCATATAAATAAATTAATTTATCTTGTTGGAAGATATTTTAGTGTCAAAATTAATGAGATATCAAATTAGTAAATTGAGCTAAAGAGTTAGCTATGTGCTAAAAAATTATTAAGACGTGGGAGTGAGTGGATAGTGTATTAAAATAATCCAAAATTCTAATAATAATTATTTGAATTATTTTAAATTTCAAGTTTTGGAGACCAAAATTAATTCTTCCAACGATCATATCCAATTCTCTTAAAAGGTTACAATCCATGTTTTTTAAAATTAAAAATAAAGGTCACAACTTTTATTTAGTCTGAGTTAGATACATGTCTTATAGGAATAGGTACTTTAGTCCTATAAATATAGGTATTGTCCAGTGTCATTTGAAAAAAAAGAAAATACACACAAGCACTATTGCATTCTAGTGTTCTAAGCATACATTCTTACATACGTACATACACATTCTTTATAAAGCACAAGAGGTTCAAGTTAGTTGGGTTAAAAGGTTTAGTCTTTAGGAGTGCTGCGTTAGATTGTTCACGAGTCATTGTATCTTTAGAGGTTGTCGGTCAATAGTCCTTGGGCACCAGTGGGAGGCGGATAAGACCCTAAGGAAGTTGTGCTTGTACAAACATAGACTCGATATTTATTTGGTCCTCAATTTATTGCTTTAGGTTTGAATCCTTGACTTGTTTATTGTTTACTTACTTTCTGGTTGTCTCGATTATTTCTCCTATACATAATTGGTTCTATGCAAATTGTTTAGTGTTGAATTTATGCTATTTTGTTACATGATAAACATTGGTACACACAAATTTATTCTTACAAGCTTAAGGTTTTATTATCGGCTCCTCTTTATCTATAGATTTCAGTAGCATATTGGTCTATATCTTTATGTTGTGTACTACGTTAGTTATGGAAGATAAATTTTCTTTGAGCCTATGTTTTATATGTTAAAATTTACATCACAGGTGCCAAAATTTCGTTGAAAAAAAAAAAGAGAAAAGTTTCACTCATTAAACATTGTGTCTTGTTTGTCTTTGAAAAGCCAGAAAGCAATATTTAATTTAGTAAGTAGCATAGTAGTGAAAACTTTGAATTTTCACCACAATTCTGAAATTCATACTTTTGTTTTGTGATTACTGTTTTGTTCTTTTTTGTGTACTCATTTGTGCCTTGTCCAAATTAAATATAATCTGAACAATAAATTATTACATGCTAAGAATCTATAGGACATTTGGTACATGCCTTGCAGAAACTGTGTACTATGAATAATTTGTTCTGTTCATTAGTGGAAACTATCCAAATTTAAAATTGTGGTGATAAACATTATTTTGCATCTATTTTTTGTTTTAATAGTTGTTCCTTTTACTATTTTGTAGAAATTAATTATGACTACAAACAATGATGTACCAAATATTCATAATGAGCCCAACTTCATGGGTGTTGGTAGTGGAACACCGAATGCTCTCATTGCGCCACCTCCGGTTACTGCTGTTTCTACTCCTATCGCAATTGGACAAGCAGAGAAACCAAAAAAATTCAATGGGAAAGGTTTCAAGAGATGGCAACAAAAATGCTATTTTATCTAACCACTTTGAACCTTGCAAGGTTCTTGCAAGAAAAACGCCCTGCATCGGGGGAAAATTTGGATATGCAGACCTTAGTAACTATTGATGCATGGAATCATGGAGATTTCTTATGCAACAACTATATACTTAATGGGTTGGACAATGTATTATACAATGTTTATAATCCCATTAGTACTGCCAAAGAACTTTGGGAATCACTTGAGAAAAAATACAAGATGGAGGACGCTGGCATGAAAAAATTTATCATTGGTAAGTTTCTTGAATTTATTATGATAGATTCCGAATATGTGATATCTTAGGTGAATGATTATCAAATGATATTACATGAGTTGGCCGTTGAAGGAATGGCACTTGGAGAGGTGTTCCAAGTAGTAGCCCTAATTGAGAAGTTACCCCTAGGATGGAAGGACTTCAAAAATTACCTCAAGCACAAGCGCAAGGAAATGAACATTGAGGACTTGATTTTGAGGTTGAGAATAGTTGAAGATAATCAACTTATTAAAAAGAGATGTGGTGGCAATGCTTGTGAGAGCAAAGTGAATGCGATAGAGCAAGGGCCATCAAACAAGCAAAAAAGAGACTTACTTGGGCAACATGGTGAGAAAAAGAAAAAAAAGGTTTGAAGGCAACTGTTATGTTTGTAGCAAACCAGGGAATAAGGCTAAAGATTGTTAAAATCATCAACAAGGAAGAACTCCCAAAAAGGGCGGGCTTTCAAAGAAGAGAAAGACAACCTATGTCAATGTTATAGAAGTGGATAATCTATTAGATAGTGTTAGTGACTTGAACCTATCAATTGTGGTTTCTGAGGTGAATCTCACAGAAAATCCTAAGCAGTGGTGCATGGACATTAGGGCCACTCGACATGTGTGATTGGATAGAATTCTGTTTTCAACATATGAAAATACTGAAGGTGATAACTTGTTCATGGGCAATCTTCAACTTCTAAGGTACATGGAGTTGGAAAAGTGGTGCTCGAAATGACTTTTGGAAGGAGTTGACTCTCAACAACGTGCTTCATGTTTAGTAAAAATGGATTTAGGCTAGTCTTTGATTTTGACAAGTTTTTACTTACTAAAAATGGTGTATATGTTGGAAAAGGTTATTTGTGTGATGGACTTTTTAAAATGAATGTAATAACCATCACGCCTAAGAATCTACCAAAAGATGTTACTAATGGAAATAAAATAAGTTCGGCTTATTTGTTGGAGTCTCCAAATTTATGGCACCATAGACTGGGGCATGTAAATTTTGGTACTTTAAGTAAACTAGCTAAAAGCGGCATTTTACTTAAGTCGGATCTTGATACAAAATCTAAGTGTAAAGTTTGCGTTGAGGCAAAAATGACAAAAACTCCTTTTATGGCAATAGAAAGAAGCACTGAACCATTAAATTTAATTCACACCGACATATGCAATTTAAAAATGGTGCAATCAAGAGGTGGAAAAAATATTTTATAACCTTTATAGATGATTGCACAAGATATTGTCCTGTTTATTTACTTTCTAGAAAAGATGAAGTTATTGAAGTATTTAAACATTACAAGAATGAGGTTGAGAATCAACTTGGAAAGAAAATAAAAATACTTAGAAGTGATAGAGGTGGTGAATATGTTCACCCATTTGAAGAGCTTTGTGTTGAACGTGGAATAATTCATGAAGTAACAATACCTTATGCACCACAATCAAATAGTATTGCTGAGCGTAAAAATTGAACTTTAAAAGAAATGAACACATTATTCATTAATGTAGATACACCTTAAAACACATGAGGAGAGGCAGTATTGATTGCAAATCATTTACTTAATAAGATACCCCACAAGAAATTACAAAAAATACCATATAAGGCATGGAAAGGACACCCACCATCTTATCAATATCTTCGAGTGTGGGGGTGTCCATCTAAAGTAGGAGTGCTATCTCTTAAAATAGTCAAAATAGGACCTAAGATAGTTGACGGAAGTTTTATTGGTTACTCACAACATAGTGCTGCCTATCGGTTCCTTGTAAATAAATCTAATATTGACAACATTCAAGTCAATACAATAATCGAGTTAAGGAATGCAAGCTTCTTTGAAGAAATATTCCCATGGAAAAATGGAAGAAGAACAAATAATATTTAAAAGACCTCGAGAAGTTCAAGAGTCGAGTAAAAGAGCACTTTGAGCTAAGACATAGCAAAAGAGCTAGAATGGCTAAATCCTTTGGACCCAACTTCTTGATGTGCATATTAGAAAGTGAACCGCGGATGTTTACTGAAGCTATGACCACCCTTGAAGCTTTTTTATGGAAGGACGTGATAAATAGTAAAATAGAGTCCATCATGCATAATCATACTTGGGAACTAGTTAATTTACCTCTTTGAAATAAACCTTTAGGGTGTAAATGGATTTTCAAGAGAAAAATGAAAGCTAACAATACAATAGACAAGTATAAGGTGAGACTAATAGTCAAAGGGTACCGATAGAAAGAAGGTCTTAACTACTTTGATACGTATTCACTGGTAACTAGAATAACTTCTATTCAATTATTAATTACCTTACTATTATTAATAATCTCTAGATACATCAAATGGATGTAAAGATGGCATTCTTTAATGGTGATCTCAATGAGGAAATTTGTATGGATCAACCTTAAGGGTTTGTGTTACCATGCTAACAGATAAAGTTGTGTAAATTAATTAAATCTTCATATGATTTAAAACAAGCACCTGAAGTAGGTGTGACAAGTGTGTGTATATTAGAGACACACTAATTGAATATGTCATTGTATATTTATATGTTGATGATATGTTAATCATGTGAAGTAAAAACAACATAACCAAAAAGATAAAGAAATTGTTGCAATTTTGATATGAAAGATATGGGCCTTGTTGATGTCATACTCAAAATTAAATTATAAGAACACCTGATAGGATATCATTAACACAATCTCACTATATTGAGAAAGTGTTACAAAAGTTTTTAGATCCTACTAATAGGCCGGTGAAAACACTAATAGATGTCAACCAACAGCTTACCAAAAATAATGGTAAAGGAAATGCTCAAGTGGAGTATATGGGTATAATTGGAAGCCTTATGTATATAATTAACTGCACGAGGCTAGATATTGCATATGCAGATGGTAAGCTAAGTAGATATACAAGCAACCCTGGGAAATAGCATTAGAGTCTTATTATCAGAGTACCAAAGTACTTAAAACATACCACAAAGTATGGCTTGCACTATACCAAATATCCAACTTTAATTGAGGCATATAACGATGCCAATTGGATATCTAACTCATACAAGTCCACGTCCACGAATGGATATGTGTTCACTTTAGGTGGAGTTGCCATATCATGAAAATCCTCGAAGCAAACTTGAATAGCTAGATTAATGATGGAATTGGAGTTTATTGTGTTGGATAAAGTAGACAAGGAAACGGAATGATTTTGCCAATTTTTGGAAGATATTCCAAATTGAAAGAAACATGTGCTGGCAATTTACATCCACTGTGATAGCCAATTTGCCGTTGGAAGGGCATAAAGTAATATGTAAAATGGTAAGTATCGACATATACGAAGGAGACATAACATTATTAGACAATTGCTCTCTAGTGGAGTTATCTCAATTGACTATGTAAAGTCTAAAGATAACCTTGTGGATCCGCTAACCAAAGTTGTAAATAAAGAGCAAGTAAATAAATCATCAGAGGGAATGGGTTTGAAGTCTTTAAATAACTGAATCACAATAACATGACCCTACCTATGTGATTGGAGATCCTATGAAGTAGGTTTAAAGGAAAAAACAAATTATGAAACTGTGACTTAATGTAGAAACACTGTAGGGGGTCACAACCCTTTTGCCCATTCCATTGATGAGCATATAGTGCATTTTGCAAAAGTTCTAGGTTAAGCATTGCTTTTAATGACACTCATATCTAGATATTTTGAGTAGGGGAATAGTAGGAGCCTCGTAATGAGAAGTCACCTATGTGAGTAGGGATTATGCCAATCCTATGAGAATTTTTAAGGTTGAATTCTCAAAGTAGTACTCATGAATACCAATAATTATTCAGGGCCAAAATGAACACAACAATTAAACCATAAAACTGACTATTGAGTGGTGTTATGTGTAGTACTATTGTTATGGTGTGCACAAAAGCCAAATAGCTCAAGACATCTTGTTCACTGGTTGGCAAGTGCATTCGATAGTGCTCACTAAGAAAGGTTTAAAGCCAAAAGTTACCATTCCCGATGCAACATCACCTGAGCTGAATCTCTATCGTGCAATTGCATTCATGAGCATATTTGTTACACTATTTGCTCATTTATGTGGGGGATTGTTAGAATTTTAGCACGTAAATAAGTTAATTTATCTCGTTGAGGAGATATTTTAATGCCAAAATTAATGAGATATTGAATGAGCGAATTGAGCTAAAGAGTTAGCTATGTGCTAAAAATTATTAAGAGGTGAGAGTGAATGGTTAATGTATAAAAATAATCTAAACATTCTAATAATAATTATTCTATATAATTATTATTTGAATTATTTTGAATTTTAGGTTTTGAAGACTGAAATTAATTCTCTCAACAGTCATATCCAATTCTCTCAAAAGGTTGTAGCCCATGTTTTTTAAAATTAAAAATAAAGGTCACAACCTTCATTTAGTCTGACAAAGTTAGGGATATGTCTTGTAAGAATAGGCACATATCTTATAGGAACATGCACTTTAGTCTGATAAATATTGGTGTTGTCTAGTGTCATTTGAAAAAAAAAAAAGAAAATACACACAAGCACTCTAGCATTCTAGTGTTTTAAGCATACATTCTTACATACATATATACACATTCTTTGTAAAACACAAGAGGTTCAAGTCAGTTGGATTTGGAGGTTCAGTCTTTAGGAATGTTGCCTTAAACTCTTTGTGAATCATTGTATCTTGGGAGATTGTCCGTCAATATTTCTCGAGCACCAATGGGAGGCGGATAAAACCTTAAGGAAGTTATGCTCGTGTAGGCCTCGACTCCATATTTATTTGGTCCTCGATTAATTGCTTCCGGTTTGAATCCTTGACATGTTTATTGTTCACTTACTTTTTGGTTGTCTCGATTATTTCTCCTATACATAATTGGTTCTATGCTAGTCGCTTAGTGTTAAATTTATGCTATTGTATTACATGATAAGCATTGGTGCGCACAAATATATTCTAACAAAAAATAGGGGAAAAAATGAATATATAAACTTGGAGAATATTGAATAGAAAATCAACCCAACAAAGAGGAATTATAATAAATCATAAACTATACCAAATTACTAAAAATAGATTTTAAAAAAGATACTAAAACTTGCAATTCAAAAGACTAGCTTATATTCTAGTAAAGGCACAAAACTCCCAAATGGGAAAAACAAATGTGAAAATAAAAGAGGAGGAAAAAGTAAGGTAACTTGCTAATAATTATAAAGAAAAATACCACAAATTAAAAACTAGTATTAAAAGATTGAGAGAATGTGTTTCCTTCTGTCAAAGCTTACTGCAAGATGAATACCATGGGTGATAATTTGCCTAAATTTATCGATGTTACATGTAGGGCTTCTATCTACAAACTATTGTAATCTCATTTATCATGAGTAAAATATGTATTCATACAAAAAAATAAAAATAAAAATAAAAATAGAGATCTGAATTGTAATTTGGCAACAAATGCAGCTAAACATGATTTTTTGTTCTCATACAAATATTGAAAATGGATCAATGAAGATGAAAAAAATATGAATCTTGATAGAATATAATGGATGTCTGCTTGAGAGTTTAAGATAAAAGAGATTTTGTTAGAGATTTTTTTTCCCTTGAAGAAAAAGAAGAGAGGACTAAAAATAATCATCTTTTTAGTATTAAAGGTAAATAAGAAATGATTTGCTTTATAAGATGAAATTATCTTGTGATGAGTGAAACTTATAATCGGAAATTTGCAACACGAGTGCCAAATTTGGTGCTTATGAAACACCTTTTGAATATTAAACTTATCTATTGAAATAAAAGCTTATGGCTATGGATATCCTGAATTTATTTGATAGGATAAAAAAATATCTTGCTTTTTTTAATAAATACAACAAAATATTTTAGCTATAATAGAATAGGTTGATTCTATAAAAAGTAAATTAATAAAAATAAAATTAACAATCAATTAGGTTTTCTTTGATTTAATTAAAAAATTTAATTCTAAGAATTAGAAATTTGATGAAAATTGTACAATTATGGTTAAATACCATTGTGCTATATATGATAGTACTACCATGTTCCCCTTACTATGCACATATTAACTAACTATAATGGAGAATATAATTATGTACATTATTTTAATTTTATGTAAAAGTGAATCTAATTCATAATATACTTTTTAATTAGAAAAAAAATAAAAAATAAAGATTTTTTTTTCACTAAATTACAGTGCATGAATATGCAAAGACTATGAAAAGTTATGTTCCTTATAACATCATTACATCAATAAAGAAGTAATGTAATGATACAAAAACATTTATATTTTTTCATAACCAAAAAAAAAACCTTGTAAAATTTAAGGCAACCTAAACAAAATAATAAAAATATAGTGCGTGAAAAGATAAAAAAGAGATGATGATGAACAATATTGAGAATAAAGACGTATTACACAACTAAAATCAACTCAAACAAAAGATGAAAGTTGTGTTACATTATTTTCAAAAGTAAATATATGTAAATTAAGAATATTTTACATATATAGGAAAAAATAAGATCAGATATCAGTATTTATTTTTTAAACAAATTGTTCTTACAAGGATTATCAAAATTTAAAAGCAAAAATAAAAGGAAAAAAAATATTGAGATGCCAATTTATGGTGTTACTGATTTTAATGTATCAAAGTATTAATTATAAAAGTTAAAAAGACTATGATTTTTACTTATAAATATTAAAATGAATAAGAAAATAAAAACGTATGTGATCATTCTTATCTATTATTTTTTGTGAACTATTTTTGCTTTTATCCTGGTTTCATCGATCCACTATTTTGTTTCTATAATTGTCATTATATTTACCACCAACTGCAGTTTCTTAGTTACGAAAATTAGAAGACTTTCTTTTATTTATTTTTGTATATTTGAAGAATTTTTGTTCAAATGAAATAAATGCTAAAATGATGAAATAAATATTCCAAAAAAATTTATTGATAAAATTATGAATAGAACTCTAACTTTTTCTAAAGTTTTAATTACAAAATATATTTTCCTCTTGCTTGGCTTCTTTCTCATTCTTCCTCTTGGGGGCTTAGAAAGTTATTTTCTAATTCAAGAAATATTTAAGAATTTGATGATTTGATGGATGAACGGTGAAACTTAAATAGATGTTGGAGAACATATATGTAATGCCTTAGAATTTTATAACGCATTTAATAGATTATCTTGCCGTATTTAATTTATTTTATTTAGTATATCAATTAAGACATAGAAAGACATAAAATGTAATTTTTTAAGAATCTATATTCTAAACAATTAGGAAAAAAAAAAGAGAGAAAATTTAAATTCCATCCTAAACATATAATGATAACTACTGTGTTTGATCTCAAATGCATTTTAAAAATATAACTCAATAGTCTTTGGCTATTGTAAATTTTTGCACTTCTTGGTTAGTTTATAATGCTGCTAAGAGTATGAATAACTAATTATAGGAATTGTTCAATTTTTATGGAATTAGAATTAATAGCAAGTAATTTCCCTAATTCTAGAGAGAGTAGAATTAGAGTTATCCTTGGATTAAAACACTCCTTTCTTATATATATATATATATATATATATAAAATGCCTTAAATAAAACTCTAGACATATCCTTCAATAAAAGAAAAAGTAAAAAAATAGAGAAAAGTTCCAGATGGCACCTCATCTTCCAAATGATAAGAGAAAGAAGAAAAAAAAGAAAAAGGGGGAGGAAGAAGAAGAAATCAGTAGTCACTGTATATTCGGCCAAGGAGTGTTTCCATCTAACATCCTCTACATGTTTACTTTAATAATTTTAGACAAACCCAATTAAGATTAAAAATAATTTCGCTGGCAAAGTAAGTTTCCAGAAATGAAGAATGGAAAGACCTATGATTAAAATAGCATACCTTGTTTTCTTGGTAGTCCATGCATGCTAGTTATACCTAAAGGTATAAGTGGTGAAGTTATTCCCCATAAATGTCATGCCTATTAATTTTGTGTACCAATAGAACATTTAATAATTTTGAATGGATGTGTCTCCAACCATGATGGCTTTGGTTGTCAAATTAGAAGGAAAACTTTTGTTGAAATCAATTAATGGATAGTGGGACCACGAGATACGTGTAATACCATCCGTGGGGTTTTGTAAATCACCACAACTAGGAATTAGAATTAGAGGATGATTCTTTGACGGGTAAATTAATTTTGATACTTAGTTGTCTCATGAAGTGGAATTAGCTAGTAGCTAAATTATTAAAAGTAGGACGAGTTAGATGTCTTATATTGCTCAGATGTTAGATGCTTAATGCAATGTTAATTGAGTGTTTATATGTTATCTAGGATTCAATTATAGGGGGTATGTGCTATGTTTGTACGGAAGCAAAAAAGAAATTAGTAAATTATTTTACTGCCAATTATGATTATTAGTTTTGAGGCAATCTATGCTTATCACACTCATAAGGCTAGCTTTAAGTAAATTTTGTCTCCCTAATCATCTAAATTAATTATCAATATATTTATTAAATGACTCAGGTGACTCAACAATTGAATCGATTGACATTGGGATAAGTGATTGACTTTTAGTATTGATATTGATGGTGAGTGTCTATTCATATGTATAATATAACATATTACCTTTCAAATCCCAAAAAGTTGCATACTGTAATGCATTCTATGAAACTTTTCTTCAATTTACACTGCACTATATTTATATTCCACTGTGCACATAAAATTCTCTTATTTTGTTTCAAGATCAAAAGAAAACATATTCTTTTATGATCTTTTTTCTATTTAATAATGTTCCTAGACTAGTAGTTAAATCTAATGATCAACTGATGACTAAATTTACTATTCTAATTCAGGCACATTGGATCCAACTTAGTTTGGCTGGGAGAAGGACTTCACCAAGTGGCAATGGGCTTGCCGGTTGAACCCCAAGCCCCCATGGCCTAACTCCTCTAGCGCACAACAGAAGCCTTTTGTGGCTAAGATAGGTCGTAGGATTTCTCGAGGACTTAAGCTCGAGCAATGTTTGGTAGAGTTGCACTTTGCCCAGAGTAATAAGTGACTATTATAGTAAGAGTTATAAGTTTGACTAATTGCAGCAAACACTAGTTTGATCATCACATTTAATTGTTGGCCTATTAAAAATTATTTACTATTATATTCCTATTTTACTATTATATAACACATGACAATTTATCACCATTTTTCTCAAATATTTATTACTGAGCATCTATTCTCAATATATATATTCTTGAACTCATATTGTATACACTTGGCATTTACTAAATCCTTTACTCACACCCTATTTTCTATTTTTTTTTTAATTTTCCTTCTGATAGACCAAGACCTTAGCCCAAGTGAAGAGGTGGATCCACTTTTGATGAGAATCAAAATTGAAGTGTTATTTTGGAAATGTTGCAATAGTTTCAATATTATTAATATGTTGGTATATTAGTTCATTTTTTCTCAATGAAATTCTAGTTGAAGATAGCGATTTCGTTATTTTGAGTTTTGTCATATTTGAGATTTATTTGGCTATTAGGAATGTTTGAAGTTTTATTTATGACTATGATTTTGATTGGCAGCTTATGTATTAGGATTGAATTTCATATCTCAAGATTAAACCTCATGGTTCAATTTTGTGGCATGACAATAAATGAAATGCAAAATATTTATTTGTAATTTGCTAAAAGGGTTTGATTAGTTAGTTCCTCTCACACCATTGAGATATCATATGTCACACTTCGAAACTAAACTATATAGTCCAATCTCGAGGCATGAAACTTAATTCCAAATAATAGATATTATCTAATCAAAATTATAATCTTAAATTAAAGAAATCCAAACACTCAAAATAAATTTAAGCAAATCTTGTAACATGAAAAATCAAAATGTCAATATTCTGACCTCAACTAAAAATCCATAAAAGAGACTAATAAACTAACACCATAGCAAATAATAAAACTATTGCAAAAATCACACATAACACTTCAATTCTAATTCTCATTGAAAGCAGGATCCACCTCTTCCCTAGGACTAGGGTCTAGGTCTGCTAGAAGGAAATTAGAAAATTAGGGTGTGAGTAAAGGACTCAATGAATATTAAGTATGTGCAATGCGAGTTGAAGAATATATCATTATCAAATGATGCTCAGTGATAAATATTTGAGAAAAATGGTGATAAGCAGTTGTGCATTATACAATAGTAAAATAGGGATACAACAGTAAACATTTTTTTATAGGCCAACAATTAAACATGACGATCAAACCAGTATTTGCTGTAGCTAGTCAATCTTATGAATCTTACCATGACAGTCCCTTATCACTTCGAGCAAGATACAACCTTAGCAAACAATACCCAAGCCTGGGTCCTCAAGAAATCGTACAGTCCACTTCAGCTATAAATGGCTTTTATCGTGCACTGGGGAATAGGTCACGGGGGCTTGGGGTCCAACCAGCAAGCCTGCTGCCGCCCAGTGAAGTCTTTCGTACACCCAAATTAAGTTGGATACAATGTATAGTATCTGTAACAGTAAGTTCAGTTATCAATGTCGATCATCGTATTTAACTATTCGTTTGAAAACATGATGAAATAATAACCATGGCTTTAAAAGAAACTATTTTTCTTACCTCACAGAATAACATAGAGAAATATATGTGCATAGTGGAATATAATTATAGTGCAATGTAAACTTAAAATAATTTACAAGTATGGATTTTGAAACATATTATCATTATATTATATTTATAAATTTAGGCACATGATACTTCGCACTCATTCAATCAATGATCTCCCAGGGGCTAGCTTGAATAACCTACTAACAAATGATAATAATTAAATCAATTTCATGTTATGAGCCTGTCAACTTGGGCTTAAACTTTCACACTCATTCTAGAATTCTCATATAACATTTCTATGATGAATGCTTGGAATGGCCTAAATACATGAGTAGTTCTTCCTAAATTTAATGAAAAAAATTAAAAATTAAAAATTCATCAATTATCATGGTAGTAAAACCCTCAAGTTAAAAACAATCTAGACCCAACATGTACTCAAGCAGTTAAACTTAATAAATTTTACAAAAAATAACTATATGGCTTGAGTTCTTCAAAATTTTGATTAATGTTACTAACATATCAAAATTTCTTAATAAATTTTATTAATTATAAATACTACCTTTTAGATGGAAAAAAAATTTCTAAACCAAACCTGCCAAGACTTATCACTTAGTCAAGCAGGATAACTTTTCAAATTTTTTTAAAATTCAAGAAAACTTCTTTAAATGTGAAAATTTGCAGATATATTATAAATACATTTAAATTAATATAGAAAAATTTTGACCCCTAAATTGATGAAAAATGTTTGACCCTAGAATATGAAAATCAAAACTTAACAGCATCAACTATTAAATTTCATAAATATAGGATGCATACAAAATACAAATACTATGACATATAGTTTAACCAAAACTTATGTCTATATCATAATTTAAATATCAGATCATAACTATGAAGAAGAGAGAACAAGAGTTGAGGGTGTTGAAATTTCTAGTGGTCTTCTTTCTTGTCTTACTGGTATGGATTCTTTTCTTTTTTCTTTTTTATTCAAAGGAGAGGAATGGGATGAACACTTACTGAGAAGAATATTTTTCTGGAATTTGAAGTCTTAAATGTGTATTTTTAGAGAGAAAAAAGTGATTCGAATATAATATGGAGAAGGAGACCTATTAAATTAGGTAATAAATTTGGGGTTCTACAGGGACTAGAATTGCTGAAATTTCTATCCATATTTATATATATGCTTGTTTATTATTATTTATTTTATCCTTTTTTAAGCTTTGAAAAATAATTCAAGGTAATTCTAATAAATAAGATTTAACTACTCCTAAATAATTAATTAAGGTTTATAATACCAATATATATATATATATATATATATATATATATGGGACACTACATATCACTTCACATAAATAAAATCCTTTATGTATGCTGATAGTGTATGCTTAGTGCAGTGAAAATAAAATTTAAATATTCAAATATTTATTTTATAGTAATATTCATTTTCTTCTTGTAATTAAATAACAAAAATATATTTTTAATGCTTAAAAAGGAAATTTAGTGGTTATAACATAAAATAAAGATTTCATTTGAAAATATCAAATTTTGAAGATAATTTATATAACTTGACCAAGTTGTGGAGTATCAAGAATTACTTAGCTTAAATTCATGGGTTAAACATAAATTCTTTAAAATATTAAAATTTTAAAAAGTAAATTACAAAATGTAATAAATAATAGAGCAAAATATTTTTACTTAATCTATTTTTAAAGTATATAAATATATTTAATATGATAAAATTGCAAATCATTTTTCTTTGAAATATAAAAATAGAGAAAAATATTCTTATTTGATATATTTTTAAAATATATAAGTATATTTTCATACTATAAACAAGCATGCAGCTTTGTTTTTTGTAATATAAAAATCTTTAGTATAATTTGATTAATAATGTAGAGGTCAGGACAACATTTTTTATACCACTTGAGGATTTAAAGTATTAATTATTTGTTAACATAATATTTTTAAGATAATCAAATCACACATTTTACATATAATGTAAATTACTATAAGTAATAATTACTTTTAATATTTTACTTCATATATAACACATATCATTGCTTTATTAAAACACGAAATATGTAAATTTCATACAATTCTTAGTTGCGTTAAAATTTTGTAGATATAGCATTATTCCTACAAAATATTATATATACATATATATACCAAATATTCTTTTGTTAATTCTTATTTAACAAAAATGTGTGGATAAATATATATGGCACAAATATTAAAAAAATGTGCAAATAAATATACTTAAACAAGGTTGTTTCAAATAAATTAGAGGCCCAAGGCAAAATATAAAATGAGACTTTTTAATATACAATAAAAATCAGTTATACAAAATTATTAAACTTTTAATTCATGTCATTTTACAGTAAGAATTTCATACTTTATAGGAAAATTTCATATAGAAAATATTACTATCTAAAGTTTATTTTATGCCTTTTTTGAGATGCCAAATTATTAATTAATTTTTATAATTAATTTCTTCTAACATTTCATTTTCAATTTATAATATACCGAATTCATTTTTTTTTCTTGAGATATTGTTGACCTTTGGTAAGATTTTATTAATTTCAATTTTGAGAACTTCGTCTAGCCGAATAAAAGAAAGAAGTTTAAGAAACAAAACTTTGATTTATAGAAAATGAGAGTTGTAGTGTTATTTAATAATTAATATTGCAATGTTATTTAGTGATTAGAATTGAAAAAGAGAAGTTATTTAGTGACTAGTATAGACAAAAAGATAGAATTTTGATAGGTAAAGAATAGAAATAGATGGATAGATGAGATTTAGGCAATCTGAAATACCAAAAATTTAAATTTATATTTTTTGATCAATTATATTGAGTTAATTAATCATTGTAACTTTACATAATAAGGCCTCCACAAGAAGCCTTTATATTTCTTCTTGGGCTTAATTTTTTTTGTAAACAAACATATGTTTGAAGCATCTAAACTAAAGGCCTTGTAATTTTTTTAGACCTTTAATGTTAAAAAAAATGGCCTTTTATATTTTTTTGAGGCCTAAAATATAAAGAAAAATATATTTATAGGAGGCCTAAGATATTCGTCTTTCTTGATTAAAGATAGAGTCACCCCTGTATCTAAAATGTAAAGATTAGCTTCTCGGCTAATTTAAGTATTCATTTATCCTACTTAATTAGAACTTTCAACTACACCCATTGTCATGCCCCAAAAATCAAGCCATGTATCGTAGTCTCAAGCCGTGAAATTCAATTTCAAATAGATGATATTGACAATCCAAAATCATAAAGTTAGACAAGAACTCCAATAAATCCAATGCTAGTTTAATAACACAAAACTCAAAGTAACATTACCTAACCTCAACTAAAACAAATAGAATCCATAATAAATAAAATAGAAATAATAAGTTTAGGAAAAATATAGTAGTCTATTGCAAGAATCTAATTTAAGACTTCAATCTTGATTCTTATCATACGCAGGATCCACCTTCTCACTAGAGCTAGGATATAGGTCTGCCAAAAAGGAAGTTAAAAAGGAAAAGAGTGTGAGTAAAAAATTCAGTGAGTGCCAAGTGTGTGCAATGTTTGTTTGAATTAAAATTATTTGTATATTGTAAATATTCGAGAAAACATAAGTGCAATTCATATATCAATCAAGTAGTAACAATCAAGAAGTTATCAAATAGTTTCCTAGACTAACAATTTAAATGCGATGATTAGACATTATTTGCTATAGCCAATTAACTTTATGACTCTCATCGTAATAGTCTCTTATTGCTCTAGGCAAGGTGTGATCTTACCAAAACAGTGTCTAAGTGCCCCAGGAATTCATGCGACCCACCTCAGCCATAAACGACTTCTATTGTGCATTGGGGGAATTAAACCATAGGAGCTTGGGGTTTAATTAACTAGCTCGCTACTACCTGGTGAAGTTCCTTGCACATCCAAATTAGGTTGGATCTAACTAACAGTAATAGTAACAGTAATAAGTTGATCATCGAATTTAATTGTTAGTCTAGAAGTATTAAAATCATAAAGTACATGTTTTCTTGTATCGTAAAATAAAATAAATCATTTTTGTGCACAATGGAATATACTTATAATGCAGAGTATATTGAAAAGAAGTTTTATAGCATGCCTTACTATACATATATTCTTCTGGGTTTTGAAAAATAACAACATACAATAGTTATAGGTTTAGACACTCACCTTCAAAATCAATCCTGGAAGTCAATTACCTATCTTAGAGTCAATAAAATCAAATGTTGAGTACCTGATTCATTTAATAATCACATGAATTACCAATTTAATTGACTAATAAGATAAAATTTTCTTATGACTAGCCTAATACATACATACTTACAAAACTTATCAAGAATTTGTTGTTTCGTATGTACTTTATTGATTTGCTCATAACATTCTTTCAAGATATCCGATTGGTTCTATTCTTATGGCATTACAAAGATAAGAAAGAGTATTAAAACTATTATGTTGATGATGTAGTCTAAATTAGCTAATATAAGAGAGAAAAATCGAGTTCAAGAGTTAGTAGTGGTGCAAAAGCAGATTTCCAACATCTAGGAAATTTTTTGATGTGACACTTGGTAGTATCTAAGCTATAACTTTTACTACATGCCTCGGATGAAGGTGATTCAGAATCCTGTAATAAACTAAGATATATATATGTACAATTCATATGTTGATCTTATTGCCCAATTAAATCCGAATCGAGTAGTAAGAGTTGTCAAAATATTCTGTTATAGGAAAATCGAAGTCCTGTATTTCCTATATTACCCTGCTATAGTATTTTAGCTATAACTTTCTTCCTATGCACTAGATTAAAGTGATTTAATTGTATATAGAAACCTAAGATACAGATATTCAGTTCTTATGTTGATGATATTTTCGAATTAAATTGAAATCAAATAGCAAAAGGCATCACAATATTTTGTTCTAGGAAATCAAAGTCATGTATTTTCTATATTGCCACATCGTAGTATTTTAGCCATAACTTTCTCCCTATGCATTGGATTAAAGTGATTCAAACATATATAAAAACCTAAGTTATAGATATTTAGTTCTTATGTTGACCATATTTCCAAATTAAATATAAATCAAGTAGCAAAAGTTGTCACAATATTCTATTCTAGAAGAGTCAAAGTCCTGCGTTTCCAGACTTGACACATCTTAGTATTTTGATCATAATATTCTCTATATAAACCGGATTGAGATGATTTAGGAGGCATTATAAACCTAAGACACAGAAGTAAAATTGATATGTTAATTACTTTGATTAATTCTATTGGGAAGAAGTTGTAAAACTATCACAAATATCTATTTCTAAAAATAATCAAAACCTAATAGCATCAACTATTGAATTTCACAATTATCAAAATATGAAGTCTACAAACTCATTAATTACCTTGTGTAGTTCTAATGCTCTTCTTGCAAATGCCGTCTCCTTTTCCTTTCCCCTCTTCCGCATTTGCTGTCCTTTTCCTTCTTCCCCCTTTTCCTCTTTCATTTACTATTAAATGTAATTAGGATTTTGATCCACAAGAAAAATATATATAAGGGGAGTGTTTGATATGAGAGGGACTCTTATTAATGTTTTCCTTCTAGGAGTGGGATAACTCTTTTATAATTTTAGTGTCTTTATTATTAATTCCTATGGTCTCAATGATTCAAGTCTTAGTATTGATAACATTTTAATTCAAGTAAAATTACAACTTACTCTCCCCAACAAATTAAAATATCTACAATATATGCATATATATGAAACTAAATAATAGTTATCATTATTTGGCCATGAGATTATTTAATGTTGCACATATACTTTAATGGAATGATATTTCAGCCTTACTATAACTTTAATTGAAATATTAAATAAAATAAAATAAGATATAGTAATTGATTAAATATGAAAAAAATTCAGGGGTATTACACCCATAATATATTTATGTACCTTATATACGATTAATTGGATATAAGTAATTAAAGCCACTTTCATTTTAGATATCACTTCCTATTTTGTTTGTTTGTTTGTTTTTTTGAAATGCACTCTCCACCCCAAGTTTCATTTTGGATTCAATCAACACTTGAGTGAAAAAGATAAAAATGTCCATAAGTTCAAATTAAAATCACAAAAGCCCTCAAATAAACTATCTTGAACACATTTTTTCCTCACGTACCACACCCATTTCATGTTTTTTTTTTTTATTTCTCCAACTAATCTGGCTCCATCTTGCAACTTATGTCACTATTTGCTCTCTTTGCTCAAGTTTCCATCTTTTCCCCACGGTGCTTTCATTTTCAATTTTGCTATCCCTACTCTTTCTTCCAAGCCACATTTCTACCATTCCTGAAGACCTAGCAAGAAGGATTTCATTTTCAACCCCATTTGTAAATATGAAGAGGTAATTTTTTGAATTAGATTTTTATTATTTTCTGTTTTAATGTTGAATCTTTATCATTTTATTTTTATTCTTGTTATAGTTTTATATATACTTAATTTTGTTTATTGTGCTTTATTTTGTTAGTAAATAATCGATTCGTCCATATTTAGATTTAAAGGAAAAAAAATCTTAATCTAACTCCATTTGTATTTGAAGAGGCAATATTGATTTTTTTATTTATTGCTTCAATAATTGATTTCAAGTAGGACATGCTTTCTAACGCCCCACTCAGGATAGTCCCTAAGTTGAGATGTCATTCGAATTCAATCTTGGCTCTTAATCCATAAACAAGCAATAGGCCCATAAGAAAATTTTTCAAAACTTATCAAAGATAGCAACAGATTTCAACTTAAACAAACCTCATCAAAATACTAAGTACATACCATGAGAGGTTTCAAATCATTTAATATAATATGTACATACTACAAATATTTAATTCAACCTAACATATCATAATGTCTATAAATTATACAAAATGTTTAAGGGTTCCCATAAGCATTTACAAATATCTTTTCTATTACAAAATGCGTTTGCTAATCTAAGCCTGGAGTCCAAGCTCATCACTCAATCTTGCCTGAGAAAATCAAGATAATACAGAAGGGTAAGTCCAAAGGACTTAGTGAAGGATAATCTTAATCATAAGCAGTAGGGTTCTATTGAAGAGGTATCAAGTCAACATATCATAATTTAACAATTAAAACAAGAGCAATATCATATACAAATAATAGCTTGAGCATATAGGAATCTCTCATTCCTTATTGCTCTATAAACAGTTTACAAATAATTAGACATGATTAGAATAAACAAGCCTGAGTTATATGTAGTTCAACAGAACTAATTTAACATGCATATCATAACAATTCTTATTCTAATCTGTCTGTCATATTCAAGCATGACAACGTGACACATGGTAGATGCTTAGGAGTATCCTTAGCACATTACTGTCACACGGTAAATGCCTAGGAGTATACTTAGCACATCGCTGATGTATGGTAGATGCCTAGGAGTATCCCTAGCACATTACTGACACATGGTAGCACATCACTGACATATAATAGATGCCTAGGAGTATACCTAACAAATCAATAATACCTAGGGAGAAATCCGTAGCGTATCACTAACACCTAAGCAAATGGCAAAGCGTGTCCTATATCCAAACATTTTACCTGGTTGGGTCCCTGGTCAATCAATTCTCTGTGTATTTAACAAGTACCTATAACAATTTACATAAATGCTCATGGGAAAATCCCTAGCGTATCGCCGATACTAGGTAAAACAAGTGTGCCAGCTAGGTAATATACAATAGTATAGAAATGTCAAAAAGGCAATACAATAATGATTAATAGGTACGATCAAGTAAACATGCCCATATAATGGTGTACAGACAAGTAAGTGTGCTGGCACGACATCTAATAACAGAACAAGATGGTAATAAGTAACTAGACAATAACAAGTATAGTTCAGGAACAAGTACAGTAATAGGTATCAATAGGAAGTTTTGGGTGCTAGAACTGACAAGAACAAATTCTTATCAGAGCATAATCAAGAGATAATCGTCAAAGGGATATACGCATTAATTAACAAATAACAAGCAAGAACTTAAGCAATTTATAGATTTCAATAACTAAGAGCAGGTACAATACTAATCACATTTAACCCTCATAAGGGTTTTCCATGAGAACAAATAGGAATAAGCAATGCCAAATTGATAGACCTCACCTTTGTAGTCTCAAAAAGTAGCTTATTGGTCCATAGGACCTATTTCTTCGTTACCTAACCAGAAGAATAAATCTACAATCAAAATCCTCACTAACCTTAATAACCTCCAATAATTACAATCTTGCTATTAACAGTCTAAAATTGATAGCTATTCACTTAATATGATAGTTTTTGGGTTTGTTTGACATAAACATTACTGATCAAGCTAATCACTCTGGTCTCAATAAAAGAATAATATAAGTTCCCTAGTTCTCTAGTTGATCTTGCAACAATATACTAAATCAATAAAAATGATCCAATTATTCCTTAATAATCCTAATTTTAAGGTTTTAATCATTTAATAAGCTCAATTATCCTAAAATTTTCACATGATAATACCAATCTGAATTCACTAAACTTATAATGGTACATGCTTGATCCAAATCTTGGTCTCGTATCATATTTCATATTAGCATGTGTCGTAATACAAGATTTATGGAAAAAATGGTACAACATATATGTATCTATGAAATCCCCAATCTAACTCTATTATCCAAGGCCTAACTATCGAGACTGCAAAATCACAAATTTAGAACACCACCACGATCTTCGTGATGAGGTGAATAAGTTGGCTCGAAATTGTTACTGTCATGCACCATCGTCCAAAAAGCTTAACACCACCACCGTTCGACACCTCTTAGCTTAATCAACATAATGCCCACATCAATTTTCCATTTTGCTGCTGAATTGGGGGCTAATTTGCCAAAAAATTCCATTGACCACCTCAACATCGCCGTGTGCCACCATGCCAAATTTAGCTCTGCCTGTCGCCAATTTGCAAAATTAAAGCTACTAGCTTGTTAATCGAGTTGAATCCATCAAGACCTATTGTAAGTTTGCATTCAAAAGTCGCCAAAAAGTAGAAACCTACCACCTCCACTGGGAGCTCACATAAGGCTTCAATTTTTGGCCGTTTCTCCTATCAAATTGGGAGTTCTCGATACTTGTGTGTTTGCCATGAGGAGATGAAGATGTTGGTTGTATTCATTTTGAGGTTTGGCTATAATCCAAGAGAGATTGCTGGAAAAGGGAAGGCTTGGTGCATGAAGGAGAAAATAACAAAATCATGGGTGAGATTGTTATATATACAAATGTACTTTCAAAAATTAGGTTTTGATCCCCAAATCTTTAAGCTTGCTTCCAATTAAGTCCTTTAAGGCTTTGACATTCTTCAATTTGGTCCTTGGACTAAGTGAGTGCATAACATTAGCCCATTTGACTCTAAATAATTGCAATTTGACCAACAACAATTTTAAAGATTGCTGAATCAAGTTTTTGCAAATTGCAAACTAACCCCAAAGCTTTCAATTTCCATGCAATTATGTTCTTTTTCTTTATTTTCCCTAGCCCTAAAATCCTACCAACCAATATTTTGCTTCCTAAATACTTATTTTCCAAAATACCAAAGTTTTGGTGTGTTACATGATTAATTTTAGTATTATATACTTCATATAAAGTATAATATATATTAGTTGTTTCGTTAAGTAAATTTTAGAAATATTTTAGTGTTATGCTAATTAAGGGGTATTTGAACTTTGCAATTCATACTTTTGTAGTTTTATGTTAATGATTGACAATTGCAAAAATATATTGTTACCTGCAGATAAATCTAGTACTAAACTGTTAAATTTCACTATGTTTATACCCATCTATAACACTAAATTTTGAATTTTCTATAGAATTAATGTTGTGCAGGTTAGAATACTGGAAAGGGAATCAAAAATAACCTCAAGTCTTATATTTATTACTTTATCTTTTTGTATAAATACCAAACTTTTGTACAAGTAATACTATATAAGTTGTTTTAATAGTGGATTTATTGAAAATGACCACTTCATGCTATTGTTTTCAATGCATATCATATATCTAGTATGAAAAGAGTGCTATTATTGTCTATGAAAATGTTGGTGTTGAATATGCTGGAAAGCCCTTTAGAGAATTTCAAGAGAGAACAAATTATTGAGGATGCAATGGCATACTTGATAGACAATAGAAGATTACTGATTTCTTTTTATCTTGAGATAATTTGGAGTAATAATAATTTATTACGTACTTATTCTCATTTTTACATTAATCTAACATCTCTAAAGTAATATCTTGAATTCTTTTGTGGTGTCATTATTTGAGATGGACCAGGATATTGGGTGTATATAGTTGTTATGATTCTAAACCTTGAGCAAAGCTTGGTTCATTCTGATATAATGTGAGAGTGAGTTCTTATATTTTAATATAATTTCAGGATGGTTTGCTAATACAAAAATGAAAAAGATAGCTTAATTGTTCAAGGGAAACGCCATCATGATCATAAGTTGTTGGATTGTGGTGCCTAAACCAAGCCTATTTTGCCAAAAAAGGCAAAAACAATTTAGGGTCTAAAATATTAGATTTCAGTACTAGATATTGAGACTATAGTATTAATTATAATATTCTAGTGTGCATGAACAAATATTACGTATTATATTTCTAATTTGTGGTATCATTTTTAGTATAAATGAGAACATTAATGATTAGATGTGAATAGTTTGTTGTCCCAACAATTTGAATAGGTGCTATCATGATTAGTATTTTGAAGAAAACATGATTTTATTGTATTAGATGATATGATATATTGTTTAATTCATCAAATTGAGGTAAATTTAAAATACAAGTGAGCATATAAACACTCAAACAAGTGATAGATTGCCTAAACAATTTGTGGATTATTTATAATCAAGTACAGGAATTGAAAACAATTATATTATTTTCAGCATATACAATACCATTCTCAATACATTAGAAATTATTTTGAATTTAATCATTTAATCATTGTTTGACTACCAAACCATGATACCTTAGTTCTAGAACTAATATAGTCATAAGATTTTTTTTTTGGCATTTCAATGGTGATGTTGAAATGGCATATTTACCACATGCATTGACACTTTACACTAGTATAAAAGAGAAAATTAGTAGTTGGATGTGGGAAGTTATCTTCCCAACCATTTGATCACATGTTATAATGGCTATTACTTGAAGAAAATATGATTTTATTGTATTGCAATGTCCTATATGTTGTTTCACCCATTAAATTGAGGTAAATTATGTCGAAGGATAATAGAGTAAAAAAATACTCAAAAGACATACTAGATTATGAAAATTCCATATAATATTTCTATAATCAAGAACTAGAATTAGAAGAAAAATGGTATAATTTTTAGCATATGCAGTGTCATTCATAATAAATTAGAAAACATGTCGAATTTAATTATTTAAGTAATTGCTTAACTACCAAAATGTGGCACCCCACTTAGGATAACCCCTGAGTTGAGATGTCACTAGTTCAATTTTAAATCTAACCCATAAGAAAGCCAATAAGCTCATAAGAAAATTTTCAAAACTTATCAAAGAGAGCAACATACTTCAATCTTAAGTAAACATTAATAAAAGTACTATATACATGCGATAGTTGATCCCATAACATTCAACATAATATATACACACTGCAAATATTTAATTTAGATCTAATATATCATAATATCTGTAAGTTATACAAAATGCCTGACAGTATTTATAAGTAGTTACAAATATCTTTTCTATCAAAAAATGTGTTCACTGATCTAAACCTGGAGTCCAAGCCCATCACCTAATCCCTATCTGGGAAAATCAAGAATGATATAAGGGGTTAGTCTAAAGGACTTAGTGAGGGATAATCTCAATAATAAATCAGGAGGGATTTGTTAAGGAAGAAACAACTCAACATATCATAAATTAGCAGTTATAACATGAACATATCAAGTTACAAGCAATAACAAGTTTAGCAAATAGGAATCTCTCTTTCCTTATTGCTCCATGATCATATTTCAAATAGGTAGGATATAGTCAAAGAAAAGCAAACCCAAATAGTAGATACAATTCAATTGATCATAATAGGACATTTGTACCAAATGCTTTTTATTCCAATCAGTTAAACTTACCTAAGTGTGATAGCTTGGTACGTGGCAGATATTGATACCCAGGGAATAGCCTCTAGCTCATTGCTGGTACCTAGGGAATAGCCCCTAGTGGTATTGCCGATATATAGGGAATAACCCCTAACATGTCTCATGTATCCAAGCATTTCACTAGGATTGACACTTGGCCTAAAATATCTTCATACTTATATCATGTGACAATTAATAGATTGCCGACAAGGTAAGACAATGTCAGATAAATAGATTTGGATAAGCCAACAAGGCCATATAACGAGATGTGCCAGCAAAGTAATAGATAACTACACAAAACAATACACCACTACCGACAAGGCAAATTAATAACGTACAAGACAGACTCAGACAAGCTAACAAGATTGAATAGGTGATAAGCAGTAAGAAAACACGCTAATCAATATCAAACATGACAAGGAAAACTCTAAGCACTAGAATAGACAAGTTAAGATCCTATTAGAAGCACAATCAATAGAACAACCCTCACTGACGTATACATATCAATTTACAGATAAGAATTAAGATCTTAAGCAAATAATAGATTTCAATAGCTAAGATGCAATTACAGTATAGAAACCAGTTTAACCCTTTTAATGGTTTATCATAATGGTAGATAGGTGTAAGCAAATGCCAGATTAGCAGACCTTCACCTCCATAGCCTCAGAGATGTAGTTATAGCCTATTAGTCCACTAAACCCAGCTCATTGTCACCTAACCAAAAGAATAGGTTGGCAGTAAAAATCCTTATTCAATCTTATAATTTCAATTATATGAATAACAACTTAAAATCGATAATTACTTGGTTAATATGAAAATTCTAGAGTTTGATCGACATTCTCGTTAGCGAATATGTTAATTATACCATCATATTGAATATTCACGAGAGTCATATATCTAGTCTAGTTAAGGGTTATAATTGGGTCCCATAATTACATAATTAACCTTATAATGATGCACAAAATGATAATAATAGCCCACTATCTTTAATAACCCAAATTTGTTACTTAGGTCTCAAATCCACAAAATTAGGGTTTAATCTTCCAATTAACCCAAGGTTATCATATAATATTGCAAATATGGGTCCTTTAGGTATATACAAATTTGCATACATGGTTTATATTCTAATTCTCATATCAAATCCTTTATCTATCTCAATAATATACAAGATTTGGTAAGAAAATAAATGGTACAAAATATCAATCCCAACTCTAATATGCTATATAAAATAAATGCTATATAAAAGGGCTATTTTCTGGAATCATAGTTTGATCCCCAAAAGTTCTTCTCGACTTTCAGTTAAGTCCTCTAAAGTAAGGATCAACTTCAATTAAATTCCTCAACTTAATAAGTGCCTTACATTAGCTTGGTTGACCCCAAATAACCTCACTTTGAGCCACAAAACTTCTAAATATTGATTAATCAAGGTTTCCCACAATTATAATTCAACCCCAAAACTTCCAAAAATAACTAGATAATTATTAAGAAAACTCCTACCAATTATATAATTTCTAGTTGTGTTACATTCTCCCCCCTTAAAAGAATTTGGTCTCTAGATTCTCACCTAAGTATTATTTTGACTGACAGAAAATGAGCAGATTTGGTTAATCAATCTACGGTCTTTTTTCATTACATGCCACTAGATTTGCTTCTTCAAGTCCCAATACATCTTCATACCTCTTGGATCCATATTGTATCTTGACTTGTATGCCTCATCTAACAATCTCTCCTTTATTTCTTCAAGCATGCATATTTTCTTATGGAACAAAAGAATATCTTGGTTGTCGGTATTAAACTCATACTCTGTAGACCTTATAACCTTTTCTTTTTGTGTCATTATTTGTATGTCATTCGCTTGGGGCTCGTTGCATTTCATCATATAACTTGAATTGCACTTATTACTGCAATCCAACTTGTTGTTTTAATTTTAGTGCAACACTTATTCTTAGGCTTTCTAATGCTTCTCTCATAGTAAATGAGCCATCCCAACATTTGGGCTTAAGGTATTGGCTACTACATTTGCCTTTCTAGGTGATAATTGATGGAAAAGTTGTAGATTTCTAGAATTTCCATCTATCGGCACTATCTTATGTTTAAATCCTCATTCCAATAAAATGGTTGATCTTTCTAAGTTAATTCAATTAACATGCTAGCTATTTTAAAAGAGTCATGTACAAATCTTCGATAATACTTTTGTTACATTTTTTGATCTCTTTCAGTTGACTACCATCTCTATCTTAGAGGGATCAACCTCTACCTTATCTTGGGGTATGATGTGACCAAGAAAAGCCACTTTCTTTATCCAAAATCCACACTTGCTAAATTTTGCAAACAACTAATGCTCTCTTAGGGTTCCATGAACCATGCGTAAGTGCTTTATATGGTATTTTCTAATCTTCAACTAGTAGTGCCCCTATTTTAAATCCAACTTTGAGAAGATTCTTGATCCCCACATATGGTCAAATAATTCTTCTATGTGGGGTAGGGATAATGTGCTCGATTCTTCCAAAAATACCTTAAGTTATTCAGCTATCACGTCCACTTCCTTGACTTTAAATTGTATCTTAGGGTTTATTGATAAGATATGCTAGGAATCCTTACCTACCTTACCTTAAAATCTTTCTAGTTTCTAGCACAGATATAATTGGCATCAGGGAGATGTTATCTATAGAAGGGCATGTTGGTATTAGTATCTCTTTTCCAAGTGTGATGCATTTGGTATAGTAGTTCACCTGTGCCTAATGGCTATGTAGTTAATCCTTTTTGAGTATCACATTATACTCTTAGATAGGCATCTCTATGAGATTGGCTAGATATACTATGTCCCCAATCATTATCTAGGCAATCATGATTCATAGTGTCTAAAATTTTATTTGATAAGCTATAGTCTCGAGTTGTATATTTAGTTTTTGAGGAAATAGGATAGATATGAAAGAACGTAAAACATCAGGATTGTATTAGACCTTATCATGAATTCCAAAAGTAGAAACCATATCTTCCACCATCTCGTTGAGGTTTGGTGCATCTCTTCCTAGAAATAGAAACCATACTTTTTACCACCTCATTGGGGTCCGGTGCATTTTCTCCTGTTAGAGCATAGGCATGAGCTTGCACTTTTTACTTCTCACTAGCTCTTACCACATGCTTTCTTTTTTTTGCAGGTGTTGGGCTTTTTTTGTTGGGGATAATTTTTCAAGAAGTATTGGTCACTACCATAGCCCACGCACCTGCTTTGTTTTTTCTAACATCCTAACTCCTCAGGGGTATGTGATCCATAGAATCCACATTTCTTTTGTAGCCTCTCTTGAGTTAAATTTGTTGGCTCGCTAGATTGAGGGGCTTATTTGGTAATGCTTTCAGCTTGAAACCTCAATTATTTTCTATTTGCATTACTCTACCTATTGAGGTACATCTTTTTCTTTTAGCTCTTGTCCTCAATTTTTTAGATTTCCTACAGTTTTGACTTAAATTGTAATGCCTTGCTTACTACTTGATTGAAGCTTGACAGCTCACAAATGGCCAGACCCCTTCTCAATTCTAGTCGCAACCTTTGTAAAAATCATCAGGTCTATCAATCTTTATCATCTTGTATGTAGGGAGCATATGTTAGAATAATGCTTGACAAGCCAATTGGATTGGCATTGTAAAACTATTTTCTTTTAAAATAATTTTGATTAAATGATATTCTCAATATAGCCATCTTCATCTTATGGTCATTATTTCTTCATAAGGATATTGGCATTGTAAAACTATTTTCTTATAAAATAATCTTGATTAAATGATATTCTCAATATAGCCATCTTCATCTTATGGTCATTATTTCTTCCTAAGGATTTGGATGAAACCTTTGGATCACACTAAACTATGGGACTTGGTCAGTTCACTGGGTAGTGAACATCGAATAAGTCTTAAATTATCATGATTTTAAACCTTTCAAGTTATAGGATCTTATGAGATAAGAGATTTAAGATTCAGATAGACGTATATTAACGATACATAAATTCAAAAGTTGGACATTGCCCATTCCATGGGCAATACCGTATGAGATACAAGTGCATATTAGTAGATTCTTGTTAGAGAACAAGACACTAAAAACCTATCGAAAATCCATTAGATAGCTAGAGTGGCAAGTTAGTAGTGGCACATTCTCCAACTTATACCAGTATATATTATTAGTACTTTAACCTAAGGATCCATGGTAACCTTTCATTCAATCCTCATGCTTTGACTCATCCTTGGTCACTTAATAAGCTATTCGAGTTGAGATTGAGCATGAGCTACTTGGCATGGAGGTTTGTGAGATCCAAGATAGAATATGACTCCTTGTCTTTGTGAATGATAAGTACATCTCTTTTGCATTCTATAATGATTGATTCCAAGAAATCCTTATGCAAGATGGTGTGACAATTTGAAAAAGGAGTTTTCCAAAGGTGACGTCAAATATGGGAATTGAAAATTGAGAATAGAAGCATAGCATCAAGGCTATTGAAGAGCCGTCAAATATCTTGCCCTGAGCCTTTTTCGATAGATAGGAGACAGAAAGATAGTATTTGTATGGTCTGCATAGAGCTACACTGGTTCTCTAAGAGCATTCATTTTGGCCAATTAGTTGGGCTCCATGGGCATGAGGTTGGACATCAACCATGAAGATTGAGTACTCTTCAATTAATGAGATTAATTGAATTGAGTGATTAATTTAAAAGTGTTTTAAACTAAAATGAATATAAGATATTTAAAAGTTAGAAGGAGTTGTGAGCTTGTGTCCAATAAATGATAGAATCTATTGGGTCACACATAAAATCTAATTGGCTTCCTAATTGATGGAGGAATTTTGAATATTCACCCCTAGTGAACTAATTTTGAGGTGATCAATTTTATGGAGAATTTTGGTTTGATTAATTTAAGTGTTAAATTAATCAATTAATTTAAGGAGCTAAATTAGACCAATAATTAAGGAGTTAATTGTTTGGTGCCAAAATGATCATCAATTGATCATGTTAACTTAAAGAGTTAAGTTAACAAAATTAAAGCTTAAGAGTTAAGCTTGTTGACTTAAGTATTAAGTCAAAGGTTGATTAATTAAATTAAAGCATTTAATTTAATTAATGAGAAGAATATATTTTGGAGGAAAACTTCAAATGAATAGTTCATTTGAATTATCATTTTAATTAATTTGAAATTATAGTACAAATTAAGTTGAAATGCACATGAAATTCAAATAGGATTTGATTTTAAATTTGCCACCTAAGCTTGCAAGTGGCCGCCCACCTTAAGGAAGGTGTGATGCCAACTTGGCATCACACCATCTGCCCTTTATTTATAGATATAGATGTGAGAGGATTTAGCACTTGCACAATTGGTGTGAAGAATTAAATTCTTTGCATTTCCCTAGAAAAACCTCTCTCCAAGCATTGCCTCATGAGTTGAAGCTTTGCTCTCTCATCTTCTCCCAACCTAAAAAATAGGTCTTCTCCATGCCTTTCTCCGCTAATTTATACAGATAAATCATAGGAGAAATTTTAACTTCAATTGGTGTGTGGATCATATCAATAGAGGTAAAACATTTGGTTTGCATGCTTTGGTGATCTACTGTGCAGAGCAGCAATTTTGTGGAATTTTTATGAGGATATCCAGATGGAATTTTTCTCCGAATTTTTCACATAATATTAATAATTTAGTTTAAAATTTTCTTATTTAATTTCATGATTTGTGGAGATCTCGAAGCCATGAAAACGTTGCTGTTTCTCCACTGTGCCAGTTTTTGGCAGATTCTGGACTCGTGAATATTTCACAATTTTCTCCTTGGAAATTCTCGAGGTATTCCTCTTGTCAAATCCAGATATATAGCATGTTTAGATCATTTTTTACTTGATTATATTAGTAAATTTAAGCTTTTGAAATTTTAATTATTGGATCATAGTGCTATTCTTGCTTTCAGCATATTGTATCAATCGGTTAAAAGTAGCCTCATACTGACTAATAGATTGTACCATTTGTATAAGGTCCATAAATTCTATTTCTCTCACTTTCTTCACCACCTCTAGCACATACTTATTCATGAAGTCCTGGGTAAAATTCTCCCAAGTTCGGTGGGTTTCTTACCTTCAATCAGTTATCATCCACCAACTTCAAATGAATCCTTCCAGAAGGAATGTGGCTAATCAAATCCTCTACTCATCTGAATAGCATAATGTCTCAAAATTATTCTCTAAATTTCCAATCTATTCTTTGGCTTTGCTATCATCAGGGCCTCCTAAGAACTTCAGGGGTTGAAAACATAGGAACTGTACCAATACCCGATCTTCAGCCATCTCATTAACCCATCACCTGGGAGGTCTTCCTCGTTGCTAGATTCTAGGTAGAATAGGTACACTCAAAATTTCTTGAGAAGCCATCAGCTCTATCAACTTTTCCAAGCTTCCAAAAAAAAAAAAAGAAGGATTAAATGAAATTAAGTCGAACTCATAGACATACAAGTCTTAATCATTCTACGATAAATAATAAGATGCTACGGTCATCTAGCAGTACACAAACTTATCTCCCTACTATCAACTGATCAAATTTATCCTAAATCCTTGAATCACATAAGAGCTTCCCAACATGCAAAATACCCAAAATGCATACTCAAACTAACCTAAACAAAAGGTCAGTCACGAATCCTAATGATATTCAATGCCTGAGTCATCAACAAATCTAGGCTCTAATACCACCTCTGTGGCATCCCATTCAAGATAACCCCTAAGTTGAGATATCACCAGTTTAGTCTTAAGTCTAACCCATAAGATAGTTAATAGGCTCATAAGAAAATTTTCAAAACTTATCAGAGACAGCGACACACTTCAATCTTAAGCAAACCTCAACAAAAGTACTACGTAGATGCTATAGTTGATCCCATAAC
The DNA here is from genome assembly GCA_014898725.1 of Jacaranda copaia. Classification (NCBI taxonomy): domain Eukaryota; kingdom Viridiplantae; phylum Streptophyta; class Magnoliopsida; order Lamiales; family Bignoniaceae; genus Jacaranda; species Jacaranda copaia. Next base: position 196,234 of record JACGDI010005224.1, on the reverse strand, counting down.
ATTCAACGTAATATGTACACACTACACATATTTAATTCAGATCTAATATATCATAATATCTATAAGTCATACAAAATGTCTGACAATATTTATAAGTAGTTACAAACATCTTTTTCTATCAAAAAATATGTTCACTGATCAAAACCTGGAGTCCAAGCCCATCACTTAATGCCTATATAAGAAAATCAAGAGTGATATAGGGGGTAAGTCTAAAGGATTTAGTGAGGGATAATCTCAATAATAAATCAGGATGGACTGTCAAGGAAGAAATAACTCAGCAGATCATAAATTAATAGTTAAAACATAAACATATCAAGTTACAAACAATACCAAATTTAGCAAATAGGAACTCTACTTTCTTATTGCTCCATGATCAGAATACAAACAGGTAGGATACAGTCAAAGTAAAGCAGACTAGAATAATATATGTAATTTATAGATCATAATAGGACATATGTACTAAATGCTCTTTATTCTAGTTAGTTAAATTTACCCAAGCGTGATAGCTTGGTATGTGGCAGATGTTGATGCCTAGGAAATAGCCTTTAACTCATCGTTGGTACCTAAGGAATAGCCCCTAGTGGTATTGCAAATGTCTAGGGAATAACCCCTAGTGTATCACTGACACCTAGGGAATAGCCCTTGACGTGTCGCATGTATCCAAGCATTTCGTAAGATCAGCACTTAGCCCAACATATCTTTATACTTATTTCACATGACAATTAATAGATTGCCAACAAGGTAAGATAGCATCAGATAAGCAAATTCGAATAAGCCAACAAGGCCGCATAAATAGATGTGCCAATGAGGCAACAAATAACTACATAGAACAATACACAACCATCTACAAGGTGAATCAATAATGTAAAAGATAGACTTAGGCAAGCAGATAAGACGAAACAAGTGATAAGCTGAATAAAAACAAATTATATAGTGTTAAACAAGATAAGGAAAGCTCTCGGTGCTAGAATAGATAAGCTAAGTTTCTATTACAAGCACAATCAATAGAATAACCCTTATGGGGATATACACATCAATTTTTAGATAACAATCAAGATCTCAAGCAAATTACATATTTCAATAACTAAGATGCAATTATAGTACAGAAACTAGTTTAAGCCTCCTAGGGGTTTATCACAATGATAGATGGGTGTAAGGAAGTGCCAGATTGACAAACCATGACCTCTATAGCCTCAAAGATGTAGTCACAAGCTACTGGTCTGTGGGACCAAGCTCCTCATCACATAACTAAAAGAATAGGTTTACAGTCAAAATCCTCATTCAATCCTATAATTACAATTATATAAATAATAGCCTAAAATTGATGATATGGCAGCTTGGAGGTCCTAAAGCCACCACACCATGACACTAACTTTTTCTAGGAGATTTTCCTTGCAAGAGCCAATGCTAAGCATAAACTAACAAATTAAAGTGACAACTTATGTTAAAAGAAACAACTTATGTAAATATTTCTTTGTATATTGTCTCAACTTTTCTTCTAGTTGTGGATGAGAACACATATATTAGTACTTGAGGTATACCACTAAAACCACCATGGCTATAAGCTTTATTATGTATGTACATAAACTTATTAAATTAGTTACAATAGGATTCAAGCAAAAGATTATGTTTTCTTCCTCAATTCCCAAGTTTCTTCTTTTGGAATGACCAATCTAACCTTATCTATATAAAGAGAAGTATAAAGGCGAGTCTAAATGACTCAATAAGGAAGTTGGGAAGAGTTACTTGTATAGAGTTTACTTTATAGAGAAAGATGATAGAGTAAGAATTTAATTAGGAAATAAACATGCTACTATAACTAGATTTCTATAATAGGCTATCGTAAGAAATGTTTCATAGGTCAAGTGCACATACATTTGAGATATCTTAAGATTTTATATAAATTAAAGATGTCTTAATTAAATTACTTTAAAAAACTTTATCGTGTCTGAGGTACCATAATTATATCAAATCTTTCATGTGACTCCATCACCATCCCATACTAGTGAGAAGAATTCATATTTCATATTCACATACAAGTGTACAGGATTCTAGAGGTGGCCCCCATTGCACCACCGCACGTGGCACTTAGTTCCTTACACTTCATTTTATGAAGAATAAAATAGAATTTCTTCATTTGAGGAACAAAACACAGCTAAAAGATGTTTAGTACTTAAATCTAGAAGTGCCAATGATGACGATTCAAGAGGCGGCTCCCATTGCATATTCTTTTTTAGTATGGCACTTTGCTTTGTCTGGCACATATTTTATAGTACTAACCAAATAAGATATTCAAAATGGACAAAAATACAATAAATATAGTAGAAGGTGTCATCCTTAGGATTCTAGAGATGGCCCTCACTGCACACCCTCTGTTTGCAAGTATGGCATTTAGTTCCCGATTCGATGAGTACGATGAGAGAACTTATAATAATTTGAAAACACAAACCTTTTTCATTTAAAATTAATTTGGAGTATCAAGCTTTTCAAAAATAATCTTATTTTCTTTTAGCAATTCTTTTGAAATGCTGTGAAAGTACTTTACTTACTTGAGTAGCATAGTTTTGACTATAAAGAAATTAACGAAATAAATATTAATGCTAAGAGCTTTGAAGTAGGAATAATTCAAGATTTCAGTAGGCTCAAATTTACCAAGTAGATCAGACATTTATCATCACCATACATGAGGCATTTTAGAAATGAAAAGGTAATATGATTTTTTTTTTGGAAGTAATGATTCACCAGTAGTAGATGAAAATTTGAAAGGAATAAAAGACTTCATTTATCAACGATCGAGGGGTTTTTGAAAACAAGAAATAGGTATATGATTCTAGAAAGATAATAATGGATAACCGAATAAGATTGTGAAAGAACAAAACAGAATAACTCACATATCAATATTTAAGATGTTTCGTCAAAAGGAATTATAGGTAACAAAATAAAAATTGAAAAGGGATAGAAATCCTTACTGATTCCGATGATCACGATTTTTCAATGGCTTGTATACCCAAATACCGAAGTTCAAGATTTGATTATTACAAATTGATCTTTTGGCAACAATATTCTGAGAGAATAAAATAACAGTAAGTTTACCTAAGGTACTATATACTATTTTAACTACTATAGTTATTATTTAATAATTCAAGTGACTATCTTTGAGTACATATACATACATACATACATACATACATACATACATATATATATATATAAGAGTAATATTTTCTACTTATTAATTTTCAAATGAATCAAATATATCTTAACACTTTTCATCACATTGTTCTATGAATTATAAAAAACAAATCATGGTATCAAAACTAAAATTGTAACTCACTTATATCTAAATTAGAATCCAATTATTCAACATAACCTTAAGTTCACCAACGTTCATTCACACCCAACCACCTTCAACCCAAATAAAATAATCAATTTATCAATGTCATAATATTACCATAATTCTTCAACAGAAGCTGACCATTTCCAAAACCTATATCTTCTATAGTTAGCTAGGACAGTTTCCATTAAAGCTAAGTTTTAACCAAATCTAAACAAGTAGGAATGGATTATAACTCGATGAAATTTCTAAATGTCACTTTAATTGGATGATCAAACAGGCTGATATTTCTTAATTTCTGGCCAAATTTGAGCTTTGACTTTCGATCGAATTTGATGGTAGGTTGCGGTTCCTACACAATTTAGATCAGAATACTGGATCAATTTCAATAAATCTTGCTTATAATCTTATCTACACTCAAAGGGATTTCTATACATGTTTTTGTTTTTTCATTTGATCAATGAAATCTCTAGTTATAAGCAAAATAACATCACCTCTTGTTTTGTTAGCCTTCGTTTACTTGTTGCAGTGTTGATTTCGACAGCAATTCAGGTAAGGTTTCAGCACAATTTATAAAATCCCATTCCTCCAAGATAATCTACACAAATAGAGATTTCTAACAGTATCCTTGCATAGTTGATCGGGCAACAGAAAGGTTGGTTTTTGATTTTTGAAAGTTTAAGTTTGGCAGTAGTTTTTTCCTTTTCTTTTTGACTAGCGGGTTTCTTCTTATTTGGATAGAAATTCTAAAGTTAGGACTAAAATTTTAGGAATATTTCTCTAAGGGTTTTGATCCTTAATGAGCTAGAATGGTTTTGGCTATAAGGTGATGATTAATGGCTGAAGGTTTGAGGGGATAATAACTGGGTTTCAAGAACTTTGCAGGGAGAGTGTAATCTTTATGTGGGAAAATGGCAGTAGGTTTGCCCCTTATTTATAGAAATGACATTCTTGTTATTTGCTTAGTCAAGCACTTGGATCTTTACCTTATTCTAATTTTTAACCCCTAGAGTTTTATTGTAATTTAGTCCTTGATTTCTCATTTTATTTAAATTAGCCTACAAAACTTTTATTATACATCTTACTTTTTATTATATACCTAATTTATTTGTAATAATGTAATTGTACCTTAAATTATATACATTTTGAGCTTTAAAACTTAGGGTGCGTGACTAAATTTATAGTATAGGTATTTTCTTTGATTAACTCGTTTAATCTCAAATGTTATTAACTCAATTTAAAGGGATAATTTTTATAAGAGCCTAAAAATTTTAAACTTGGATTTTCTATATTTACTAAATAAGCTTAATAATTTATTTAGTATTATATTCCTATTTATAAAAAGAAAAAAAAATTACTTACGAAAAAAGATGAGATGTTACAATCCCCTATTCCTTAGAGGAGTTTGGCCCTAAAATTCTAGGCTCTGAACAAATGGGGATATTGGTTCCTTATATCTTCCTCAAGTTGATAAAAAAGCTCATCAATATATGTTAAATGGTATTTGTTCTTAATGGTAACACCTTTTAATCCTTTATAAATGATGCACATTCTTAATGTACCATCTTTTTTCTTAACAAACATGATTAGAGCTCCCCATGGTGATGTAGTAGGCTGGATGAATTCCAAATCCAAAAGTTCTTGCAATTGAGCTTTTAGTTTTACCAATTTTGTGGGTGCCATTCGGTATGGTGTTTTTTATATTAGTGCAGTTTTTGGTACTATCTCGATTACGAATTTAATTTCTTTATTTGGTGGTAACCATACTAACTTTTCTAGGAATACCTCAGAAAAATCTTTACCATGGGGATTTCTTTAATTCTATCTTTATCCTTCGACTTCTTAATTATGTAGGCCAAAAAACCTTCACAACCCTATTTCAACAATTTATTGACTTCTACAGTAGAGATAATTAGGAAGGTTGGTTTGGTCTCTAGTCCATCTTTATCAATCTCCAAGTCAATAATCTTCTCCCTACAATTTATTTTAGCATGATGGCTTTACAACCAGTCCACTCCTAAGATGACAGTGTACTATTGATTCACATTTTGATTAGATTTGCTGCATATATCTTCCCACCGTTCTCAATCCTACAATCCTTGCATAATAAATCAGTTACCATAGATGTGCCAATGGGTATACTAACTTCAAATCGATAAGGCACAATATCTAAAGGTAACAAAAGATCATGAGTACATGATGTAGCCACAAATAAATGGGTGGCACTAGGGTAAAATAATGCTTTACCAATTTTCCCAATAATTTTAATATGACTTTCCATTGCAGTCGATAAATGTGGTGCCTCCTCCCCCTTAATAGCATAAGCCTTAGCACGAACATTTGGTCTACTACTAGATTGAGGGGTTAGCATTTTGCCTGTTCCATCTGGTCAAGCATTGGGTGCCAGCATAAGGGCTTTCACGTTGGGAGTTCTTGTGTTTGATCCTACATTGTTGGGACATGCTCTCATGTGATGCTGATCACTTCCACATAGCTAACATGTTCCATTCTTGTGCCTATAATTTGCTACTATATGCCCAGGCCAACCATAAAATTTGCAAGGTATTTCAGGCCTATTGGGAGGTCGAGCAAGGTTACCTTGTGAGCTATTGTGGTAGTTTCCCATATTTCTAGAATTTACATATCTCTTTTTTGAGGTGGTCCTTGGGCTCCATAGGGTGGAACAGGTCAAGATTGCGTGGCTTTTCTTTTTGTTGCTTCAAGCTCTATTATTCCAACTTCAACTTGCATGGCATGTTCTATAGTTTTAACATAGCTTGTTGTATCAACTGACAATGTGGCCTAATGAATATTATGTTTTAAACCTCCCATAAACTTTTTCACTTTCATTTTCTCATCATTCAAGTAATAGGGGGCATACTTAATTAGCCTATTAAAAGTAGCCTTATATTGGGAAACATTCATGGTTCCTTGAAAATGATTCATAAACTCATTTTCTCTTTTATCTCTTTTAATTGGAGGGATGAACTTTCTCTTAATTTCTGCTAGGACGTTTTCCCAAGTCCTCTATATGTCCTTAGTTTTCCATCAAAACTCTACTGTCTGCCACCAATGAGATGTTGTGTTTTCAAATTAGTATGTTGCATAAGTAATCTTTTGAGAATCAGAATATTTCAACACCCTAAATAATTTTTGGATTTCTTTGATCCAGGCTTTGACTTTTCTATCATCTATTTCACCTAAAAACTTTAGGGGTCTAAGCTTTATAAACCTTTCAAAAACCCTATTTTCATCAACTGGCATAGGTTCTTGCATAGTTTGTCGTACTTAAAGTAGTGGATTTTTGAATAATTGCATGAATTGTTGCCAAAATTGGAACATGGGCCTCATTTCTTCATTAATTCCCTTGGCATTTGATGTCATTGCCCCTTGATGGTATACATTATTATCAAGAGGTTCTTGTTGAGGTTGACCATTAGCAAATAGCTTCATTTTGTTCCTAGATACTAAAAATGTTGTCATGCACACATACATACATATATACATGTATTTGTTAATACACAATATTAAGATCAAGCTTTTGTCATAAAAATAAGTTTATAATTCATAGACGCAACCATGAACATATGTTATAAGTTTAGGTGATTAGTATTATTTACATTTTAATACAAAAGTAATTTATTTAGTTTCACCCAATTAGCTATGCCATGTGTGTTATGACGTGGTTATCTACAAATATACATATATCAAAATTAGGGTAAACTATTAGCAAAAGAAAAGCACTAATGACATCATGCATCTCCTCCTAGGGAGAGCTTCCATAGGATCCTTCTCTTCAGAATCGACATCCTCAGATAAATTATCAAATTCTACTGGCTTTTCTCAATAGATCTACCAAACCCTACCTCCATTAACTGTGTATGCTCATGGCCTAACCAATAGTTAGCATGCCCTCACATGCCTCTAACAATATCCTGAGCCCTCCTATCAAATAGTTAGATCATACAATTGACCTCACACATTTGCTCACTAAAAAAGCAGACCATCCTCGCCATTTCTCATAATACTCTCATAACTCTGGCTTAGAATAGTGCTATGGTGCCTCAGCCTCTCTACATCTACCCTCAACCACTCTATCTCACCTAGTTGTTCCTGAAACTGAGTCTAAAGCCCCTGAATCACTAAACTTCACCCCTCGACCTCGGTCTCGAGCTTTCCTACCTGTAAATATAGGTCTAGCATTTCACTAACTTGCTGGTCAAATATCATCTCTAAATGATCATGTATCTGCATGACACAATCATGGTGATCACATAGGCGATAGACTATAAAATTAGAAAAATACCCAACAAAGGCTCTATTAGGGGTATGGTGTTGACTTGGGGGATCTACCCTCATGCAAAGAATATCTGGACGATCTCCCAATCTGTAACACCTCTAGAATGTTTCTTGATTGCATTTATATATTGCCATTATTTGAATTTTTATGAATTTATTTATTAATTATTTTTAAAAGTTTTGTAGTCAAAATTATAATTTTAACATACTAGATTTTACTTATTTGAAATTATTAAGGTTGAATTACAATTTTTGAGGACTTGATTGCACATTTTTGGAGAAGCTTGGGGCTTGCATGAAAGACCCAAAATCAACTAGGGTTCCAACCTAAACTCCTTAGGGACTAAATTGCAAAAATGAAAATTTGGATTTTAAAAAAAATGGGCGACCACTCACTGCGGCCATTTTCTTTCACACCTAAATCAATCAATCAACTCCCCACACTTTTGATTTCCCATTGATGCCCATATGCATGATCGAGGACCACTGGAGAGCCACCGTGAGAGGAGGCTAAAAATGAGTTCACAGTGAAATAGCTAGGTTTTGAGTTTTTTGGCAACTAACGTTAGTTCTGAAGGGTAGTCTAGGTAGTATTCAATGAGGGGAGCATCGTAGAAGTGTTGCATGGCAGTGAAATGCTATGGTGGAGGCAAAGCTATTAAACCATGAAAACTTCAAAGTTTAGAGGGTTTCTAGGTAATCATTGGTGAAATTAGGGGTATCGTTGGAAAGCTTGTGTCGAGGCAGAGCTCCTCAAGGTGTTGGACTATATTTTGGTGGTGTGGTGATGGCAAAGAGACAATTTTTTCTACTTGATGTGACGATTGTACCTATGTTATTGATTTGTGGTTTTAGAATTTTGGAGGCAAATTTAGATTTTAACTTAGTTGTACCTTATTATATACATTATATATGTTGGATCTTACCTTATTGGGCATTGTACCTTGCCTAGAATAGGATTTTAGGATGGATGAGATGCTTATATATATGCATGTGTTGTTGAGCCCTATGCAAAGAATAAGGAATGTGAATTATGAGCCCAAATTTATGCATAATGCCAAAATTGGACATTGATTATGGTATTAAGCATTATATTATAGTTTGAATAGTATTTTACTAGGAATTGATTAGGAATTTACCATGGGTGTGGAGAGGATTATGATTCGACCACAATTTTGTCTATAAAAATGAGATTAATTATGGAATTATGCAATTTCAAGATATTAGGTTAAAATGAGGAAAGATTGTAAAAATGAGGACTAGTTATCCTAATAAGTGAAACAAATATGGAATTTAAGTTGTACTAGGGTAAAAAAAAATTCATGTTGTTAGTCGTTTGCGAGATGGTAGCACTGTTTAAGTTTTAAACTATCATGTTAGTAGGTTAATTAGTAACTTTTGAATTAATAATAAGTATGATAATGTGGTATTAAAGAGTCGAACATGTATTTTGACTATAATTATGCTCTATTGGTTAGGTGATGAGGAGTTGGGAACTAAGATTCAGTAAACCATTAACTTTTGACTACATCTCTAGGATAACTAAGGTAAGGGTTTGTCAATCTGGCACCTTTTCTACCTATCTATAATTATGATACGTCCCTATGTGGGTTTCTATTTCAATACCATACTTTGTTGTTTGAAATTTGCAATATGTTGAAAATTCGAAATGTTATTTGCTATATGAGTTAAGGGTTATTATTCGATATCAATTTCATTTATGATTTAATATTTGATTTGAACACCCTTGTGAGGGTTATTCCTTAACATTGAAACTGTCTTTGTTGTTCTAATGCCCGAAACTCTTTTCATGTTGTTAGATTCTGTATCTTATTCCCCAGCCTTGTCAACTCACCCTCTTGATCTTGATGGTTGTAAAAGTGATATTGAAATGGTTTGGTAGACCTAATTATGCTAATAGTATCCTAATTGTTTTTGTATCTTATTATTAGAATAGGCCTTGCCAGCCATTATTTGTTATCATTCTTGTTATTTCTTGAAAGTAAATTATTATCTATTGGCATTGTATCATGCCACCTATGGGGACGCCTTTAGGTAGTTTTTACCCTGAGGGATACCATGGGAAGTTGGGCTTAGGGCTAGGTCCAAAAAGATGGTCGAGCAGAATGAACTGACGGTGAAAGGTTTTTTGGCTAGTACCTATCTGAGACCCCAACTAACAGGTAACAAGAGGTAACAAACTATGAGTGTCGGGATTTGGCATGCGGTCGACTAGACCATATAAGTGAATTGTTATATGCTGAGTTGTGTGCTCAAGCAAATAGAGAGATAAGGGAAACTGTTTGTATTCAAATTAAATGTTATTGATTGTTATCTAGTATTGATCGAGGTGTAAAAAGGAATAATGCCAATAGTTCTACTAAATGTTTACATATTTTTTGTTCTTTCGAGTTTAAAGATTAATTTTTGTTAGTCTATGATTTGATCATTTGGATTGCTATCTTCATTATTCTCTCTAACTTCTAGTTTGTAATCCCTCATTGAGTCGTTAAGACTCACCTTCCTCATTATCTTTATTTTTCCTAGACAGGTTGAGGTGAAGAGCCGAAGATCATGTTTCGGATGAAGTTACTTTTTAATAGACTAGGTGTATAGTTGTACATATAGTTTCCACCTAATCTAGACCTTGGTTTAGAGATTTTATGTAAATGTTGTATAATCTTAAGATACTTGAGTTGTATATGTTATTCTTTGTGGAGTAATCTTTCAGATTAGCATAAGTTTTTTTATGCTTGAGATGATTAAATTTTAGGTTTTCTAGTTATCATTTGAATAGATATCAAGCTTGAATTAGTGGCTCCTTTGCTTAAGCTGATACCCCAATTGGTTCCCCCATAGTGGTGGAATCAGAGCTTAGGTTTGACAATGACCTAGGTAAATAGGTATTAGTAGGATACACGATGAATTTGTTAGAAATAGAGGCCTATATTTAAGATAGCCGACTAGTTATGGACTTTACTTTCATAAAGGTACCTTGAACTTGTTGCGGGAAGGAAACTTTAGTTGTTTATATGAGATGCGTAGGGCAAGAATTGTGAATAAGGTTAGGGTGATGATAGAAGTTATTAGCTAGCCTTTGATGATTTGATCCCCATTGCTTGAACTTAGTTTGATTTATCAATTACTTTATGACTATATCTTTAAGGTTAAAATTTTAACACTAACTTTAGATGTCATTATATGATCTTGGCAACAAGAATTGAAAGGGTGTTAAGGACAGTCTAAGAAAAATAATGGCATCCCATGAAGATTCTCATGTATCTGAATTGCCTCAAGCAACTTGGTGGGGAAGAGAGAGGCTACCTGATCCACGGGCTACCGTACATTGTGTCCTTAAGTAGAGAGCACTTGTTGAGTAGCCAACCTTGCCAAAGGAAGATGTTTCACAATGCTTTTAGATAAATCAACTAGGTGTGGGCCAGCCAACTGAGCCTATGTTCCAGATGTGTCAACAATACATACATTTTTGTTAGTAGCAGGGATAGGATAACAGAGTGGGCAATGCTGAATAGCTTGCAGAGGATTAAACTTTGGATTGATTCTTCTAATTGCAATCCCCGAAGTTCCTAGGAGAACCAGATGATAAAAAAGTTGAGATATAGGTTAAAAACTTAGAAAAGATATTTGGAACCTTGAGATATCCAGATAAGCAGAAGATAAGATATGCCACATTTCTACTAGATGGTCTTACACATGATTAGTGGCAATTGATCGATTGTAAGTGGACTGCAAAGGAAACTCTGCCGATTTTGGAAAATTTCACCCTGGAGTTTATGAAAAAATATGTGCTAGAGATGACCAAGTATGCTAAAGAGAGAAGTCATGTACTTTATCCAAGGGACGTCTGCAGTAAGTCAGTATGAAGCTACATTTAGCCGACTGATTCTATATGCACCTCACATATTGACAGATGAGAGGTGGCAAGTTTGTAAGTTTGTGGAAGGGTTACGACCTGAACTTAGACAAAGATTTTTCTTATGTAATCTCCCAAACCACAATCATTCAATGAGTAAGGTACTAGAGTTGGAGTTGAATTTGAGGGAGATCAAAAAGATTGAAGAGAAAGGGCGAAAAGTAGGGTTACCACTTGATAGGCAGAAGAAATATAGGAAGAAGCATCTAAAGTTATGGACTGGGGGCACTAGTCAATGAGTTTATCAGACTAGTGGAGCCACAAATCCAACACCAAAGACATGTTGATATTGTGGAAAGTTGGGTCATGATGAACCAGAATGTTGGAAGAAGTATGGCGAATACATAAACTGTAGCAGCGATAAACACCTTATCAAGGACTGCTCTAATCTAAGAAGGCCATCTCTTGTAGAAAAGGGAAAACTGGTTGTAGGATCTAGTGGGAAGCCAAAAGTCTGAGTGCGAGCATATGCTATAACGGGAGAAGAAATGCTCAATTCCTCTGATGTGGTTGAAGGTACGATTTCTATTTAAGAAATTATTAGAAATGCCTTATATGATCCCAGAGCTTCGTATTCTTTCATATATGCTAATATGTTTGAAAAATTAAATAAGCAACTTGAAGTTATGGCATATCACATAAAAGTTTAAATATCCTTAAGAATAGGGTTAATGATGGATGTAATATACTGAGATTGCCTGATTTTGATTGGGGATAGGGTATATGTAGCCGATCTTATACAAATACCTATACAAGTATATGGTTTGATTCTTGGCATAGATTGGCTATATAAACACTAAGTACTAGTAAATTTTTATACCAAGTGCCTCACTCTCAGGGATAAAACATCAATATTTACACATCATTCCATAAATGATACCTCCCTAGTACTTATTATATTTATGATAAAGGTTAGAAAGAGTTTAAGGAAAGGTAGGTAAAGATTTTTGGTGTGCTTTATCAACAAGCCTCGAGATACAGTTAAGATTAAGAAGGTGGAAATGGTAGCTGAGTACCTGGAAGTATTTTCAAAAGAATTAAACTTATTACCCCTAGACCAAAAAGATAGAATTTGTAATTCACACTCTCCTTGGGACCACACATTTTTCTAAGACCCCTTATCTTAGCATAAAGAGCTGATGAATCAACTTTAGGAGTTATTGAAATAAAGGTTTATTAGATCGAGCACTTCTCCTTGGAGAGCTCCAATACTATTTGTCAAAACAAAAGATAGGTCCCTAAGGATATGCATTGATTACAGAGAGTTGAACAAGGTTACAATCAAGAATAAGTACCACCTACCCATGTATAGGAGTTATTCGATCTACTACAAGGGTCAAGAATCTTTTTGAAGCTAGATCTGAGATAAAGGTACTATTAATTAAAGATCAAGGAAGAAGATATTCCTAAGATAGATTTCAATTCTCGGTATGGTCATTTTGAATTTTTGGTGATGCCCTTTGGACTGACTAATGTTCCAATAGCATTCATAGACTCAATGCATTAGATTTTTAGGCTATATCTAGACTAGTTTGTAGTCATTTTCATCAATGACATTATGGTGTTTTTCAAATTCAGAGAAGAGCATGCAAAACACTTACACATAGTTCTGAAGACTCTGAAGGAACATTGGCTATATGCTAAATTCATCAAGTGCAAATTCTATATGGAGAAAATAACATTTTTTGGCCTATTATCACCCAAAATGGGATTGAAATGGACCCATCTAAGGTAGAAGTAATAGTAAATTGAAAAGGTCCTGAGAATGCCATTGAAGTCCAAAGCTTATTGGGCTTAGCTGGCTATTATCAAAGATTTGTTTAAGATTTTTCTAAGATAGTCAATCATTTGACCAAGTTGACGTAGAAGAATCAATCTTTCAACTGGAATATGATTGTGAGAGAAGCTTTCACGAGTTGAAATATCATCTAACTACAGCTCCAGTCTTAGCTCTTTCAAACAGCATAGAAGGCTTTGTGGTATATATATCTACTTCTAATAAGGGGCTAGGATGTGTGTTGATGCAGAAAAGGTGTGTGATTGCTTATACATCTAAAAATTTGAAACCCCCAAAAAGAAAACTACCCCATTTATGACCTAGAACTAGCTGTGATCTTTTTTGCATTGTCAAAGTGGAGGCATTATCTATATGGAGCAACATTCGAAATGTACATAGACCGCAAAAGTATCAAGTAAATGCATTCACATGAAGATTTAAACATGAGGCAACGTAACCTACCACCTTGGGAAAGCAAATGTAATAGTAGATGCATTGAGCCAAAAAGCTGGGTTAACTTATTTACATGCAACAAAAATGATCGAAGGTAAAAAAATAAGTGCTGTGCTAAGGCTGAAATAATAGGTTTGGGTTATAGGAGTGAAAGTATAGCCTGAACTATATGAGGAAATTTAGCAAGCTCAAGACCGAGATGAATAGATGTTGAAACAAAAAAGGATGCCTAAAAATTTTGAAAAGTCTGAATTCAACCTCAATAACCAAGGTGCCCTTTTGTATCATAAATGGATATGCGTGCTGGAAGGAATGAAAGAGAGGCTGCTAAAGGAGGCACACAAAATGAGATTCACGATACATCTGGAGGGCATGAAGATGTACCAAGATCTTAAGAAATAACTTTGGTGGCATGGTATGAAGAGAGATGTTGCGCACTATGTGAAAAAGTGTTTGACTTGTCAATTAGTAAAGACAGGACATCAATGACCATTAGGATTGTTACAACCACTCCCTATTCCTGACTAGAAATGGGAGCAAGTCAACATAGATTTTGTATCTGGTTTGCCAATAGCTCGAGGAAGATATGATAGTATTTTGGGGATAGTAGATTAACTAACGAAGTCCCCACATATCCTGCCAGTTGGAACACAGTATAATATTGAGAAGTTAGCATAGCTATATATGAAAGAGATAGTCCGACTGCATAGAATCCCCATAAGCATTGTATTAGATTGAGACCTAAAGTATACTTCAAGATTATGGAAGAGTCTGCAGAAATATTTGGTTACTCAACTATGGTTTAATTCTATAGCTCATCCATAATTAGATAGGCAGTCAGAAAGAGTTATCAAAATATTAGAAGATATGCTTTAGACATGTTTTTTTGTGACTTCAGAGGAGGTTGGATTCAACACCTCCCTTTGATCGAGTTTGTTTATAAAAATAGCTATCAGTTTACCATTCAAATGACACCGTATGAAGCCTTGTACGAAAGAAAATACAGATCACCAATACATTAGGATTTAGAGAAATACTGAGATAGTACTGATAAGTCAACAAATACTAGAAGACCTGAGCTAATTCAAGAAACTATCAAAAAAGTACAGGTGATTAAGAAGAGGATAAAGGCTGCTCAGGATAGATAAAAAGGTTATACAGATATGCGAAGGAAGAATTTAGAATTTGAAGTTGGTGATAGAGTATTTCTAATGATATCCTTGAGAAAAGGAATTGGAAGAATTGATAAAGGTGAAAAGATCAGTTTGAGATATGTTGGGCTATATGAGGTATGTGAAAGGATTGAGCCAGTAGCTTATCATCTTGTGTTACCTTAAGAATTAGCAAGTATATATGATGTCTTCCATATATCACAACTTCAAAAATATTTCCTTGATCCTTCTCACATCATTTCACTTGAGTGTATGCAGTTGAAGGGTGACCTAACATATAAAGAATAGTCAGTACGTATCCTAGATTAGCAATTTTGAGAACTTGGGAATCAAAAGATTCCCCAAGGGAAAGTATTATGGCACAACCTTAATGTGGAAGAAGCAATATGGGAATGAGAAGATCTCATGCGCCAGCAATATCCTAAACTTTTACAGTATTCAAGTGAGAATTTGGGGACCAAATTCATTTAAAGGGGGAGTCTGTAATACCCTAGAATTTTTATTAATTGCATTTTTATATATTACCATTATTTGAATTTTTATGAATTTATGTATTAATTATTTTTAAAAGTTTTGTGGTCAAATTATAATTTTAACATGATTTCACTTATTTGAAACTGTTGGGGTTGAATTGTAATTTTTGAGGATTTGATTGCACATTTTTGGAGAAGCTAAGGCTGGCATGAAAGACTCTAAGTCAACTGGGGTTTCAACCTTATTTCTTCTAAATTTTGGACTTCACAGCATGACTTTAAACTCCTTAGGGACTAAATTGTAAAAATAAAAAATTTGATTTAAAAAAAAAATGGGCAGCAAGATTTCTTCTCCATTCCTTCACCATTTTCTTTCCTTTTTTCTCTTCGTCTTCTATTTTTTCTATTTTCACTTCTTCACTGTGCACTGTTCACCAACAACTTCTCACGACGGTCATTTTCTTTCACACTTGAACCAATTAATCACCTTTCCACACCTTCAACATCCTATTGATGCTCACATGCATAGTTGAGGACTACTAGAGAGCCACTGTGAGAGGAGGCCAAAAATAAGTTCACAGCACAGCAGTTGGGCTTCAAGTTTTTCAGTGACTAATGTTAGTTCTGAAGGGTAGTCTAGGTAGTATTCGATAAAGGGAACATTGTGGAAGTATTGCATGGCGATGAAACATAGTGGTAGAGGCAAAAATCGATGGCGAAGCTATGAAATTGTGAAGACTTCAAGGTCATTTTTGGAGGATTTTCAAGTAGCCATTGTCGAAATTAAGGGTACTATTGGAAAGCTCAGGTTGAGATAGAGCTCCTCAAGGTGTCAAACCATTTTTTAGAGGTAGCAAACGGTGGCTAGCAGTTGTGAAGGGATAGTTTTGATTTCTCATTACAATGATCGCACCTGAGCTATTAGCTTGTGGTTTTAGAATTTTGATGGAGAATTTGGATTTTAACTTACTTGTACCTTGTTATATATATGTTATATATATATATCCTACCTTACCTTATCTGGCTTTGTACCATGCCTAAAATAGGATGTTGGGATGGATTAGATGCTCATATATACATATATTGTTGAGCCTTATGCAAGGAATGTGAGTTATGGACCCAGATTTACGCATAATGCCAAAATTGGACTTTGATTATGGTATTAAGGATTATATTGTAAGTTTGAATGGTATTTGACTAGGAATTGATTAGGACTTAACCATGGGTGTGGTTAGGATTATGATTCAACCAAGATTTTGTATATAAGAATGAGATTAATTATAGAATTATGCA
This sequence comes from Jacaranda copaia, assembly GCA_014898725.1. Taxonomy (NCBI): domain Eukaryota; kingdom Viridiplantae; phylum Streptophyta; class Magnoliopsida; order Lamiales; family Bignoniaceae; genus Jacaranda; species Jacaranda copaia. The sequence continues at coordinate 179,499 of JACGDI010005224.1, read as the reverse complement.
ATTTCGGGACATTAGGTTAAAATGATGAAAGATTGTAAAAATGAGGACTAGTATATCCTAATAAGTGAAATAGATGTGGAATTCAAGCTATACTAGGGTAAAAAAAATTAATTTTGTTAGCCATTTGCGAGATGGTAACATTGTTTAAGTTTTAAACTATCATGTTAATAGGTTAATTAGTAGTTTTATATTAATAACAAGCATGATAATGTGGTAATAAAGAGTCGAACATAGATTTTGAATATAATTATGCTCTCTTAGTTAGGTGACGAGGAGTTAGGAACCAAGATTCAGTAAACTATTGACGTTTGACTACATCTTTGGGATAACTAAAGTGAATGTTTGCTGATCTAGCACTTTTTCTATCTATCTGTAATTGTGATATGCCTTTATGTGGGTTTCTATTTCTGTACCATACTTTGTTGTTTGAAATTTGCAATGTGTTGAAAATTTGAAATGTTATTGCTATATGAGTTGAGCACCCTTATGAAGGTTATTGTTCCATTTCAATTTCAATTTCATTTTATTATCTAATATCTAATTTGAACACACCTATGAGGTATATTTATTGACATCAAAACAGTCTTTGTTGTTACAATACTTGGAACTCTTTTCATGTTGTCAGATTTTGTCTCTTCTACCTAAACCTTGTCAACTCACCCCTTGATCTTGATGATTGTAAAAGTGATATTGAAATGGTTTGGTAGACCTAATTGTGCTAATAGTCCACTAATTGTTCCCATATCGTGTTATTAGAATATGCCTTACTAACTATTATTGATTATCGTTTTTGTTATTGCTTGAAAATGAATTGTTATCTGTTGGTATTGTATCGTGCCACCCATAGTGACACCCTTACGAAGTTTCCACCTAGAGGGATGCCACAAGAAGTTAGGCCCAGGGATAAATCCAAAATAATGATCGAATGGAATAAACCAACAGTAACAGGTCTTCCGACTAGTACCCACCTAAGATCTTGACTTATAGATAGCTAGAGATAGCAAACTATAAGTGGTAGGATCTAGCATATGGTTTACCACGCCATATAAGTAGATTGTTACTTGCTAAGCTATGTGCTCGAGCAAATGGAGAGATAAGGAAAAGTTCTTGTGTTCAAATTAGATGTTATTGATTGTTATCTTGTGTTGATCAAGAAGTAATAAGGAAAAATGCCAATAGGTTTGCTAAATGTTTACCTGTTTCATATTCTTTCAAGTTTAAAGATTGATTTTTGTTAGTCATGATTTGACCATTTGAATTACTATCTTCATTATTCTCTCCAACTTCTAGTCTATAATCCCTCACTGAGTCCTTAAGACTTACCCTCCTCATTATCCTAATTTTTCCCAAACCGGTCAAGGTAAAGGGTTGAAGATATTATTTTAAATAAAGTTATTTTGTAATAGATTAGGTGTACGGTTGTAGATATAGTTTCCACCTAATCGAGACCTTGGTTAAGAGATGTTATATAAATGTTGTATGATCTTAAGATACTTGGGTTATATATGTTATGCTTAGTGGAGTAATCTTTCAGATTAGTGTAAGTTGTTTTACACTTGAGATGATTAAATTTCAAGTTTCCTAGTTATCATTTGAATAGATATCAAACTTGAATTGGTGGCTCCTCTATTTAGGGTGATACCCTGAGTGAGGGGTGCCACAGTGGTGGTATCAAAGCCTATATTTTTCAATGACCTAGGTAAATGGGTATTAGTAAGATAAATGATGAGTTTGTTGGAAATAGAGGCTTATATCTAAGATAGCTGACTAATTGTGGACTTTACTTCCGTAAAGGTACCTTGAACTTGTTGTGGGAAGGAAACCTTAGTTGTTTATATGAGATTAATTAGGTAAGAATTGTGAATAAGGTTAAGGTGAAGATAGAAGTTGTTGGCTAGCTTCTAATGATTCGATAATCATTGCTTGAACTTGGTTTGATTTGTCAATTACTTTATGACTATATCTTTAAGGTTAACATTTTAACACCAACTTTAGATGTCATTGTGTGATCTTGGTAGTAGGAATTAAAATGGAGTTAAGGACAGCTTGAGGAAAATAATGGCATCCTATAAAGGTTCTCATGTACCTGAACTACCTCAAGCAGCTCGATGGGGAAGAGGGAGGCCACCGGATCCACGGGCTACCATACAGTATGTCCTTAAGCAAAGAGCACCTGCTAAGCCACCAACCCTGCTAGAGAAAGAGGTTTCACAAACCAAGTCAATCAGCTAGGTGTTGGCTAGGCAACTGAGCCCATGTTTCAGAGGCAACAATTTATGCAGTTTGTTAGTAGCAAAGATAAGGTAACTGAGCAGGCGATGTTGAAGAGCCTGTAGAGGATCGAGCTTTAGATCGATTCCTCCAATTGCAACACTTGAAGTTTCTAAGAAAACTAGATGATAAAAAAACTGAGATGTGGGTTAAGAGCTCAGAAAAGATATTTAGAACCTTGAGATATCCAGATGAGCAAAAGATATGATATGCCACATTTTTACTGGATGGTCCTGCATATAATTGGTGGCAATTGATCTATTGTAGGTAGACTATAGAGGGAACTCTATGGACTTAGGAAAACTTTACTTGGGATTTTATGGAAAAATATGTATCAGAGATGACCAAGTATGCTAGAGAAAGAGAATTTCATGGAGTTGATCCAAGGGACGTCTATAGTTAGTTAATATAATGCTACATTTAGCCGACTAATTAGATATGCATCTCACATACTGGTAGATGAGAGGTGGCAAGTTCACAAGTTTGTGGAAGGGTTACAACCTAAACTTAGATGGGGCTTTCTCTCATGTGATCTCCCAAACTACAATCATATTGTGAGTAAGGCATTAGAGGTGGAATTGAATTTGAAGGAGATCAAAAAGATTGAAGAGAAAGGGAGAAAAGAGAGATTACCACTTGGTGGGCAGAACAATTATGGGAAGAAACAACTAAAGTTACAAACTGGGGGTGCTAGTTAATGAGTTTATCAGACTAGCAGTGCCACGAATCCAGCACCAAAGATATGTGGATATTGAGGAAAGTTGGGTTAAGATGATTCAGAATGTTGGAAAAAGCTTGGCAAATGCATAAACTATGGCAGCGATTAGCACCTTATCAAAAACTTCCCCAATCTAAGGAGGCCAGCTCTACAAAAAGGGGAAATAGGTTGGGAAGCCAAAGGTTCAAGTGCGAGAATATGCCACAATGGGAAAAGAAGTGCCTAATCCCTTTACTGTGGTTGAAGGTACAATTTCTATTTCCAAAATTATTGGAAATACCTTGTATGATCCTAGAGCTTCGTATGCTTTCATATTTGCTAAAACATCTAAAAACTTAAATATGCAACCTGAAGTTATGGCAAATCACATAGAAATCATTTTATGCTTGAGATGATTAAATTTCAGGTTTCTTAGTTATCATTTGAATAGATATCAAGCTTGAATTGTTGACTTCTCTGCTTAGGGTGATACCCTGAGTGGGGGCGCCACATAATCTCACCCCTTTTATATGACCATTGGCATGCCCATTAATCTATCTATCATCTTGTCCACCAATATGCCCACCCCTAGGCTACTCCATTTGCTAATGACCAATCATATCATAAATTAGTGAACAGAAATATATATATATATATATATATCAATCAAAGTAAATAACTATTAACAACATTAAACAAATATGTCTTAGCGTAACTTAAATTTAACAAACCATACTCATTTTCTTTCTAAACATTTCATATACACATTTTTTTTTGTTATCCTACATGCTCCAATACCACTACATGTAGAGGTCTCGAAGCCACCAAACCATGACACTAACTCTTTCTAGGAGATTTTCCTTTCAGAGAGCTAGTGCTAAGTGTAAACTAACAAATTAAAGTGACAGCTTATGTTAAAAGAAACAACTTATATGAATATTTCATTGTACACTAGTCTAAACTTTTCTTCTAGTTGTAGATGAGTACACATATATTAGTACCCGAGGTATGGAACTAAAGCTACCATGGCTATAAGTTTTATTATGTATATACATAAACTTATCGAACTAGGTATAATGGGATTCAAACAAAAGATTATTTCTTCCTCATCTATTCCCAAGTTTTTTCTTTAGGAATGACCAATCCAACCTTATCTATATAAAGAGAAGTATAAAGGTAAGTCCAAATGACTCAATGAGGAAAGTTAGGGAGAGTTACTTCTATAGAGTTTACTCTGTAGGGGAACATGATAGAGTGAGAACTTAATTAGGAAATACACATGCTAGGGTAAATAGATTTCTGTAATATGCTATTGTAAGAAATGTTTCATAAGTTTGCATACATTTTAGATATCTTAAGGTTTTATATAAATTAAGAGATGTCTTAATTAAATTACTTCAAAAAAACTTTATCGGGATAGAGGTATCATAATCATGTCAAATCTTTCACGTGACACCATCATTGTCCCATACTAGTGAGGAGAATTCATATTTCATATTCAGATTCAAGTGTACAGGATTCTAGAAATGGCCCCTGTCGCATCGCTGCAAGTGGCATTTAGTTCCTTACACTTTATTTCATCAAGAATGAAATAGGATTTTGTCATTTGAGGTACAAAACACAACTGAAAGATGTCTAGTATTGAAATCCAGAAGTGCCAATGATGACAAATTTAAGAGGTGGCCCCCACTGCGTATTCTTTTTTAATATGGCACTTTACTTTGTCTGGCACATATTTTACAATACTGATCAAATAAGATATTCAAAATGGACAATAATACAATAAATATAACAGAAGGTGTCATTCTTGAGATTCTAGAGATGGCCCCCACTACATACCCCCTATCCGCAAGTGTGACACTTAGTTCTTGATTTGACAAGTAGGATGAGAAGACTTACAATAATTTGAAAGCATATATCTTTTCATTTCAAACTTATTTGGAGTATTAGTCTCTTCGAGAGTAATCTTTTATTCTTTTAGCAGTTCTTTTGAAATGTTGTGAAAGTACTTTACTTACTTAAGTAGCATAGTTTTGATTATAAAGAAATTAACGAAATAAATATTAATGCTAAGAGCTTTCAAATAGGAATAATTAAACATTTCAACAGGCTTAAATTTACCCAGCATATCAAACACTTATCATCACCATACGTGAGGCATTTTAGAATGTGTGTAAAGGTAATATGATTTTTTTTGGAAGTAATGATTAACCAGTAGTAGATGAAAATTTGAAAGGAATAAAAGACTTCATATCTCAACGATCGAGGGGTTCCTAAAAACCAAAAATAGGTATATGATTCCAAAAAATAATAATGGATAACTAAATGAGATTGTGAAGGAAGAAAATCGAATAACTCACATATCAATATTTAAGATGTTTCGGCAAATGGAATCATACGTAACAGAATAAAAATTGAAAAAACATAGAAATCCTCACTGATTCTTGTGATCACAATTTTCCATCGACTTGTATGCCTAAATACCTAAATTCAAGATTTAATTATTACAGATTGTTCTTTTGGTAACAATTTTCCCAGAGAATAAAATAATAGTTAGTTTACTTAAGGTACTATATCCTATTTTAACTAGTATAGTTATTATTTATAATTCAAGTGACTATCTTTAAGTACATATATATACACATATATATAAAATAATGATATTTTATACTTATTAATTTTCAAATGAATCGAATATATCTTAATTTATCAAAACAAAAATTCTAACTCACTTATATCTAAATCAAAATCTAGTTATTCAACATAAGCTCAAGATCCAACATACATTCACAGACAACCACCTTTAACCAGAAGAAAATAATCAATTTATCAACATCATAATAGTTCCATAATTCTCCAACAAAAGCTGACCATTTCTAGAACCTATATCTTATATAGTTAGCCAAGACAGTGTCCATCAAAGCTAAGTTTTAACCAAATCCAAACAGGTTTAACGGTGATGTTTGCCTTAAAATGGACTATAACTCGATGAACTTTCTAAATTTTACTTTAATTAATGGGTCAATTTTTCCTAATTTCTGCTCAATTAAGCTCTAATTCCTTGTTGCGTCTGATGGCAGATTGCGGTTCCTACACAATTCAGACCAGAATTCCACATTAATTTTAGTAAATCTTACTTATAATCCAATCTACACTCAAACATTTTTCTATACATGGTTTTGTTTTTTTCATTTGACCAACAAAATCTATAGTTATAAGAAATAAGGAAAATAACATCATTTCTTGTTAGGTTAGCCTCTACCTGCTTGTGATAGTGTTGATTTCGGTAGAAATTCAAGTAAGGTTTTTGCCACAATTTACAAAATCCTATTCCTCCAAGATAATCTACATGAATAGAGCTATCTAACAGTGTCCTTGTATGGTTGATCGGGTAACAGAAACGTTGGTATTTTATTTTTGAAAGTTTAAGATTAGCAGTATTTTATTTTATTTTTTTTACTAGCGGGTTTCTTCTTATTTGGAGAGAAATTTTGGAGTTAGGACTAAAATTCTGGGGAGATTTCCCTAAGCATTGTGATCCTTAATGAGCTAGAAAGGTTTTAGCTATAAGCTGACGATTAATGGCTAAGGGATTGAGGGGATGATATTTGGGGTTTTAGGAACTTTGTAGAGATAATGTAGTCTTTGTGTGGGAATATTGTAATGAGTTTGCCCCCTATTTATAGAAATGGCATTCTTTTTATTTGCTTAGTCAAGCCCTTGGATCCTTACCTTATTCTGATTTTTGACCGCCGGATTTTTATTGTAATTTAGTCCTTGATTCTTCTTTTATTTAAATTAGCCTACAAAATTTTTATTATACATCTTACTTTTATTATATACCTAATTTATGTATAATGATGTATTTGTACATTAAATTATATATGCTTTGAGCCTTAAAACTTAGGGTGCATGACTAAATTTGTAGTATAGGTTTTTTCTTTGATTAACTTGTTTATTCTAAAATTTTATTAACTCAATAGGATAATTTTTATAAGAGCCCAAAAATTTTAAACTTGGATTTCTTATATTTACTAGATAAGCTTAATAATTTATTTAGTATTATATTATTATTTTTGGAAAGAAAAAAAATTACTTACGATAAAAGATGGGATGTTATAGATAATTGCTTAGTTAATATGGTAATTCTAGGGTTTGATTGACATTTTTGTTAGGGAATATGCTAATTATACCGTTAGTATCGAATATTCATGAGATTTATATATCTAGTCTTGTTAAAGGTTATAATTGAGCCCCATAATTACATAATTAACCTTATAATGATGCACAAAATGATAATAATAGCCCAACTATCTTTAATAACCCAAATTCATCACTTTGGTCTTAAATCCACAAAATTAGGTTTTGATCTTCCAATTAACTCAATTAACCTAAGGTTATCATACAATAGTACAAATTTTGGTCCTCTAAGTGTACACAAATTCACATGCATGGTCCACATTCTAATTCTCATATCAAATCCTTCATTTATCTCAACAATATACAAGATTTAGTAAGAAAATAAGTGGTACAAAATATCAATCTCAACTTTGGTCATTACCAAAGATTTTCTAATCGAAACTCCAAAATCAAAAACTAAGGACACACACACGATCATTATGACGAGGTGAAGAATTTTCCTCAACACCACCGCTGCGTCGCTGTCACTAGAAATGATCAATACTACCACCAATCGATGCTGTTTAATGAGGGCAATCTAACACCCAAAACAATTACAAGCTTAACTATAGAGAAGGCCTTCAATTTGTTTTCCAAAGTCCCAATGCCACCACTCATCGCCATGAAGAATTTTTTCAATTCTATCTCCATGGTCATGCCAAACTTCAATCTAGGGCCACCATTGTGATCCTTGAGCTGAGTTCTACTCAAAATACCACCTAAAAACCAGCTTTCACTGTTGCTTTGCTATGCCCATGAGTTCCAACACAAATTTCGGTTGGTTGTAGATGAAAATAGCACCAACATGTTCTTGTGTTGACAGGATCAAAATGGTAGGTAGCTTGAAGGGTTTTGCTGCTTGCTAGTGAAAATAGCCAGAGAACTTGGAGTTGAGGTGCATACAAAAAATAAAGAAATGTTTGGGGTGAAAATGCTATATAAAAGGGCTATTTTTTGGAATCATAGATTGACCCCCCAAAATTCTTCTTAGCTTCCAATTAAGTCCTCCAAAGTAATGATCAACTTCAATTAAGTCCCTCAACTTAATGAGTGCCTCACATTGGTTGGGTTGATCCAAAATAATCTCACTTTGAGCTACTAAACTTTCAAATATTAGTCAATCAAGTTTTCCTCCAATTGAGATTTGACCCAAAAACTTCCAAAAATAATTAGATAATATTTAAGAAAATTACCACAAATCATATAATTTCTAGGGGTGTTACACAAAACATGACTTCTTAGTTCTAGAACAGATATAGCCATGAGAGACTAATTGTATTTCAATGGTGATATCAAAATGATACGTTTACTAAATACATTGATCTTTTGTACTAGTATGAATGAGAACAAAAATGATTGTATGTAAGTAGTTTTCTTCTCAACCATTTGAACACATATTATCATGACCATTACCTAAAGAAAACATGATTTTATTGTATTAGATAGTCTTATATGTTGTTCCATCAAATTGAGGTAAATCCGATTAGTAAAGTGTAGAAACACTCCAAAGACATATTAGATTATGAAAATCTAGTACAATATATCCAAAATCAAGTCCTATAGTTCAAAAAATAGTATTATTTTTAGCACGTACAGTATCAATCTTAATATATTAGAAATTATGTTGAACTTAATTATTGAGGTATTGCTTGAATACCAAACCATAATTTTCTAGTTTTAGAACTATTTAGTTGCAAAACATTTTTTGCATTTCAATGGCGATGTCGAAATGATATAGTTACCACAAACATTAATACTTTATACTAGTATGAATGAAAATATAACTAGATGGATACCGAGTATTTTTCTTCTCAACCATTTCAACAGATGCTATCACAATCATTACTTGAAGAAAATATAATTTTGTTGTATTAGATGGTCTTATATATTTCTCTACCCATCAAATTAAGGTAAATTTGGCCAAAGAAAAATGGAGTATTCAAGTATTCTAAAGACATAGTAGATTATAAAATTCTAGTATAATATATCCATAATCAAGTGCCAAAAATGAAAAAAGGGTATTATTTTTAGCGCATGCAGTATCACTTTTAATGTATTAGAAAATAAATTGAATTTAATTATTTAAGTTATTTTGTGACTACCAAACCATGGTTTCATATTCTTAGAACTAATATAGTTATAAGATATTGTTTACATTTCGATGGTAATATCAAAATGACACTTTACCATATACATTAATGCATTGTATTACTATGAATGAGAACATAAGTTGTTAGATGTGGGTAGTTGTCTTTTCAATCATTTGAACACATATTATTACAATCACTACTTGAAGAAAACATGATTTTATTGTATTAGATATTCTTAGAGTTGTTTTACCCATCAAATTGAGGTAAATTCGTCTAAAGAAAAAGAGAGTATAAAAACACTTTTAAAAACATACTAGATTATGAAATTTAGTATAATATATTCAGACCCAAGTACGAGATACTAGAAAAAAACATGTTCTTTCTATAACAAAGTATTGAATTTTCCAAATAAGTTATTACTTTTCTAAAATATGGTATAGTTGTAAGTACATTTTAAATTATGTTAAAAATTTAATTATTTAAGTTATTGTTTGACCATCATGAAATGATTTCTTAGTCATACGACAAAGATAGTCATGTGACTATGTTTGTGCTACAACACTGATATTAAAATGATACATTTGCCACCAATGATTATGTTGTATGCTGGTTTGAAAGGAAAATATAAGTGGTACTATGTCACAGTATTAAAGCACTCTGTTACGGTACTACGTTCTTAGATGAAGTATTTTCTTCTAGAAATCAAGTATAAATAAATGAAGCATTTATTTTGCTTAAATGAGGTACTCTCTTTTGATTTGTAGTATTAGTTTTATACATTTTAAACAATGCTAGAGTTAATTATTTTAGACCTTGTTATATTAGTAAAGCTATGAAACTCTAGTTTTTTCTACAACATTGACATCCAAATGAAGCATCGTACCATCAATATTGGTACTTTACACTAATAATTGTGTTTCTAACCATTTGAACATATGCTTATCTCAACCATTAATTGAAGAATACATGATTTTATTATTTTTGAATGATCTATATGTTGTTTCACAAATAAATAGAGGCAAATTAGATCATATGACTTGTAAGTATAGAATAACTCTAATGCAGTATTAGATGTTGAAGGTTGAGGTATTTATTTTTTGAACTCAAGTACTTACACACAATATGAAGTATTGTTTTGCTCAAATGAGGCATTACATTTATGCTATACTGTATCAATTTTATATATTTTAAATATCATTCAATTTAAGTATTTTGGACCTTATTATATTGGTATAGCCTAAAACCCTATTTTTCCTTGCAATGTTGACATCGAAATGAAATATTTTATCACCTTCAATGGTGTTTTACACTAGTATTCATGTTCTCAACCATTTAAACATGTGAGTATCTTGTTTTGTTATTTTTGGATGGTCCTATATGCTATTTCACCAACACTTATTGCAAATTAGACCATACAACTAATAGGTATAGAATCATTATTATGTAGTACTAAATGTTAAAGATAAGGTATTAAAACTTTGAGTTGAATATGTATCTATAAAAATGAAATATTACTTTGCTGAATTTGATGAAGTATTATCTTTTTGAAAAAAATTAAAAATTAATATGGACAAAAGGTCCAAATACAAATTTGCTCAAAAGCTGAAAATAGCAGTTCTCCATCCCTTCTACACTAAAAGAATAGTACAACTTATTCATATGTTACGAATTATACAATACAATATAGATTGACAAGATATAGAGTTTCCCATTGTGAAGACAACTCTCTAATAGTAAGTTTGAGCATCTTATCCACTCAAAGACATTTTTATTAAGCTTATATTGAAGAAAATTTACCTCATTCTTCAAACTATTTGCAAGAAGACTTTGCCACTTGTCAAATTACAAAGAGTTGGCCTCACAATTAAATGGAGAAAATTGAGGTTATCTAGGTTTCTTCATACTGAGACTTGGCTTTCTCTAGTACAAGTTACCTAGGCTTCTTCTTGCTGAAATGGGTCGTCAATGGCGGAAAAGAAAAAAAGAAACTCTTTTGATGTGTTCGCAAAAGTGAGTCATGGAAAAGAATTATGGAGAAAGAAAATTTGAAGAGAGGGAGGGAAAGAGATAGAGTAAACTAACAACCAAATAAAAAAGAGAGAAAATACAACAAATTTAGGAAAAGAAAATAATGATTTGATATTCCATAGAAATTGATATATTATCCATGTTATGAGAACAAATAAGTCTAAAGTTTTTTAGCTGAATTATAATATTTAAAAGATTATCATAGTTGCTAAATTGATTCTTTACTATTGAAATATATTGAATAAAAATTATTTAAAAAAATGTATGTGTATACAAATTTAAAATTTTAAGTTGTTAAGGAGACAATTATTTAATGAACATATAATTTCATACAAAATTGTATATTTCAATTGAAAATAAAGTTTTTTATGTTTTTATAATGTAATTATAAATTGTTTTCAGTGAAATAAAGTGATTATTTAGATAATTTTTAAATTTTTCTTGGAATAAAATTTATAAATTATCCAAGAAAATTTTTATAAATTCAAAAATACAAGTACCTAATATTTTATGGTTAAAATTGAACTTATACTGATTAAATAATCTTTTGTGTTGACTTTGTATATTATTTTTTTATCATACTAAGTACAAAAATTAGTTTTATTTTTAAAATTATCAATATAGGTGTAAATTATTAAATTATGAAACATACATATATTATATAAAAAGGTATTTTATTTAGTAATAAACTTTGAGTTTCTAAATTATTACACAAACATGAATTTTTATAGTGAGTTATGTGTACTCTATTTAAGTATTGGCAGAAAAGTAAACTATTTTTGTAAAATATTGTTAAGATATAAGTAAATATTCATTTGATTGATATATATATACACACTAAGATACATGTGTTATATATTGACACAACATTAGTAATATTACTTTTTCTATGTACACCTATAGTAATATAGGTAAATTAGATAGTATGAATAAATATAATAAATTCACATAAAAAGCACATTTTTTAGTTCATTCATTTAATAGGAAAATTAAACTAATTTCAACTACATAGCTGTCACAGCCCAAAACCAAACCATACGGCCTAGTCTCAAGGAGTAAAATTCAATCCTAATAAATGAGTCGCCAATCAAAATCAATACCATAAATAAAATCTAAACATTCCTTGTAGTCTAAACAAATCTCAAACATGGAGAGACTCGAAATGACCAATCCTCTATCTTGAATTAGAAGTTCATTAAACAATAAAAGAAAAGGCATGAACTAAATCATTGACATGGCAATTATACTAAAATATTGCTAGTTCCTCATCAAAAGACAACTCTGATTCTCATAAAAAATGGGTTCCACATCCTCACCGGGGCTAAGGTCAAAATCTACTAGAAGAAAATTTAAAATATAGAAGTGTGAGTAAAGACCTCAGAGTGTGTGCAATGTGAGTTTGTGGATATAGCATGACTAAAATGATGTTTAGATAAAACGTTCAAGAAGAATAAAAGTGGAAAGCAGTTAAGTGTCAAGCAGTAATAAAACGAGAATTCAATAAACATTTTTATAGGTTAACATTTAAATGCAATGATCGAACTAGTGTTTACTATAGCTAGTTAACCGTATGATTTGCACCGTAACAATCTTTTTTCGCTCAGGGTAAGGTGCGATTTTACTAAAATAGTGCCTGAGTCTATGTGTAACACCCCAAAGGTTTTTGATTTATAGAATTTAAATTTGTTATTTTCAATTTTGTGATATTTATTTATTCCTTATATTATTATTGTATTTAAAATTTTGGGGCCAATTTGTAATTTTTGAAAAACTTAATTTACAAAAAATTTAAAACTTAAAGGCTTGCATGAAACCTCTCTAGTCAACTAGGACTACGATGATATTTTAATTGACTAAAAGACTTAATTGAATAACTTAATATATACTAAGGACTAAATTTCAATTTAAAAAAAATTAAAATTTAGATTTTATAAAACAACACACGCACCTAGTTTCATCATCTTCACCACTTTCTCCATTTTCTTTACCATGACCTTACCATCTCTCTCTCCCTCTTCACTCACCAGCTCCGACAGCTACTTCTAACAATTTTTTCCACCACCTAACCTCACTAAACACTCCCTCTCCTTCTCCCTAGCAACACCATCACCATTTGCACATAAACCTAGCACCAAAATTTTCGTAGTTTGAAGACCTTAAAAACTGACCACACGATCAATAGCTGGCCAACATCAGATGATTGATCTGGGTGATGGTTTTGAAAGCCCTTGATGTGAAGAATGAGTTGGTGGCCTTACATGGAGGAGTAGAGCGGTAGTGGCGGTGGAAATGGAGCCTTCAGGCTTGGTGGTGAGAAGGTGACTTTAAGGCTATGGTCAGTGGTTGAAGGCCTTCTAGGCCTCAAAATTGAAAACTAAAAGCACCATTGGACTTAGAAGAAAGAAAGGAAGCAAATGGTAGTGGTCTTGATATTTTTCAGCAAATGGTGGATGGTGACAATGCATAGACAAATTCTTCTCCTTGTTATAGTGGTTGTGGTGGTGCGATCAATTCCTGATTTTGAGGTCTCGATTGTGTATTTTTGGGTAAAAAATGGGTTTTGAGGTTAGGGTTTTATACACTTCATGCATTTGTAACCCTTTTACCCTTGAACAATCAATTGTAAATTTTATTAGGTAGTACAAGAATTTCATGCATGGTTAATGTTGGATTTATAGACCCTAGAATTGTATCAAATGTGATAATTGGAAAATTATTGAGTTAATTGAGTTAGAAAAATCCTAAATTTAGAAAATTGGACCTTAATGATGATAATTGGGCTATTGAGTTAATCGGCTTACTCTTATGCTTGGACTACTGATATGAAATTAAATTGATTATACCCATAGCTCATATCAATAAGAACCCTATAATTTATATTAAGTTGGTAGCATTATTGATGTATTTCCTAGATGATAATTTTAGGCGAATTTTAATATTGAATTAATTGGGTAGTTATTAATCTTAGATAGATAGTATGTAGCAAATTATGATTATTGAAGGTTATTTTGGTTAAATATAAATTTTAATAAGTAAATCACTCTCATGGTTAGGTGACAAGAAGCAAAAAACTACAAATCAGTAGGTTGTTGACTGTAACTGCGTTATGAGGTTTTGGAGGTAAGGGTCTCCTACTTTGGGTTATTGCTTTGCATAAGCTTACTTATTATTTGTTGAAAATCCCATGAGGGTCTATCAATCTGGCACCGTTTCTATCTATCTAAAATTGTGATATGCCCTTGTGTAGATTTTCTATTTTTGTTCCATATTTTGTTTGTTTGGAATTTGCAATGTGTTTGAAATTTTGAAATGTCACTCGCTATTTGAGTTGAGCACGCTTGTGTTGGTTATTGTTTGATATCAATTTTATTTTATTATTTGATATTTGATTGAATACTCCTGTGAGGGTTATTCTTTGACATCAAAATTATTTTTGGTGTTCATTTGCTTGGAACTCTTTTTATATTGTCAGATTTTTGTCCCTTACACCCTAGCCTTGTCGGCTCCCCCTTTTGATCTTGATGAATGAAAAAGTGACATTGAAATGGTCTAGTAAACCAAATTATGTTGATAGTTCTCTTAATTGTTCAGATATCTTGTTATTGAAATAGGCCTACTGGCCATTATTGAATATCACTCTTGTTATTGCTTGAAAGTGAATGGTTATCTGTTAATATTGTATTGTACCACCCATGGGGACACCCTTTTGAAGTTTCCACTCGGAGGGATGCCACAAGATGTTAGGCCCAAGGCTAGGTCTGGAAAGACAATAAGGCGGAATGGACTGATGGTGATAGGTCTTTCGATTAGTACTCACCTAAGATCCTGACTCACAGGTAACTGAAAGTAGTGAACTATGAGTGGTAGGATCTGGCATGTGATCGACCATGCCATATAAGTAAGTTGTTACACGTCAAGTTGTGTGCTCGAGCAAATGGAGAGACAAGGGAAATTTCCTGTGTTCAAATTTTGTGTTATTGATTGTTATCTTATATTGATCGAGGAGTAAAAAGGAAAGATACCAATAGGTCAACTAAATGTTTATATGTTTTGTGTTTTTTCAAGTTTAAAGATTGATTCTTGATAGTCATGACTTGATCATCTTAATTGTTATCAAAAGGTCTTGTTATTTGTTATCGCAGTTCATTTTTCTCTCCAACTTCTATTATGTAATTCCTCACTGAGTTCTTAAGACTCACCCTCCTCATTATCCTTATTTTTCTAGATAGGTCAAAGTGAAGGGGCTAAGGATAATGTTTTGGGCTGAAGTTATTTAGTAATAGATTAGGTGTATGGTTGTACATATTGCTTCCACCTAATTGAGACTATTCGTAAGAGATATTATGAGAATGTTGTATGATCCAAAAATGTTGGAGTTGCATATGTTATGCTTTTGGGTGACTTGTTTTACTTTGAGACGATTAAATTTTAGGTTTCTTAGTTACCATTTGAATAGATTTCAAGTTTGAATTGTTAGCTCCTCCGCTTAGGGTGATACCTTGTCAGGGTGTACCATACTAGGTCTTCGGGAAATCCTACAACCTATCTTAGCCACAAATAGCTTTTGTTGTGGCTTGGGGGATTAGATCATGGGGACTTTGGGTTTAAGCATTAAGCCTGTTGCTGCGCGGTGAAGTCCTTTGCACACCAAGATCAAGTTGGATCCAATGTTCAATATTAGTAACAGTAAAATTAGTCATCCATGTCAATCATCATATTTACCTATTAGACTAGAATGTTATTAAACAATAATGAAGGCTGAAAATAGAATATTTTTCTTGCAACATGAAACAAAATAAAAGAAACTTATGTGCATAGTAGAATATTATAGTGCAGTGTAAAATGAAAAAATTGTTAGCGGATTACGTTATAGAATATAGCCTTTTGGGTTTTGAAAAATAGTACTATATAATACATATAAGTTTAAGCACTCACAATATTTTGCATTCATTCAATCGATAATCTCCTAGGTCCTAGCTTGAATAACTTGCTAAGTGACAATAATAATTAAACCAATTTTCATCTAATGAACACTTCAAGAAGGGCTTAAATTTTCACACTCATTCTTGAATATCTCTACAACACTTTTATGACAAATGCCTAAAATAGCCTAAATATGTAAGTAACTTCTTGAATTTAATATAACAAACTCTAATGGGAATCATACTTATTACCCTCATTAAAAGTACTCGTAGCATAATCATGAACTTGCAAGCACCACTTAAAAGTTTTATAGGCTCAATACAGTACTCAACTTTCCAATTAACAATTGGACTTCAAAGATTTCAAGAAATAGAAATAATCCTCATCTAAAAGTAGTTTCATATTACCAAAATAAAAAGCTAGAAAAATTTATTATACTCGCGTAGCGTTAAAGATCTGAGACCATTAACTTAGCCACAAGTTTTTGAAATCAAAGTTGTTCTAAGAGTAATCCACAATTTTACAGTGGTGAATTTATATAACTTTCAGTAACTTAAATAAATAATGTAAGTTTCTACTGTTTTATTTTTTCTTTTTCTAAAAAATTTCAAGTTAATTTACTAAAGTGGAAAAAGCAAAACACTTCCATTATCATGGTAACAAAATCCTCAAATTAAAAACAATCTAGACTCGATATATACTTAGGCAGTTAAACCTGATGAATTTTAGAAAAATAACAACATGGCTTGAGTTCTTGAAACTTTTCATTAATGTTACTAACACATCAAAGTTTCTTAAGAAAAATTATCATTTTAAAATACTATCATTTATATGGGCCAAAAAAATCTCTAAACTGAACCTGCTTAGACTTGCCACTCAATCTGACAAGGTATATTTTTGGATTTTTATAAAATTCAATAGAGATAGTTAAGACCTTAAATTTTCCCACAATAGTGTGGACACATTAAAGTTCATTTGGAAAAATTGTGAAGTAAAATCAACAAAACTTGGTCCACGAACTAATATATAATTTTTAATCCTAGATTCTGATAATCAGAATCCAACAGTAACTATAGTTCTAGTATTTCTAAAATCCATAGCACATTACATAGTCCCTATTTTTTATTTTTTTTTCACTCTAATCAAAGGCCAATAACAACCACGTGCATCTCCTAAATTTCCAGTACCAATATTCAAATAATCAATAAAATACCACTATGCACACGCTGCAACAAAAGAATAACTTATGACAAAAGAAGCATCCTCTGTTATGGTGTAAATTATTGACCCTATTTCATCAAACAAATTCATCTTCTATGCAAGCATTAAGTGAAATCCACTATCGATAAACATTGTTGTAATAACAAATCCCTCAGTAATAAAGTTACCCGATGTGTATATATATAGCCATGTGATTCTCGTGGAGTTGCTCTCATGTGTTTTTTTTTTACCTTCATCAACTTTTCTTGTTCCATCTCGATTTTCTTTCGTTTCTTTTCTATCACCAAGCTGCCGTCATTGTTTCTTCTTTTTCTTTTATAGTATTTTATGATAAGGGTTTTACTTTAGGCAATATATATATATATATATATATATATATGAAAAATGTGATTTAATCCAAGGAGGCCTCTAATTATACTTATGTTAGAATTAGGATAATTACTTTTTGTTAATTCTAATTCCACAAAATTTAACAAGCCCTGTGGTTAATTATTCATGCTCCTAGTAATTTTATAAACTAATCAAGAAGAGTAAAATTTACTATAACCAAAGATACAATGTTTTGTTTTTAAAATAAATTCAAGATTGAATATATTAATTATCATTATATCATTGGGAGGGAATTTAAACTTTTTTTTTCTCTATTTTTTTAATATATATATGCTCTTAAAAGAATGATGTTTTATGCCTTTATACGTCTTAATTGATATACTAGATAAAATGAAATAAATATATTAAAGTAATCAATTAAATATGATACGGAGCTCTAATTCATTACAATAGCAAAATAACATATTTTAAAAAATCGCATTATTTTAAGTGCATTGTTCAAATATAAATGAAACACACACAAATAATTTTTTTTTACATTTAAACATTACAAAAAAAATTGGCTTTAGTGACTATCAAATCAGTCAAAAATCCAACAAAAAATAAGTCACTAACACTGTCAGTGACTGCATTTGTGACCAGTCACAACAATCACAGAAACCTCTATCAAAAATTGAAGTTTGTGATTGCTTGACCATAGGTTCACAAATTGGCGAACGATTTAAATTCTATCACTAATTTAATTGGACACAATAGTGAACAAGTGGTCACTAGTGAGTGCTTAGTGATTGCAGTATGAGTAACTGATAGTTGATCATGTGACCAACTACTCCATTTGTTACTAACTTGTGACCACCTTGGGGTCATTAATCGTTCAAAGATTTGTGGCTGCAAGCGGCGGTCACAAATTTTCAGAAGTAAATGTATTTCCTCTATTTAGTTACTACCTTTGGGGTCACTAATCAATCATTGATTTTTTTTTTATGATATTTAATTTAATATATTTATCCTACTTGTTTTTATTCTCATTAACAATAATTTAAAACTAAATCATTTAAAACACAATTCACATTCCAAATAACACCAAACTGTAATAGAAATTCAATAATATTGTATTCAAATCCATAAACAAAAAAAAGATTTTAAAACATGAGCAAGTTCATGAAATCCAAGCGTGCCAAGTTTAATTTAAAGAGAGTTATTCATCTTTCCCACCATCACCCAAAGCCATACAATATACCCTTGCATGCACCACCACTGATCTCAATCCATTTTGTAGCATCAAATAAGCTTTTAGGAGTAGGATTACTACTTTGTTGACTAATGTATTATTAACAATATTCATCCTATTTGAACATCCAAATATTAAAAACACAATTAGTTCAAACAAAGAAAAAGACTAATCTTTATTAAAATTAACAATACTTAAGTAAATAAAAATTAAAAAAAAATTAAAACATAGCGGGAGATTAAAAATTTCTAATGCCAGTTCCTATAAAAAAACTATTTTTAAGTACCCATATATAATCAAAAGAAGCTTAACGCACCTTTACTAAAAAAGAAAGAAAAAACTAAAACTAGAAGAAACTGAATAATAACAGTGGACTTGATCTAATTATAATTATAATACAACCATTTAAACCTTTAGACTTTAATTTGTAATAATGGAAGAAGGATAGTGTAAACTATTATGGCCAGCCATTATACTTAATACTTGAACATCAATTTCCCCAAATATTTAAGACCATGATCCCTACTAAAGATCTCTGCTAATGATTCTGAAGGATCGCTCAAGCATGGATTTGGGGGCCACGGGTAGGGTTATATTTATAAATATATATGTACCTATGTATATATAATTATAATTTACATATATATATGCATATTTTTATATGTACATGTATATATGTTGGGCATAGTTTTAATAAATAGCAATTTTATCATTTATTGTTTAGCTATTTATTAATTTTTATTCATAGAATTCATCTGATATGAAAATAAATTCTTTAAATAATATTAGGATTCTTGTTAGCCAAGATATTAATACAAAGTATTATAATAATATAACTAAAATTTTGAATTGAATTAAAATTTTCAATTGAGAATAAATTCTGGCACTTTTTCTAAAATAACTTGCTAATATAACTTTTTAAGTATATTAATTTATATCATATGTACTTATTTGACTTTTCTAATGAAAATCCAATCAATTTATCATTAATTTAAAAATACAAATACATTCAAAGATATTAAAATATAATATGAATTGAAATTAAAAGATAACATTTGGAAGTATAATAAATAAAATATGCCAATCCAATTATGGGTTTAATAATGAAAAAGCGTTTAAAGGAAATTCCAATTCAATAGGCCCAAAATATATATAGAGCCATTTAGTGGAATGGAGTTCAAAATAAATAAAATTTTATTATTGATAGCAATTATTCTATTATAATGCACCATCAACAAATAAGCGAAATTTACTATCAATTTGCTTGTGCAGATAACAGATTAAATATACTTTATTATATTGCCAACTAATTATCGAAAAAAGAAAATAATTTTATAATTTAAATCAAACAGTTCAAATTAAATATATTTATACATATCTCACATGAAGTATACACAGTCACAGATGCACCATAGACTGCTTCTAATTAGTAATGCAATGAGGCATACTGGCAAGAGAGAGTAAATAAAAAAGCCACCTAGGAAGTGTTGAGGGATTCACTATCCGGAGCTAGGTTATAGATAGAGGTATTAAAATTGATCAGTTACAACTGCACTACATATTTTTTTTTTCTTTTTTGGCATATTTTTTTAGTAAAAAGCATAACAATTTGGTGCTAATCTATCAAGTCAGAGTATCAACAGTCTGCAGGATGAAGATTGCAATACAGGACCAAATATACTGTTATTCAATTTCTGTTCAACAGAATTTGGAAATAGAACATGGCCAATTTCCAAGTCTTCCGCAATAAAGAAAAAACTTAAGGGGTTAGAAAAAGTGAGTGTACAGCGACCAATTCACAGAACTGGAACTCTCCTCTTCAGCATACTTCCTTTATAACTGTCAACATGCCTAAAAAATGGCACCATAATCAACATAAGTAATTGACTCAAATTATGATAATTTATAGGATATCCAAAGAACAATCCTGTAACAGAGATGTCCTGTGCAATCAAGCATAGGTTCGAGCAGATCAAGCCTGGGAAAGGACATTAAATAATGATTACTGACCTCATATAAAGATAAGGATTCCCAATGCGCTTCTGCACGGGGCCACGCTGCTGTCTGCCAATGTTAGTCAGACAAGGAGACAAGAAATCTGAGGTTCTTTTAGAAAAATATGTAAACTAAGATATATACAAAACACAAAAATTATATTCTTAAGTGTGCATGTTTTTGTGAGTATGCACATACACATGGTTAGGTGTGTCTACATGTTTTCATTAGAGTGAGAAGGAAAGAGGAAAACCAACCCAATATTCTTCATCCAGTATTGCCTGATGAGCAACACAACGACCAAAGTTTCTCCTTTGAAGTTTATTAAATATTTGGTCACTAAGCTGCAGCCTGTCGAAGGAGAGTTCAGTAAGCTTTGAGCTCTCATTCTTAGAAATAGCCAAGGGCCGGAATCTTTGGTCATTGTTGCAATGAACTTCAAGGTTCTTTCACCTATAGCACTGAGCAGGAAATGTCTCCCTAGAGTATTTTGCCACCCAACGTATACAAGATGTCAAAGAAAAGAGTTGAATAGTAAATGATCCAAACAACATAAGAAAGTCTATTTTACAAGTCATGTACAACATTCAAATACAACTTGATAACCAAATCATTGTACAAACTGTCAGGCCAAACATCGGGTAACTGCAAAATAAGTAAATAGATCTTGAGGCAATCTGAAATCATTACATCTGTATGATATTAACTGTCTTCATCAAAATTCAAAAGAAATTTTGATGGTGGAGAAAGAGAGTGATTGGTGTAAATTTTGGTTGCTATTTGCATAAGTAACAGACAATGTTTGTGTGTAAACTATAATTATAGTTATAATACAACCATTTAAGCCTTTAGACATTAATTTATAATAATGGAGGAAGGACAGTGTAAACTATTATGGCCAGCTATTATACTTAGTAATTAAACATCTTTTCGAAAATTATGGATGAGGCTTTAGAATATTTTTCAAACATAACGGTAGAAAACAAATAACCACATTAACTGTATTTTTATTTCAAGATTAATGGATTGTGCTAAGGGAAGCGAAGGGAAAAGACAAGGAAACAATTTGCACTGCCCTCTGTGCAGAATAGCTACTGCAGTTCTCTGCTATTCTATTTCTACAGTGTGACAGTCACATTTAATTCAAGATTACCATCTGCAGACATACCATCGCACAGTCAATTATAGAAGCCGTTCTTATGAGGTCTTTGAAAAGATTGAATAAAGTGTGCCCTAAAAGGTACTCCTAAGCCAGCAAAAAAACTTTGAACACCCAAGGTACATGTTATCATAGAATTCACCAACAAGATCTGGTTTAAACTTAGGGCACGTTTTGGTTCTATGGACATGGCTTGATTGATAATTTAAACAAGCCATGTCAACTATTGGAATAGCATGATACAAGTCCAAAATTGTTGATAAGCCTGATCCACAATCCTTAAAGCAATTGATTGTTAATTCCTACCTAAGGGCCCTGATTCTGTAATCCAAAGGCTGGGTGGATGAAGAAATTAATCTTTTGTCAATTTTACCCATGCAAAACAATTAAACTGGACTATATTACCCTTATTTCAACACAAAGTAACATTTCTCAACACAAACTACAATATCTGCAGCCTTTCACTATTTCCCCAAATCGATTGAAAGCTTGTACTAACTGAGTGAAGAAATGTTTGGAAATATGCTACCCATTATAATACTTGACCCCCCAAGATGCAGCCCCCGTTGAGTAAATTAAAGGTAGGATTGTTGTGAGAGTAGAAGCGAGAAAGGTAAGCAATTTCTTCTATTTTCTGTACAGCTCATTTCGCCAAATATGGTTTAATCAAATACATAGGTGTAAGTAATGATGATTTTGATAGAATATAGATTTTCGATGGGCTTTGTTTCTTATGTTGAATGCATATCAGAAAATTGGTATACATGGTTTGAAGAAAATTTGTTTACATAGCTATTCAATTTTTATTTATTTTTTCTATTTTTTTCTATTTTTGTATTCTGATAAAATGAGCAACTATGTTTAATATCTTTATGTACATATGTATTGTCTATATTCTGT
Organism: Jacaranda copaia; assembly: GCA_014898725.1. Taxonomy (NCBI): domain Eukaryota; kingdom Viridiplantae; phylum Streptophyta; class Magnoliopsida; order Lamiales; family Bignoniaceae; genus Jacaranda; species Jacaranda copaia. The sequence goes on along the minus strand of JACGDI010005224.1, from coordinate 156,475 downwards.
CATGTAGTTTCAACACAAGACATAGATGGAGGGCATGACTATTTTCATAAAAGATCTTTTGATTTTTGAGTGGGCTTTATTTTTTTTTCAATGCATTTAAGAAAATTGATTAATGTTTCTTTTTATTTTTTTCATTTTCTAATAAAACAAGCAACCATGTTTGAATTTTTCTAACATCATGATTTAGAAATATATTTCTTATATTTTATCATCTACTTTGTCCTCTATACAACATTCACTCGAGTTGGCTCCAAAGTGTCAATTTCATTTGTATTTGGAGATAATTCTAGTCAGGGTGAAAAGGTATTCCATAAAAACTCTTCTTTTTCTTTTCTTGCAAGTGTGCTAGTTTTAGGCAAGTTTGATACTTATCTTTGAAATATCTTAGTGCCAAGTAAGTTAGCATATCATTCACTTAAGATAGATGACAATTTGTTATAAGTGAGTAATTTCCATTGATCTGAATTGATATTCATATTGGATAAAGAAATTATTACTTCTAAAGTTATTGTTGAACTAATATGTATTTATGATTGTTGGTACAGTTGTTTCTAAGATGGATATATCTACGGGGCATCAAGAGATCATTCTCTTACTTGAGAAGATCATGAGAGATACTAAGTTTTTTTAACATCATTTTTTCATGCATATCAAGCTCGTGTTGGGCGACGTGTGACCTCACAATGTATTAGACAATTGGTGTATAGTTTGATAGATAAAATACCTTGCCAAATTCAGCATTTGAGTGAGATTATAGACATTGATGATGTGTCTTCCATAGATAATTTGAGAATGAATGGAAATGCCTTTGCTCACTTGTGTTTCTTTCTAGAAGCTGTGGGTGGCCATGTTGCTACAAGGCATGTTAGTATTAGTGAGCAAACAACAATGTTCTTAAGTATTTTGGCACATCATAAAAAAACATGTATTGTTGGCCATGACTTTCATAGGTATAGCTACACTGTTAGTAAGCACTTTAGTGCAATTCTGAAAGCATTGCTTAAGTTGCACACATTATTTCTTGTTAATTCGGAGCTTGTTTTAGAAGATTGCACCAATGAAAGGTGGAAATGGTTTAAGGTAGCTTATGAATGTTGATAACTAGTGTACTTTTCATGAAACACTAGTATGATATAACATTGATTGCAAATTGATATTATGTTTATTAATATAGGGATGCATAGGTGCATTAGATGGTAATTATATTGAAGTAAGAGTTGCTTAAACAGAGAAAGCTCGATATAGGAACAAAAAAGGGGAAATTGCAGTAAATGTACTTGGTGTTTGTGATCAAAACATGAAATTTGTTTACATATTAACTACTTGGGAGGGTTTTCCTATAGACAGTTGGGTTTTGTGAGATGTCATTACTAGATCAAATAGGTTAAGAGCTCCTAGTAGTATTTTCTAATTAATACTATTGTCAAAAAAATAAGCATGTTTATCTCCTTCATATATGTGCTTTGTACATTTCTAATTAAACATTACATGTATAATGTATGGTATAGGAAATTACTATCTATGTAATTGTTAGTATATAAATGGCGATGGTATTTTAGCGCCATATAGAGGTGTAAGGTACGATTTGCAAGAATGGGATACTGGACATTCTGCACCCCAAAACCTTCAAGAATTTTTCAATTTGAAGCATGCTAAGGCATGCAATGCCATAGAGAGGTCCTTTAGGTTATTGAAGTCAAGATAGGCTATACTTAGGAGTAATTCATATTACCCCATCAAAGTGCAAAATCGTATTATCATGGCATGCTGCTTATTCCACAATTTCATTCGGACTCAAATTTCAGTAGACCCATTAGAGGCTGAACTTCCTGAGATTATTAACCCTAATAATGATCTAGAATTTGCTTTTGTTGAGCAAGTAGAGTCATCACAGTTGTGGACTAATTGGAGGGACAATCTAGCTAGGTTTATATATATTGATTGGAAAGGGGTCAGTTAGTTACATGTATGCATGGTTGTGAGATTGTAAATAGTACTATTTTTTAGCTATATGCATGTATTTGTGAACACTTGTATATCTATTGAAATCTTATAGATGTATAAATTTTGTATGTTTTATTAACTTTCTAGTATTATACCAGTTTTCCATGATAACATTTCACATGGTTGTGCATTTATATTTTATAATTGTCGTTTAATTGAGCCATACATTTACCATGACACTAGTTTTAATTATTTTTCTTAATGCAAAAACCTTTATTAGAAAAACATATTTTGATGGCTTGTAGGATTGATTGAACCAAACACAAGCTAGCAAAAATCTAGTGTAGGAAAAAAATTGGATAAAACAAGAAGATCTTGGACTTCCCAAGAAAAAAGGGCACTTGTGTCTGCATTGAAGGATCTAGTACTAAGAGTTTGGAAATGCGACAATGGATTCAAGACTGGATACCTCGGACTTCTTGAGAATGCTATGGTCCAAGCTTTCCTGGGAATAGACGTAAGAGTAGATCCCCACATCAATTCCAAAATTCATGTGTGGAAGAAAAACTATGGCTGTTTAAGTACAATGTTTTCAAGGAGGGATTTTGGGTGGAATAATGCATCAAATACCATATATGTGGAAAATGATCAAGTCTGGGAAAACTATGTCAAGTTACTAGCATGCCTTTTAACTTTGTTAGGTTTTCGAGCATGACTAATAATGCAATCTGATGATAGAATATCTCTTGTTACTTAGGTTTCTTACTTGTACAAATTGGTTTCATTTGTTAGCATATTCTTTAGAGCATTATAATTAAGCACTTTTGTGTGTACCTTAAATTTTGTAGATTGACAGCAATGCATGTATGATGAGACACAAGGCTTGGCCATTTTACAAAGACTGGTGCAATATATTTGGGAAGGATAGGGCAATAGGAGAAAATGTAGAAGGTTTTGCTAATGTGGTCCAAGAATTGCTTGCTAAAGGCACCCTAAAACAAACTGAGACTGGGGGTGATTTCGTGCCCATTTTTTGCCCAAAGGACAAAGAACCAGCCTACACATCAATATATAATGGTGATTCTAGTGCAACTACAAAGAGCAAATCCTTAAGGAAAAGAAAGTCCATTGATGATACTGATGAGTGTTACTTGGAATTGATGAGCTCATTTTGTAAGAAGATGGATGCACGATTAGGTGATATTGCAAGAAGAATTAGCTTTGAGCATGATGTATCTACATCTAGAAAAGTGGTTTTTGAGGCACTTGGTGCTATACATAGTCCTGGGATGGAGAAGAAGATATATGTTGCAAAACATTTAGTGAACAACATGAGAGACTTGGACCTTTTCTTCAGTTTGCTCGATGAGGCAAAGGGTGTGATGTTGAAGATGATACTTGATGGCAGAATCTGAAACATTCTAGGATCAAAGAACTAAGGTTTCCATGTTTTCATGTTTTTGCTATTTAAATCTTGTGACAGCTAATATCTATGGTGTTTTGACTAATATGACATTAGGATTTGTTGCTATATTTTATATCTATTTGACAGACTAATGAGCATGAAATGATGGAAAATACTTATGTTACAAGATCATTTGATGAGATTGTGTATTTTGCGTGGATATTATGTGTTAGAAGCTAAGTGTTAGTTTAGTTTGTGGTGGTGATTATTGATGCTTTCATTTATGCTATGTACAAGGAGTTTCTTGACTTTAGATTGCTATTTTTCTGATCATGTGTGAAAAGATTCAATCTGTATCTAATATTTGCTCTAAGATTAGCCTCTATCCTTGTTTGTAACATGTTTCTAGACATATAGTATAGTAGATTGATAAAATAGTGTAGTTTTAAATACTCTATGTTTAGTGTGTTTTCTATGTTTTTGGATAAGTAACTATCTTTCTGATGGCAAATGAGTTGGGGGTTTGCCTTTTCTTAGCTAAATTTGTGGTATTGATACATCTTTATGATTTTACAAGCACCCGGGTTATACCTAGATGAATGTACAGTTTTGAGGTCCGAGCTATATATAGAAAAATTAGAACTGAGCTTGTGAAGGCCTACTAGTATGGGAAAAAGAATAAGACTCTGTGTATATCTTTCAGCAAGTGACAAGCAAAAGATATTCTAAAGAATTAGAAACAGAGGTGTCCTAGCTCAAAGATAGAATTTTAGCTTATGAACCTCGCAATGAGGTTGGCGGGAAAATAGTCTATAGTCAATTTATTATAGTTTAGGTAATAAGATGGCTATTTCTTCGAAATATAGTCACATTTTTTGACAAAGGATGAATGAGAATATATATTTTAATATGGGCCTAGGCAAATTGTGGACGAAATGGCGAATGCATATATGCATACTCATATATGATTGGATAGAAATTAGATTGCCATTAATGGTAAACATGATCAAATTAATAGTTTTCTAGTTTCTTCAACCAACATGCTCATGCCAATGGGAACTGTAGTTTTTGTCATATTTAACAAAAAAAATGAGAAGCAATACTAGACTGTAGAACAAGCTTATATCATGCATACTAGAAGTAAACTCGTGTTTGGTCGAAAAAGAAAACAAAATTTTAAACCCCGACTATGCCAAATAACATGGTTACAAAATATTATAAAAATATTATAATACTTGATTTAAGTACAATGATATATATACATATATGTACATACCTTAAGGATATAGTCCCAGACAAATGGTAGAGCTCTTACTCGGTTGGTTGTTGTATCATATTCTATGCCAGATTATTTTGTTATCCAATTGAAAGTCCTATGCCATTTTTGAAGGAACCTGACTGATGCTGCAAAGAGCGTATCAGTTCGGAACTTTGATGGATTTGAATGATATTGGGCTTGAGATCTGCAACTAGGAACAAACGTAAACTAGCCGAGGTACCTCGGCTAAGGCACTCCGACGCTCAAGTCAGATTTTTGGTAAGACGGAGAGTATAGAGAAAGTGTATATTGAATAGTATAATTGCATTACCTTGAGTGTGGTGGTGCTGGTAGGATTTATAATCTGATGATGGTATGATTTTACCCAAATACCTTTATCAGGTGTACTTGGGTTTTCCTCATGACCGGGGCTTGGTAGTCATTTTTTGGCCCAGATCTCGGGGCTGTGCCATGTGGTACAATCTCCTATTTTCCTAGATAGTCACATCAGTAGGACCGCGCCTCTGCCAGAGTTGTTGGCAAGGTTGTCAGGGTTGGTGGAAGCGGTTACATCCATTGGCAGCAGTCACATCTGCTGCCACATGTAATCATTGCTTAATGGTTCAACTTGTCCCATTTGCAATCGAGAGTTGATTCATGTCGACCAAGCTTAGCTGATGAGTTTAGAAGAGGCCCTCAGGTCGATACGGGTTGACCATGGGGCTTAGCATATGGGGTCAATACTAGTCGACCAGGCTGACTTCGCCTCTGGGCTATCACCATAAGGCTTTGGAAGAGGCCCTCAGGTCGATACAGGTCGACCACAGGGCTTAGAATACGAGGTAGATACTAGTCGACCAGGCTAACTTGCCTCTGGGCTTAGTAGGCTATCACATTTGTAGAAAGGGCCTATTGGGCCTGTTGGGCTATCCCATATCATGAGTTCCCCCAACGCCCGGTCCTGATTGAGCCTATCGACGAGAAGGAGCAGGGAGTTTTCATTCAACTGTGCCAGGTAATAAACTCGACTCGAATTTTTGAATTATCGATCGGGGTTCTACAGCGGTTACTTTTTTTTTAATGCAGCTGTCACTGTGTGGGATACAAAGCAGCAGGAACAGGATACGAAGCGTGTAGGAACAAAATACGAAGCGGGCGGGAACATGAATCAAAGCATACTAAATAAGCTGTCATTATGGCAGTTGTACGAATTTCTGCACACGTTCGCCTATAAATAGGAGAGAAAACCCTTTCATTCTTACTTTCATGATTCTGAGTATCAGATAGTTTTTAGCCATTGTTGAAGAATTTGCAGCCTACTTCCTGCTTACTTCCTACTTCCAGATTAAAATCGTAAGTGTTTGCGAACTCTGCATTATTTTTCATCATTATTTTGTGGAAACATGTCTGGTAATACAAACTCGAGTAGCAATAGTTCTAAGAGGATGGCGTGTTGGAGTAAGAGTGGCGAACTGAGAGTACTGCCCCCTCTAGTTCTTCCCGGAGTGAAACCAGTAGTTCCGAT
>JACGDI010005224.1:138549-150243 GCA_014898725.1 Jacaranda copaia | reverse complement strand
TTTATAATCTGATGATGGTGTGATTTTACCCAAATACCCTTATCAGGTGTACTTAGTTTTCCTTATGACCGGGGCTTGGTAGTCATTTTTTGGCCCAGATCTCGGGGCTGTCCCACATGACGTAATCTCCTGTTTTCCTAGATAGTCACATCAGTAGGAGCGCGCTTCTGCCAGAGTTGTTGGCAGGGTTGTCAGGGTTGGTGGAAGTGGTTACATCCGTTGGCACCAGTCACATCTGCTGCCACATGTAATCATTGCTTAAAGGTTCAACTTGTCCCATTTGCAACCAGGAGTCGATTCATGTCGACCAAGCTTAGCTGATGAGTTTGGAAGAGGCCCTCAGGTCGATACGGGTCGACCACGGGGCTTAGCATACGGGGTCGATACTAGTCGACCAGGCTGACTTCGCCTCTGGGCTATCATCATAAGGCTTTGGAAGAGGCCCTCAGGTCGATACAGGTCAACCACGGGGCTTAGCATACGGGATTGATACTAGTCGACCAGGCTGACTTGCCTCTGGGCTTAGTGGGCTGTCTCATTTGTAGAAGGGTCTATTGGGCCTGTTGGGCCTGCTGGGCTATCCCATATCACTGACCCTTCTTGTGCATTGTTTGAATGTAAAACTAGTGTGAAATTGGTTGTTGACAACATCTATTGCAGTTAAAACTGCATTTACATTGACATGCCTAACACAAAAATTTTCAAGTTTTGCCTGATTTGCCAACATTTGAATAAACAATTTGTCAATTGGCATGTGCCAATCAACATCATAGAGAAAATCTGCTTGCTTCAACATTTTCTTCAGAGGCATTTTTCATTCTTCTCAAAACAAAATATATTTTTGCTATATTTTGCCACAAAGCTTGCTTGGGGAACATGCATGCCTATTTATTATGATAAAACAAGTTGTCACATGTAGTATAGTTTCTTCTCCAACCATTGCCTTCATCCCTTCTGCAATCTAACTTAGACTTTTTTAACTTTGTGTTGTCATTCTAGCATTTCTTGGATGGACTGCTAGAAGATATGCTTTATTGCAAGTGCGAAAAATAAACTGAATGCTGAATGTTATCTACTGATTTGTCCATCAAAAGGCATGTCATTGGATAAACCAAGTGTATGGAATATTTCCTCATACTCTTTAATTGCTTGTAGCTTTAGCAAAATGAAAAAATTGTCGGCCACAATTTCTATTGAAAACAGGTAGAATCCCTCTTTCTCGTGAGAGTTGTTCAACCACAACATGAAAGAGAAAACGGTCCCAACAAAACTGTCTAATTACACTCCTTCCTACTGCCTTAGATTTGCTACAAGAGTGGGATATATTATTCCTTGTATTAGTTATTTATTAGTAAAAGAACAAGTAAGTTAAAAAGATAATTTAACTTTAATATTCTTTCTATATGAATTAAAAGTTTTCATTGTTGTGTTAATATCAATATATATTTATAAAATTAAATATAATTATTACATTATTATGACATTATGCCGGTTCAATCAGTGGTCAAATTGGTTGAATCGATTAAGCCAGTATCCAATAAGGTCACCAATTCATTGTCCAGTCCAATTTTGAAAACATTACCTTTAATTATTTGTTAGTTGTGTATAAAATTTCAAGTTAGATGTTACTAAGATACGTAAGCACTTTTTTTAAGTCAATCCTTTCTTGAAAAATTAGTAATAATTACATGTTTCTCCAATACAAATTGCAAAGGCTACTTATCTTGAGCCTTTTTAAGCGCATTCCCATGATTAATATACAAGTTCACTTGCATTAAGATACCGTGAACCAACATTTTGGATAACTTTTTAATTACTATTAGATCAATCATGCATTACAAAATTCATACAAGTTGGATAATAGTATCCACAAAATTCAAGAAAGATAACTAAGTACTACGAATAAGGTCACCATCCATGACAACACAACCATGAGCATCATTCTTTTCTACCTTTGCTTGTACGTAGCTAATTCAGCCTTCATACGATTGATATGGTTTAACAATCCTGGAATAATCTATTTTGATCGAACAGACATTTGTAGATCACACTAAACAAAGAAGTTACATTTTTGCATTTGTCATCAATCCAAAACTCGAACACTTGAGATTATATTAATTATCAAAGTACCAAAAAAGCTATAACACACTTGTAAAGAAAATTCCTTGCCCCTCTCAATGGACATGACATAAATCATCTTCCAGGATTATTGCATTGTCAATTGAAAACCACAGAAACACTGCATTTGATCTTCTCCTACACCTCCTCTAAATCAAGATGTGTTACTACTACCCCTATTATAATTTCCACTACAACCAGTGTTCGTCTTCACAAATAAATAAGACCTAAGTAATCTGTAGGATTCAAAATAAATAAGTCCTACAAATTATACATTACAAACATATCTTCTTCCAATTATGAATAGATGCTTAAAACAATAAGTATCAAAGAAATGCTCATGCCAACAAAGTGCTATAATTCCCTCACAAAAAATACATGACAATCAAAATTATCATATTAATAATAATGACCCTAAACCAACCAACTGTACATACTTCAAGCAAAAATTATTTCACAAATTACATATTATATAATATATAATATGAAAATTGATAAAAATATAACTACAAAGACCATGCTCTAGTGGTCATGCACAGCACATACTTACACTTAGATGCTAAACCAAAGTAAGAAGAATATGTAGGCATTATAATAAAAAAAAATGTTGATAACACTTCACAGATTTGGTATTCGGTCTTCGCGGTGAAAATCTGTCTCCATCTAGCAGGCTGTTCACTTGTACTTCACAGTTTCTAATGAATGAAATGAAGGTTTAGAAATATAGGGACTAAGGATGCTAATGGATAGCAAGCAAGCAAAAGAAATAAGGAAAGAAATGGTGATGGAATCTTCAAAAGATGAGAAAGAAATGAGTCATGCCAATACAATAATGAATGTAAATATTTAGGTTTCACTTTGTCTTATTAGAATGGGCATTTTAGTAAATTCATTAGGAAAATTATATGATCTTTGTATCCAAACAAAGGATAGATAAAAACAATATATATCTAAATAGTGTAATCCTAGTCATCAAATATAGTATTATATTATCCTCAACAGTGTAATCCCACCATATCATTATAATTTTAATAATCCTATCTATAAAACCAAAATGGGCCTTAGAGGATATTGAGTTTTTGGATAAAACACAGACCTCAATAAGAAGTCCTGATAGATTTTTTTTAAATATGTTTTGCTTCATCCTTTCTTCTTTTTACTTTGCATGTAAGAAGTGCATCTATAGTCTGCATTCCATCTAATATATAGCTACCACATAACAGAAAACAAAACCAACCATAGTAGCTTTAATAGTAGTAGAAAATCATGGACTTGAGATTTTGCTTACAAAATTGGTATCCTAATTACTTGAGAGCTAAAGCTGCCTCAGAATTCCATAGCACAATACCCCAAATTGCACAATTATAACTATAATTCATAATAAACATATTGACTATATAATTCAAAAACACAATTCATATAATTCATGTGTAACTTAATGTACACATGTAAGGAAACATAATAAACAAAATATTGACTACATAATTCATAAATACAATTCATATAATTATAACTTAACACTAAAATATTTTCCTTTCTACAATACCCCAAAATGCAAAATTTCAAATCTGCACAATTAAATAAAAAATTACTATAATTATTAAAAAAAAAGAGTGGGAAGGTTAGTAGTTGTCAGGAGACCAAGTAGCAGCTGGAATCTTGCAAGTGGGAACGCCAATAGCAACTAGCCTCCCGACGATGAGCATCTTGCTAGCGAGAATATTACAATTATATATATCAAAAAAAAAAAAGGAAGAAGACGAAATGAAGAAGAAATAGTACCAGGCAAATAGGTGGGAGGGAACTGAAATTGAAGTGTAAATAGATCTAGGGTTTGGTAATTTGGTCACTCTTGTCTTTTACATTTTTTATTATTTTACATTTTATTTTGATAATTTTTATTTAATTATAGTAATTAATTTTTTTAATTTTAAATTTTTATAATTCAAAATTTAATTGTTCACTAGTTTGTTATATATGACTTTTATTCATATTTTGATACTTAATATTTTTACATATTATATTTTAACATAATTTTAAAAAATTAGATTTTACGATGACTATTGAATATTGACATTTAGTTTTAGATATGTAAATATAATAATGTTAATCAATAAAGATATTTTCTATTATTAATACTTTGGGGTTTAAAATTTATAGAGTTATGAGATTTTAGGATTTAGAGTTTAAGTTTTATATTTAGATAAATTTTATTAGTTTTCTAAATTAATAATAGTACAAATCTTTGAAATAAAATTATGAAATGATATATTCATCTTATATTATAGGTATAGAGTATAGTTAGATATTTTAAAACATTTAAAAGTTGTTTGGGTAAGTTTATAAGCTTCTCAAAATATTTTATAAGATGCTCGGTAGCTTATCAGACGTCAAAAGTGTTTTGTAATCTTTTTAAGAAAAGAGCTTATAAAAATTCTAAAATAAGATGTTAGAAATTTATAAACTCTTTTTAAAAAAGTAAAGAGTTTGTAACTTATTTTTAAGATCTTAACAAGCTCCCTAAATTTTAATCATATTAATTATAAAATTGTCATAACTAATACCTTATAAGCTCTAAGATCTTATTATCCAAACACTTCGAGAACTTATTTTTAGAAAAAGAACTAACATCTTAAAAGATTGAAAATATAAGATGCAAGAGCTCCAAAAATATCTTGTAAGATGTCAGGAGTTTAAAAGGCCTTTTATATAAATTTAGCCAAACACATTTTTAATGTCCCTTTAACTAGTTAATAATTTTAATATTTCACTATTTTATTTTAGAATCAAAAATTAATTATTCTTAATTTAGTTAATTTTTTCTTTTTATTGATTGACTTAATTATGATTAATTATATTAATAAAATGACACCAATATAAATTAATTATAAAGTAAAATAACAATAATTTTATATTAATTTTTCAATTTTTTTATTGATTTAGTATTGTTTAATTCTCATCATTACTGTCTACCGATTCTTCATAATCCTCATGGTCAATGGATTGTAAATGTAAAATTTTTATTGATGCCGATTCTTGCTTATTTCAATTTTTTCAAATTTTATTTAAAAAGTTTTGATGGATTTATGACTGCTTTGTTTGTGGTCACTAATTAGTTACCCACGTTAAAGAAATAGGAGGATTTAATGACTACTAGTGTGACCTAAGAAAAATTGATCACTAATTTAACAACCGAGTAGTGATTGCTAAGTTTGGGGTCACTAATTCCGTCACGAATTGGTCACTAGTCCATTACTAATTTTATTTAAATTTCAAATAAAATCGATCACAAAGTGGTCACAAGTCAGTCATTGATTGGTGATCTTAGGAAGCGGTCACTGTTTGGCGGTCACTAAAACCCTATTTTTTAGTAGTGAAAGAAATATGAGAAATTGTAGTAAAAGAAATAATGAAATGTAAAATTCAATAATGAAATATAATTTGAATTTTAAAATTTATATAATAAGATAAATTATTAAACACGATTTTGGGTATTTTTAACTTATATGATGAATTAAAAATCGATGATCATGTATATTTGAAATTATCCTATGAGAAAAAAATTAATTCTACAATTTTGGATAACTACAAATTGATATGAAATTTTAATTATGGCATATAAGTTAGTTATATTAAAACAAATTAAATGATAAATTAATAACTAATGAAAGATTTTTAATTCAATTAAAAAACTCAAAATTCTAAGAAAGTTGGAATTTGGTCTAAATTGTACAATTATAGTTGAACATGATTGTGCTATATATAATAATATAGACTAGCATGCATCCCATACTTTGCACGGAGTATCAAATTATACTTGAAAATATAATACACACACACACACACATTATTTTAATTTTCTATAAAAGAGAATTTAATTCATGATATATTTTCTAATTAGATAAATAGTATAAAATTGGAGATCTTTTTCACTAAATTATAGTGTCGGAATATGAAAGACAATAAAAAGTCATGCTCCTCATGACACATTACATTTATAATGGCACAATGCAAAGTTACAAAAAATACTTATATATTTTCATAATGAAAAAAAAATGCATTAAATTCAAAACAAATCAAACAAGAAGAAAATAAAAAGATAAAAATATAACACGTTAAAAGATGAAAAGATGAAGAACAATATTGAGAATATGAAACTTGTCATGCCACAAAATGAAATCATGTGGCATAGTTTTGGGTTGTGAAACTCAATCCCAAATGATAGAAGTTATCTAACCCAAAATTATAATTTTAAACAAAAGAACTCCAAGCACTCAAAATAAATTAAGCAAATCTTGTAACATGAACATTCACAATGAATACTCTAACGTCAATTAAAAATCTATAAAAGAAACTAATAAGCTAACAACATAACAAATACTAAAACTATTGCAAAAGTTCCAAAATAATACTTCAATTCTAATTCTCATCAAATGCGGGATCCATCTCCTCACTAGGGTTAGGGTTTAAGTCTACTGAAAGGAAGTTAAAAAAAATAGAAAGTGTGAGTAAATGACTCAGTGAATGCCAAGTGTGTGAAATGTAAGTTCAGTAATATAATACAATCAAAAGATGCTTAGTAATAAATATTTAAGAAAAATATTGATAAACAATTATGCTGTTACACCCCAAATTTGGGACCTAACACAACAATGCCCCTAAGCCAAAAGACTCAGAGACGCTAAGTCTCAAATCCAATAGAGTTCGTTGAATTCCCACAAATTTTATTAAACCAATTCCAAAATAAATCATCACAATAAAAGAGAACTCTAAACACTTGTCTTAACAATCAAACTTGAATAACTGAGATTTCAAAGAAAATTTTCTAAACAACTAACTAGAAATTTTATACATCAATAGCCTATTCTAAAATGCCAATCTCTTATCACCATCCCCAAAATTACTCTTTGTCCTCGTCCTAAACTAAAGTTTTTGCAAAAAGATGGATTAATAACTTATGAGTGTTTCGCCCAGTAAATAAATCTCCTTTCTCTTTCTACCGGATTTAATCAAGTACAAATATCATGAAAAATCTTTGAAAAAAAATATTCACTTTGTAGAAATATAACAATTAATGTAAAAATATTAAAGAATCATGTTCTCATAGTCAATCACATATCTTTTCAGAATAATTCAGAACAAAAAGTTACATAACTTATCATAAACTTTCAATTCATTAATTAAACATGCTCATGAACTGTTGGGAATCAAATCAGTTATCTTGGCTAAGATCATAACTATAACGCCATAAAATGGCATTGGAAATCTTAACTACAATGTTGTTAAGTGGCTTCGAAAATCTTAACTACAACATCGTTAAGTGGCTTCAGAATTCTTAACTACAACACCATGAAGAGGCTTCAAAGATTTGGACTACAATGCCATTAAGAGGCTTCAAAAATCTTAACTACAACACCATTCAATGGCTTCATAAATCTTTTGCTACTGTAACCCCATAGCATAGTTATGGAACTCGTTCCTATTGACAATTTCTCGATTATTCAGAGTATAGATCCTTTTTATTATTTATTTTGACAAAAAGTACTATATTTGTACAAATATTCAGAAATATTTTATTTTACTTGCTCAAATCCTAAAAAATAAGTTTTATGCATGTTGAAAAGTTTTATAAACAGTTAAATATTTGCAGATAGAAAATTCTACAATAAATACCAATCAATCTAAAAGTTCAACAAAAGGAACATGTCATTTATTTTTTATGCATAAATCATTTGTGCAAAAAAAATATTTTCAATAGAAAAAGAATAGAGATTTACTTACACCAAAATCTAAAAACCCAAAGTTTTCCTCAAATTTGATCTACCACTTAAGCCTTCTCCACTAATTCTACAAATAAAAAAAAAAGGATGTTATTACCTTAGAATGAATTTTTCTATGGAATTTTAAAGACTAAATAGAATAATTGTTATTTTCTTACCTCGTCATGTAACTACTTTATTTCCTACTATATGGGTATTTATACTACTAGACTAGATATTTTGGATAAACTAGAATTCATATCTTATTGAGATAAGAAGGGCACTCTAATCCTAACTTCTCAGATTTCATTAGATCTCAATCCTAGATAAAAATAACTCAAAGTTGCAGAGATAATTCTAAAATCCTATCCTTATAAAAATTAGGTAGTTACTAAATATCCTAAAATCTTTAACTTATCAGGATTAGATAGTTATTGAAATTACCAAACTCATGACCAAATATTCAAAATCGTAAATTTTTAATGATTTAATAATTTTGGACTTTAGCTTACTACTATGATAGTTTAGTAACTAAATAATAAGGAATATCTATGATGAATTTTCCCATGAAAATATAGCAGTACAAAAAAAGAGGTCTTCAGATTTCATGTCAAGTATATTTATATGGTTTTGGACAGCCAATATGATTAGATACCTTATGGGGGTCAAAACTATCCAAATAGAGTTTTAAATGGCGGGAAGACCTCTAAAATTATCCATCTATCCGTAAATTTGAAAATTCCATAAAATTAATTTTTGTCATCTTTAACTTGAGAATCTTAGACCTAAGCCAGTAATTACTTCATAATAATTTGTGGGCTTATTTTGATACTTAGCCCTCGGCTTTAACAACCTGAAATAAATTAAATGATTTGAACTAACTAATACATCTTAAATCACTAATTAAATATAGACCAATGATTAATATTTCCTTCGCCATAAATTGACATCCGTAGTATCTAGCTTAAAACCATTAACATAGTTCAATAAATAAAGTTCCATCAAATAATTGACCTAATAAATTCTACATCTTCAACAACAACCAAGAAATATTTACAAAAAATTATCAATAATCTAAAGTCTATGTCATTGAGATTGCAACTAAAAATCAAGGTAAGTACTTAAATAGGATCCTTAATAACCAAAAAAAAAAAATTCAATTTATGTCCCATAATTATTTTCAATTTAGATCCCTTAAATTTTGATCTATCCCCAAACAAATTGTATGCTCAAATTCTAGAAGAAGAACAACCTAAGAATATTAGTGAATAATCAAAATCAACTATTATTACTCCATTATTTCTAACATCTAATATGGTATGTATCTATCCCTTCCGCCCTCGCCGCAGCCCCCCCCCCCAAAGGAGTTTCACTATTAACCACACACTCTTTTATTCTAGATTGCACATCATCGAAACCTAGCCTTAATGAAATTCAAGTACTTCTAGAGATATAGTTAATAATACTTGTAAGATAAACTATAATGATTTTTTGAAAAACTTGGGGTATTACACATGCATTATACAATAGTGAAGCAGGAATACAATAGTAAATATTTTTAATAGGTCAACAATTAAATATGATGATTGAACCAGTGTCTGTTGTAATTAATCAACCTTATGACTTTCATGTTGCAGTCTCTTATCACTTCATGCAAAATGCAACCTTACCAAATAATACCCAAGCCTAGGTACTCAAGAAATCATAGGACCCATCTCAGCCACAAACGCCTTCTATTATGCACTGGGGGAATTAGGCCACGAGGGCTTAGGGTTCAATCAACGAGCCCACTGCCTTGCACATGTAAACTAAGTTGGATCCAACTAACAATAATGATAGTAGTAATAGTAAATCTAGCCATCAGTGTTGATCATTGTATTTAAGTGCTAGTATAAAAACTTGCTAAAATAATATCAATAGCTTTAAAAGAAACTATTTTTCTTATATCACAAAATAAAATAGAGAAATTCATGTGCATAGTGAAATATAAGTATAGTGCAGTGTTACTGAAAATAAGCTATGAGTGGATTATACTGTAGCATATATCTTTATAGGTTTTGAAACATAACATCACATAATATTTATAGGTGTAGACACTCATAATACTTATTAATAAGATAAGAGTTGACCCTAATATCTTAAATCCTAAAACACCTCATGGCACAAAAGTAGTGTCCAATTCAATTGACATTCTAATTCAATCCATGAATTCTAATCTCAAATTGATCAAGAAATCAATGAAATGATCAGTAAAACTCTAAAACGAATACTAACAAGAAGTTTCTATAACATTAGAGTGAGGTAGGGGAGAACTTAGTACACTAATCATAGCACTATAATTTTAATAATAAATATATTTCTATTCTATTTGAATACTTTAGAGGTGGGTCAATTCTTAGGAATCAATATTTGTCATAGCCTAGTGCATACATACTCGCAAAACATATTAAGAATTTGTCCTTTCATACATTCTTTGTTGATTCCTTGATAACTTTCTTTCTAGATATCCGATTGGCTCGATTCTTGTGCTATTAGAAAGCTAAGAAAGAATACTAACATTTTTTTGTTGATGATGCAATCTAAATTGGCTAATATGATAGAGAGAGAGAGAGAGAGAGAGAGAGAGAGAGTTTAGGAGGCAGCAATGGTGCAAAAACAAATTTCCAGTTTTCAAGAAAAGTTTTGATGTGACCCTCGATTGTGTTTAAGCCAAACGTTCACAACATGATTTGGATAAATGTAACTTAAAATTCTATAAAAACCTATGAGATAAATCTATGATTTATCCATTGAGAGCTTTTCCAATTTCAATTTGAAACTAAGAGAAAAAAATGCATTACAATGTTATCATGAAAATAAATGGGCATTTTCTGTTGAAAAATTTCTAACATGGCACATCAATGTATTTGATAAAACAAATACTTTTGGGCTCTAGTATTACTGGATTATTCTAGATAAATTTGAAATTAATTTTATAAAAATTAATAAATTAAGATACTTCAATTATCATATGTAACAAATCCCTCAAAATCAAGATTGTGATTGAACGTGATAAGCATTAAGGTAGTTATACTTGAAAATTTTTAGAAAAATAACTATAGGATCTGAGACTTTAAAATGTTACAATAATATTCTAAGCTCATGAAAGTTTCATAATAAAAATTTTCAACTAAAAGTTCTCGGGTTTTAGTGGGTAAACAAATTTTTAAAAAGAAATTATTCAGACTAGCCACTAAATTTGGCCGAAAACTTTCAAGATTTTTATAAAATTCAATAAATATTATTTCAATGTGAAATTTTACAAGTATGTTCTAAACACATTGAATATTGTATAGAAAACTTTTGAAATACTTGAATTTGGTTTATTAATAGATATCAAACTTTTAACTCCTTAGAATCTAAAAATTGAAACTTAACAGCAACAATTTCAACTGCACAAATATCATATGCATAAAAAATACAAACATTACAAAATATAATTTAAATAATATTTATATTTAATTATAGTTTAAATATGAAATCATACTTACTAATAAAGGAGAACAAGAGTCGGGAGTGTTGAGATTTCCTAGCTATCCGTTTCCTGCCTACTGTTTGGCATTTCTTCAAAGGGGTAGGAATAAGTTGATGCTTTCTAAGGAAAATATTTTGTTGGAAAATTTGAAGGTTTGAATATGTATTGTAGAGTAGAAGAAGTGATTTGAATGTGATATGGAGAATGAGACCTAATAAATTAGGAGTTTTATAACGATTAGAATTGCTGAAAATTCTACCTTTATCTACATATTTGTTTGTATGTTATTATTTATTTCATCTT
>JACGDI010005224.1:104638-130832 GCA_014898725.1 Jacaranda copaia | reverse complement strand
ACTTGAGCGTCGGAGTGCCTTAGCCTGGGCACCTCGGCTAGTTTACGTTTGTTCCTAGTTGCGGATCTCAAGCCCATTACCATTCAAATCCACCAGAATTTCGAATCGATACACTTTTTGCAGCATCACCAATAAAATAGTTTATATGCCAATCTTATTGGCTGTAGGGCACTATTTCAACAATTTCCCACTTTCCCTAAATTCGATTCCCTATAATCTAATGATTTATCTTCACAAGATGTCCTTTAAAGACCATTTACACTTAGGGTTTTGATAGTGGTTCTGCTATATTTTTTTTAGGCAACTTTATCCACTCAGTTGTCACCTCTATCAATTGATATCTCATACAAATGATATCAGTTTTGCTATGCTTGGATCAGTGATGAGATCTTAGCTCCTTAACTTGTGCAATCACACCATTGTTGTCAGAAAAGACAATTACAAACTTTGACATTCTAGGTACTATGTCTAACTCTTGGATGAAGTTTTTATCCAAACACCTTCTATTGCAGTTTCCAAAACCATAAATTATTTCACCTCAATGGTATTCTCAGTCGTGGTATCTTGTTTGAAACTCTTCCAATTCACTACGCCATTATTAAGACAAAATATAAATCCAAAAGTAGATTTTAGGTCATCTATGTCGTATGGAAAACTTGAATGCAAAAACCCCTCGAGTTTCAGTTCTCCATTGCTGTATACTTAAAACAACTCTTTATCTTTTTCTAAGTATTTGAAGATTATTTTCACAGCCATCCAATAACATTCACCAGGATTGGATTGAAAGCGGCTAATGATACTCAGCGTACATTACATTCTATCTTGTACATTAAACTACAAACATTATGCTTTTTATAGTGGACACATATATATGGGACATCTTTTATCTCTTTACCCTAGTCTTAGGGGCTAAAAACTTGGAGAGATAAATACTATGTCCCATGGGAAGAAATCCCTTTTTGGATTCTTCCATCCTAAATTGCTTTAGTATTTTGTCAATATATTGTGTTTGGGAAAGTCCCAGTATTCTCTTAGATCTATCTCTATAGATATGTATTCCCAATACATAAGATGCTTATCCCAAATCCTTCATAGAAAATTGTGTAGATAACTATGCTTTAGTACACTATAACATTTCTCTCTCATTGTGAATGAGAAGAATGTCATCGACATAAAGCATAATAAATTGTATACTACTCTTACTAGCCTTCTTATACTGATAAGGCTCATACACATTTTTGACAAAGCCAAACAATTTAACTTCTAATCAAAATATATGTTCCAACTTCAAGATGCCTATTTGAGTCCATAAATGGATCTCTCGAGTTTGCAAACCTTTTGCTCATTCTTTCTAAATGCAAAACCTTTTGATTGTTCTATATAGATTTTTTCTTCAATGTTTCCATTGAAAAAAGCAGTTTTCACTTCTATGTGCCATATCTCATAGTCATAATATATGGCTATGGTAAGTAAAATCTAAATTTAGGCATTACAGCCGATGAAAAGGTTTTCTCAAAATCAATAACGAGTTTTTGAGTGTAAGCTTTTGCTACTAGTCGTACCTTAAAAGTGATTACCTCTCCATCGACTCTTAGTGTTTGCTTATAAATCCACTTGCAACCAACGAGTACTATACCCTATAGTCAATCTACCAAAGTTTATACTTTGATAGAGTACATGGAGTCCATTTAAGATTTCATGGTGTCAAGATAATGTTCCACGTCTGTATCTAACATAGCTTCTTCATAGGTTTTTAGATTGCCATCCAATTAGCCTATCTCATGAATGAATCCAAACCTTTTGTGTTGCTTCTTGATTTGGTTTGACGTTATTAGAGGTTCTATGTAAGGTTTTTAATGCTCATTTGTTTGTATTGTTTGTGGATTTGATGAAAATCTTGAACTTCGTCAAGTTCAACAACAAGCCATTTCTATCTAATAGAAATTCGTTTTTCAAAAAAGTGGTATTCCTTGAAACAAACACCCTTTGTTTCAAGGGGTCATAGGAATAATAGCCCAATGACACTCTTGGGTATTCCATAAACTTGCACAAGGTGGATTTACTATCCAACTTGTCTCCCATTAGCTACTTGACCGAAGCGGGGGACCCCCAAACTCTTGGAAAAGAGTTAGAAGGCGTTTTGCCACACCACATCTCATGTGGTGTTTTTGGCACCGAATTTGAGGGAACTATATTTAGTAGCCTCGTCATCATTTCTAAGGCATATCCCTAAAAGGATATAAGCACATTGAAATAGCTAATCATGGAACGTACCATGTACTACAAGTTACGGTTTCTTCTCTCAATTACTCCACTATGTTGGGGTATGCTGAATGAAATCGATTAAGAAAGAAACAAATTTATAGATCATGAAGGAAAATATAAGAAATTGTTGATCAACAATGTGCAAGGGATATTAAACTTATATAAGGCAACACAATTTAGAGGACATGGAGAGCAAATTTGAGATAAAGCATTAGTCTTTTCTTGTTTTCAACTTAAGTCCATGGTCCTCTATATGAGTAATTCTCTTGTTACACAAGTTAATGAAGCCCTAAAAATCCCAATTCACAAGAGTTTGACTAGGTTGAGAGCTACAAAATTCATGTTTATGTACCAAGAAAATGAATCACATAATGGAATGCTTCTAAACTTTATGAAACTAAACTTCAATTTTGTGCAAAAGATACATTAGAAAGAGCTAAGTGATATCACAAGATTATGGCTCTTGTTTTCATGAATCTAGTCATTGTAATAAAGTTTTCTCTACTAAAAATTTAATATAGAAGGTTAAATTATTATAAATAGTGGAAAACAGTGAACTTCAAGAATAAATTGCCATTTGCAAGAGATAGGATTGCGGAGTGCTACTTTTGGGCATTGGGAATCTACTTTGAGCCACAATTCTGTGTTACTAGGAAAATACTATCAAAAGTAATTGTCTTGGTTTCCACTATTGATGACATTTATGATGTGTATGGAACCCTAGGTGATCTCTATTTTTTTGCAGATGCAATACAAATGTACTATCAAATATATTCATTGACATTATTCTTTTACTAGTTGGTAATAGTGTTTGATTTTCTAAGAATATATATGTTTTGATGCCTAGGTGGGATATCACTCCATTGGAACAACTACCACTGTACATGAGAATATGTTATGAAGAACTTTTAAATGTTTATGCTGAAATGGATGAACTAGAAAAATTAGATAAACCATATCGGGCTCATTATGCAAAAGAAGAGGTATATTAGTAGCTTTGTAAATGGAAAGTAGCTAATTAGTTGTGATTAGATGGTGAGCATTTAAATTTCCCCTTAAATTTTGCAAATGAAAAAATTGGTGAAATCATACTTTCAAGAGGCTGAATGGTTGTATAACTATCATATTCCTATATTAGAAGAATATATAAAGGTAGCAACTAAATCTACCGGTTATGTAATGGTGGCTGTAGCTTCTTTAGTTGGCATGGGAATTTAGTATGGATGGAAGACTTTGATTTGGTCGAAGTGAACAATTAATAGTTTAGGCATTATCAATAATTGCCAGACAAATAGATGATATAGTTGGACATGGGATAAAAATTAAATAAATTCCTTTATAAAATTTGAAGTATTGAATCTACATAATGCACTAAATATTGCACTTTATAATCCTTTTAAATTAAATTTGACTTACAAACATTGATTTTTTTTCTTTTTTTAATTTTGAAAAGAAATTCTTAGCAATAGGGTGCCAAATGAATCATAGTAGTGCCTCAAAAGAGGAGGCATTTTATGAACTTTATAAACAAGTCTCGAAAGCTTGGAAATATAGTTTCAATACTGGTCCTGATGCGCATAGTCAATTCTGCTTGTGTGATACATCTTCTTTATAATTATGGAGATGGATATACAGATTCAAATACTGAGAAAGAAGACCATATAAAATAAATGCTCATTGAACTAGTGACCATATAAAACTAATATGGGGAAAAACATGTGTAATGATACTTCAGTTGTAAAGTTGTAAAAGGACAAAGTTTAACAGATATATCCTAAGTTTATAAATGCAGATAAAAACAAATAAGACATTGAATAGTTTAATCTTTTAACTTAAGGAAATCAAATCCTTAGTTTGGTCAGATTTGAGAATCATGATGTTATCATGAAAGTCTTCTATTCTAATAGATCACTTGTTACTAATATATATGTCATTAAACAAAGCTGTTAACACTAATAATTTTTATATGCCTACTTGCGAATTATATATCTATTAATAGTCCTTAATAGATATATTGGGAGAATGTACTTATCACAAAAATTTCATTCTTCCTTCGAAGTCGTCCTCTCTTTGTTGATTCTTAGGTAGAGTAAAGTATCTCAATCTAAGGCTCAATCAATGTCATAGACTCATAGGGTAATGTAATGCTCATGCAAGAAGGTTTAGTGGGATTAAAATGGAGTAGGCTAATATATAACCCCTTGCAAATATTTAATATTTTGTGTGCAAACTTTAGTGCTGTTCTGAGAGGTACCACCTGTAGCAATTAGAAGTTTTAGGTTCAACAATATTATTTACTATATTTACATAATATAATGATATATATATATATATGTAATTGTTTCTTCGAAAAAGAAAAAAGAAAACTCAAGCATTTGTTTAACCTTGTTCTTGGGTCACTTCTATTACCATTGTGTTAGTGTTTCCACTTGAATATGAGATTTTAAAAGTTCAATTCACAATGCCATTAGATGATCTAATAATAGTTTATTGACAAATCATGTGTAAAATTTTAGCAATTAAAAAAAAAATTGTTTAGCTATAATAAAGACGGATGGTGATACCGGCAACGTGCGAAGAAGTAGGAGGACCACAAAGCACCACTTAGATTATGTAATAGAACTCTTCATTCTAGGAATCCACCTAATAGTTTTGAGCAAGAGCAATTTCTCTTCTGAGAAACAAGCTAAACTAAATAACCCCTACTAATATACACACTTTTTGTAGTGCGAAACGATTATAAAAGGAGACCTTATAAAGTTTGGAACTACCCTCCAGGCATAGGATAACTTTCAAAGTAGGACACACTTATCATGACTTAGAAAATGTAAAAGATAATGAGTGCAGCTAAAAAATATTAACAATTATGATGGTTGGAATGATAAGGTGGGATAAAGTATTTTTATCCGATTCTATCATTCATTTGATTGGAGTGACAATAAACACCTAAGCCCGCATGAATATCTAAAGCCCATATTTATATATGCAATTCTTATGATAGATTAACCTGCACCTCCCCATGGGTTTATTTATCATGAGTATGCTCTTTATGTTGAAATTATCTATTGACCTTTAATTTTTTAAACCAATTTATCATAATACCCTTTATTATTCAAACAAAAATTTGTCTTCTATTCTTGCCTTCTCCAAATCTCCAAATTGACATTTCTCAACCTAGGGCTCCAACTTAATATTCATATGCAAATTATGTCCCAACATACTAGCCATCGCAACATCAGCATGCATATGCCAATTCGATGTATTGAAGCCAATGCCAATATGATCTTAGTAATTGAAATCCTAGCCACTAGACTTTTGATTTTTGAACCGCATATTTTTTAATTTGCAAATTAATTAAGGACACCTTGCACTTTTGAATTTCCCTATTGCATTCACCTCAAATAAGAATTAGGGCTTCCAGAATGTGGACCGAATCAACTAATTCCAATTCCTAGTCTAAAAAATTTTTAGGAATTTTGAATTTCGTGGGGTGGATGTTAAGAAGTGGATAAAATTATAAGGGAAGTATAATAACATGTAATGAGAGTTGTTAAAAAAGACAACAAATGAGGGATATTAATATTTGAGGGATAAAAAGACAATTGCATTAGTGTGATCAAGATGTTTTATAATTGAACCTAACATAACAACTAACAATCATGTGGGCCTACTTGAAAATAATCATGCCAACCAAACTATACCATAATGATAAAAAACATCACATAAATTATCACATGATAAATAATCAGGAGATAATTTAAAAATCCAACCAAACTTGCCCTAAGTAAAAAGCATAGAGGACTCAATTAATCAAGAAATAAATTAAAAAAACCATTAAAATTACTCTAAAATTGAGTTCCCCTTGATATTCTTGAAAGCAGCCATAAAACACAACAATCTGGCAGTTTTCAATAATCCCATCATAACACTGTGCAAAAATACTTTTGAAAAACTGTTTGTTGTGTTAGAAATTAGATACCCATGGCTTTCTAATTGTATATCGCTCACCAAATATTTCATCCTTAATGAAAGCAGTTCGCTTTGAGAATCAGATCTAAAATTTGTTACAACACCTTAAAAATTGGTTCCAAGTATACTAATTAATACAACATCCTTAGGCATAATATTCTTGTATAAATGACTATTTTAAATATGAAGGACTTGTATCTTCATTCTGTAATTCATCTTAGGTTATTTTGATTCATTCTCCCTCAATTGGAAAGGACTTGCTCTTGAGTCTCGATTAGACTCATCTTCAATATAAGGAGAAAGATCTGCAACATTGAAGGTTGCTAAAACTCCATAGTCACTGGGGAATTTGATTTTATAAGCATTCTTACCAATTTTTTGTATTACCTTAAAAGGACCATCAGCTCAAGATTGTAATTTTCCATGACAACCATGAGGAAGACACTCTTTGCAAAGGTGAATCCAAACTAAGTCTCATTCCTTGAAAGTTGCCGACTTTCAATGCTTGTTGAGAATCCTTTAGTACTTCTCAATGTAATTGAAAATTTCTTCCTTGACCTACTCATGCAACTTCTTCATGTACTTTGCATGATCCTCTCCATCACTACTGAAGTGTTGAGTGATTGGAGGTGGAGCTAAGTTCAATGGAGAAATATGATTGTTGCCATAAACTATCTCAAAAAGGTACTCTTTCCAGTTGTTTGGTTAGAAGACCGATTATAAGTAAATTCAACTTGAGCCAAAGCCATATTCCATTGATGAATATTTTTACAAACCAAGTTTCTCAGAAGATTACCTAAACTTCTATCAACAACCTCCATTTGGCCATCCATTTGAGGATGGTGAAAAGAACTAAATTGAAGTTTAGTCCAAGCTTCCTCCAAAGTGTGTGCTAAAAATGACTCATAAACTATGAATCCCGATCAGATTTAATGGTCTTGTGAATGCTATGAAATAATCTCTTTAAAATAAAGATTATCAACATGTATAGCATCTAAAGTTTGACTACAAAGAACAAAACATGCCATGTTGGAGAACCGACCAATAGCCACCATGACCAAATCTTCAATCCTTTAAGTGTGATGCAAACCAACTATAAAATCCACACTCACATCGTCACAAAGAGCTACTGGAATTGTTAGTGGAATGTACGAACCAGTATTTTGCCCATGACTTTTAGTAATGTGACAAGTTCTACACCTCCCAACACATTGCTTAACATCTCTTGCCATCCTAGTCCAATAAAAATTTTCTTTACAAGTTCAAAAGTTTAATATCTTCCAAAATGTCCACTAAGACCTATAATATATGCTTCAAAAATAATTTCTTGCCTTTGAGAACAATTCGGAACACATAGCAACTTATCTTTGAAAAGAAAACCATCTTGAATTAAGAAATGATTAAATAGGCCTTTCAAGTGTTCTTACCAAATCTTGCCAAATTATGGATAAGCTTAGTAGAGATCTTAGTACCTTAAATTGAATGACTTTTATTTGCAAAGTGGTTAGTGTTGGTGTGCAAAACAAATTATGCAAACAAGCATGCAAGTGCATGTCTCGCAACAAGTAATAAAGTGATGGGAAGAGTATCGATCCCACAAGGAACTAAATTATTTGCTGCTACTACTAATTTATCACACACTTGTCTTATTCAAACAAAAAAAATCAATTAAGTAGGAACTAAATCTAAACTAATGAAAAAAAAAAGTGTACTGCTGAAGTTTTTTTCTAGGATATAAAAGCTTAGAATTATGATTTCATCAATCGAATAAGTTGATTACATAATTTTCTCTCTATGAAATTAATAACAAGTTACTAATCTTGAGTCTTATGCAATCACAAGATTCTTCCAAATTACATGCAATCAAATTCCTAATTTATTCAATTCACTATGTTCTAATGTAAATTAACTAAATTATGGATAGAGTTGTACCACTCAACTAACTACCTAGAACAAGCAAGCACATTCCTATCCTACTCACAAATTAATTAATTCATCAATTTGAATAATTAATCCTAAGTTCTTCTATTGTCAATCAATCCCTAGATGTTCTCTTCTAATATTCTTCTGGGATTTAAAGATGCACTTGGCTGTTGGTCAGATAATCAAATAGAAAATGCACACAATAGAAGAAATAACTTAAAGTGCTATTAATTTCATGGAAGAAAATCATACATCAATTTATTCAAAAGAATCCATCATAATCCTAGAATAACGAATTAGTTCATGATTGAATTATCGAACAAAACATGAGTAAAACGAAACATAATCTCAAATCCAAAATTAAAAAGAAAATCAATAGGAGAAGAAAAAACTCTATTCCTAGATGAATATGATGTTTACTTTGTCCTTCTTTGATTTCCAAATTCTCGCAAAACTTATAATCTCCAAAATAGAAAATTCAAATTTGTTCCCCTTTCACTAAATATCAAAAGGCCTATTTATAATTGATTAAAAGAGTCTACTAATTAGAATAGGACTCAAATAAATAAGGATTTTTATGTCCATCTTTGATTAGATCATGAGGTGTCATCCAATCAGCATTTCCACCAACTTATGTCAATTTGTCCCCTTTTTTGTAATTTCTCCACTTGTATTCTTACAAGACCAAATTTTTATCAATAAGCAAAGGAATTAAAATTTTTTAAACAAGAAAATTATTTTTATGTTCTAAATATGATATTAAAATTAATACTAATAGGGACTTAACAAATACGCCCAAACTTAATATGTTATTTGCCCTCGAGCAACACAAAGAAAAAACTCAAAATCACTCAAAGAGAAACAAATCAATCTTAAAACACATGTACAAAATCGTCACTTATTTTTGTTACTCTCAAAAATACTTCAAAGATATGCTCGTGGTCAACTACAATTGTGATCTAATTTCACTATGCACTTATAAGCATATACAATGTTCACATAATCCCATGTGTATGTGTGTAATTTCTCTATTAGTAGTTACTGGCAATTCAGATTAGTTTATTACAAGTACATGACTCTGCTCTAATACTCCACATGTTTGCTTTTCATCTCTATCTCTACTAACATAGAATACACTCAATAAAGGATTGTTTAGGACTTTAAGAGCTTGTAATGTAGGCTCGAGTAAAGGTGGGAAAGATATGGATAATGTTAACTTAAAACCAACAGCACTTGTTTTTTTGGTGCTCATGCAACTATGCACTTTCATTTTCATTTTTTTTTTTATATTTTTTTCTTTTTTTGGTTCATAAGGCCTTATCTACACCTTTGTTTTGGGGGTGGGGAAAGAAATCTCACTCTTAGGCACTATGTTGTTTGGTCCCATTTTCCTAAGGGTTTCAAAAAAATCGAACAAGCAATTGTTAGATTTTATTTGGTGGAGTTGTGTTTCTGCTGGCTATTAAGTTGGTTATCAAATAAAAAGGATGCTTAAAATAGTCTCAACATGAGACCCTAGAGAAATAATGTCATTTGGTAGGCTTGAAAAGCTTAAACAGGTTAAAAATGGCTTAAGTTATTTCCCTCACTTGAGTGTTTTCTACGATTTCACCTCAATAGGGAATCAAACAAATTCTAGAGTTTAAAATACTATCTATGTTACTCATACATAAATGCCCTCTAAATCAAACCAACAACTAAAAGTGAGAAAATGAGTGCTCAAAAATAGGGGATGCCATCCTAGCATTGCTTATACTCAAAGTACACAATGCCATCATCCCATAATTATAATTTTCCACAAAGCACAGAATTAAAGAAGCAATATCTTTTTCGATTCAAGAAGATTAATTTTTGCACATACAGGACATCGACTCATTTACTAAACCCTAATCATAATATGTCACGCCCCAAAATCGATCCCAAATAAACAGTATCACCTATCCAAAATCATAATCTTAAATAAAGAAAAACTCCAACATTCATAATAATTCAAATAATTCTTGTAACATAGAAATTCAAAATGCCCAACATTCTTCCATCAACTAGAAAATCATTAAATGAGAAGAACTAATTTGCCAACATAATAATAAAATAAAAACTACTGCAAAGTCCTCATCTCAAAAGAAAATCTTCAATTTTTGTTCTCATCATAAGCAAATTCAACATCCTCACGCTAACTAATGTCTAGGTCTGCTAGAAAAAAGTTAAAGAAAAAAAGAGTACAAGCAAAAGACTCAGTGAATGCTAAGTGTGTGTAATGTAAGTTAATAAATTTAACATAATTTGTATAGTGAAAATATTTGAGAAAAATATAAGTAGAAATTATTAAAGAGTAAATTAGTAACAAATAAAGAATTTAATAAACAATTTCCTAGACTAACAACTTAAATGTGATAATTAGATAATGTTTGCTGTAACCAATCAACCTTAGGATCCCACTGTAGCAATCCCTTATCACTCTAGGTGAGGTCCAACCTTACAAAAATAGTGCTCAAGCATTCTTAGGAATTTTTGCAACCCCCATTAGCCATAAATGGCTTCTGTTATGCACTAGAGGATTAGGCCATGAGGGCTTGGAGTTCAACCAACAAGCCCGCTACAGCCAAGTAAAGTCCTCCACACACCCAAACCAAGTTAAATCCTGCTAATAGTAGCAGTAGTAGTAATCATAATAATAATCAGTTGATCATCAAATTTAATTGCTAGTTTAAAAGTATTAAAATCACATAGTATATGTTATCTTGTCATAGAACAAAATAATTCATTTTTATATGCAGTAGAATACATCTATAGTGCAGTGTATATCGAAAAGAAGTTTCATAGAATGTATTACTACACATATATCCTTTTGGGTTTTAAAAAATAACGTCACATAATAGTTATAAGTTTAGGCACTCACCTTCAAGATCGGTCTTAGAAATCAATCCTCTCTCGGTGCCAATCAACTCAATTGTTGAGTCACCATTACAAATGTGGCACTTGTGGTGTCTTTGCAAGTTCATTCATTTTCTCCACCTAGAACTTAGATGTTTTGGTTTTATTAGCTAGATATAAACATCCATTGAAATGGCAAATATTGATTTAGAAATAGTTTGTCCTTCTTCAATTAACGAATGAATACTAAGAAAAATGTTGTACAGAAAACCTGCTACCACCCACCAAAAAACTAGAAATCTTAAAAATGTCAGCCTTTAGCTCTCCAATGTCTTTGTGCATTTTCATTAACTCGAGCATTTCTTAACTTCAAAAAGAGCTTGTAAGCCATCTCAACTTTATTTGAATCCATCAACTTGTTATTAAGTTTACTACTAATGATCTTGCTTGGAAAAAATCCTTTATGATATATTCCTGCATAATTAGGACAGTAGTTTAAAGCTTCCCTGTGTTGCAAAGTCCATTTATTCTATACTCATAAACTTGCATATCAGAAGAATAACAACTCTCTTGCGTTTTGCCCCATATATTTACCAACATTCCATATTTGCCAAACTTAGATAACCTCATATGCAACCACTTATAAGCAGTGAGTGATATTCTATATCTTGCTTTTCTTGCTTTCTTATTAATCATTAATATAGCATTAGATGGACCATATCTACATGAAGGTTTAATGAATTCAGTCACAATTCCATTAGAAGGAATTATGCCACGGCCTAGCATCTCATATAACATTTCAATAGCATCTGCGACTCTTTTACTTTTAAGATAATACAATATAAGTCTGATGTAAGTATCCATGCTTGGCTCTAAATAATTACTTAGCATCCCCTCATAGTATTTGAGGTCATAGTATTTGAGGGCCCCGTTAGTATCATCAATTGCAATACAATAAAAAATCATGGCATTGTAAATCTCAGCATTTAATGCACTTCCCTTCTTCTCCAAGTATTTAAAAATCTTAACAGCATCATCAACTCTATCCGCTCTACCAGATCCCTTGATAACATTAGGAATTTCCATCATATGCACAAAGAATTTCCTCCTACCTAGCGCTTTAATCACTACATGATAAGCATCAGTATCCTTCAAAAAATTTGGCTGCCCAATTGCCCAATTGAAAAACACAACCATCAATTCACCTAGTAAGTTACCTCTATTTACAGCTTTACCAAGAATATCAGCATTTACTTCAACCCCAACTGTATTCAATGCATGATAAATTACAACTTTGCCACATAGTTTCTATAGAAAAACTCCATACAGTTTATCTTCAGGTGGTAAAAATCATCTACTGCCTTGATTTCCAATTACTTATCAGGTGAGTTTATGGTGATGGGATTTTGAATTTATATGGGCAAAAGATCAGAGAGCTGGCTCAGCGCATAGGACTCATTAGTAGTAGAGTTATTTGAATTCTTGTTTATTGAAATTGTAGGAAACTCTAAGGTTGATAAAGTAAATGCGAAGACTTTGGAGTGCCAATAGTTAGTAGTGATCTGTACTTGAAGGTGCATGTTGCAAATCCTCTGAGAAACATATTCCAAAAGCTTTATCAATCGCCAGCTAACAACAATAATATTTCAAGTTCTAGCCCTGATACCTCATATTAAGTAGGGAAGATATCATTCTCATGTTTCAAATTCTGACCCTTTTACCTTCTTCTATCATTCTGTTTTCTCTTTGACTTATAAGATTAGGTTTTTTAATTTTAAATGATAAATAAATAAAATAAGGTGAAGTGATCAATTAAATATGAAATAAAATTATGGGGCATTTTATCCTAGCCTCTTTAAAAGAATTTGGTCCCCACCAAATTCTAACCTGAGTTAGCAAAGTGTCCTAACGATATTTTTACATTTCCTCCTTATTTCCCAAGTCACATTCTTTATCTTATGGCATCTCCATAGCAGCAAGATACTAATTTATGCATAATATTTGTATCCTTAATATAAGGTTTGGACTAGTTGCTCTTCGTATGTCTACTCTTCTTGAAGTGACAAATTCTTATATTCTATTATATGCTAAGGATCCTTTTAATACCTACATAGTTGTGACACATAGAAGATATTATGTATTTCCATAAAGTTTGATAGTGTAATAAGTCGATAAGCTACTACTCCAATTGTTGCAAGTCCTTTTCCGAGTGACAATTTAGAAACTCCATATCTCCAACACTAAATTCCCAAAATTTTCTTCTATCATCTGTTTAGCTCTAAGTCATGAGTTGGATGGTTTTACTCATATAGTTTTGATTTCTTGATGTATTAGAAAACTAAGAGAAAGACCTAAAAATTTCATGTTGATGCCATAGTCCAAGTAAGCTGACATCAAGGAGTAAATTTGAGCTTTAAGTTCATAAATGTGAAGAAAATTCATATTGTTATATATTGAAGTCTAGAAAGCCTCTAATTTGAGATATCTTAGTATTCTCACTATAATATTTCTTCCATGTATATCGGAGTAGGGTGATTCATGTGCCTATAGAAACCCAACAAACAGAGCAACAATCATATGTTGACCACTTTCTTAGTTCTATCAAGATCAAGCCATAAAAGGCATCACAAATATCTGCTATAGAAATATCAAAGTCTGTATTTTCTACCTTGACACATCTTAATATTTTAGTCATAGCTTTCTCTCTCTCTCTCTCTCTCTCTCTCTCTCTCTCTCTATATATATATATATATATATATCATATAAAGGTGAATCAAATAGATATAGAAACCTAAGGTATAGATCTACAACTCATATGCTTACCATATTGCCCAACTAAATTAGAATTGAGTAGTAAAAGTCATCACATATTCTGTCCTAGGAAAATCGAATTTCTATATTTTCTATATTGCCACACCATAGTATTTTAGTTGTAACGTTCTCCCTATATATCAAATTGGAGTGATTCAAATGGCTGTAACAACCTAAGAGAAAGATTTTCAATTCATATGTTGACCACCGCATCAAATTAAATAAAAAAAAAGTAGTAAAGGCATCACAATATTCTATTCTAGGAAAATGAAAGCCCAATATTTCTTGTCATGCCACACCTTTGTATTTTAATCATAACTTTCTTATTATATATCGAATTGAAGTGATTCAGATGGATGTAAATATCTAAGAGATAGAATTACAAATGTTATGTTGATCATGTTACTTAATTCTATGGAGAACAAGTAGTGAAAGAGTTCAAACTATTTATTTTCAGAAAATTAGAATCCTATATTTCCAGACTTAATGTATCTTAGTTTTTTTATCATAACGTTTCCCGTATATATTAGATTGAGGTGATTTAGGTGGAATTAGAAACCTAAGAAATAGACCTAAAATTTGTATGCTGACCATTTTGCTTAATTCTATTAGGACAAAGTAGTTAAGCTATCACCAATATCCATTTTTTGAAAAATTAAAATTCTATATCTTCTGACCGAACACATCTTAAAATTTAGGTGATAACTTACTCTATATATACATATATCATATTGAGATGATTCAAGCAGCTATATACACATAACAAATAGACCCACAATTCTTATTCTCGGTATCTTTCCAGATTCAATCAATAAATATTCAAAAGAAAAAAAATTCATTACAAAATCTAATCACATAAAAATAGGATCTATGAGGCCATTCATTCATGTAGCATTCATTTCCCAATGTCAAATAGTTATCCTTAATACCAAAATATATCTCAGAACTTCTAATTCTCAACTTAAAATGTTGTTCTCTAAGTTTAGCAAAAATTTCTAACTTATCTTAGTCAAAAATCATAACCTAAACTCTTGAAAACTAACATCAAACTTATTGGTAAGGCCATCTAGGTTTGCATCATTCACCACCTCTAACCTTGGTCTTGCAAGGTGAAGCATCTAAATGATGAATCAACTTATGTAGGCTTTGACTTACCATCTTATCAAAGTAAGCCTATATCAGTAATAGAAAATATCAAAGTACGCTAAGTAGTTGTTACCAAAGAAGATAGCTAAACATTTACAATTCTCTAAGGAGAGAAAACTATTAAATCCTAAACTATTTTCAATCTATGTCTCATAATATGTTATAAATCCCATCGTCAAGTACCAAAAGTGCTCTGTCGTATCAATTAGCATACCTAACAACAATCATCTACAACCTCGATACTAAATAAAATTTGATCAATCATTTTAGTGGTTGAACCTAAATACGCAAATCAATTCCCAAAAGTTTTATGTCCAAATTCCATAGTCCAAGGATCTTAAAGGCTAGTAAGGCACTAGGATCTAATATCAAAACTTCAAAACATGAAAGAAACTAGCGCCTTTAAGCTAATCAAGGATCTAATCATCTCTATGATTCAAATTTAGATAGAAGATTACCTTAATGAGCAAATCCAAGAAGAATCTAGTGAACACTTTACTGATTATAGAACCTATTTGCCAATGGCGCAACAAGAACATTGCAACGATATCCTTATCAAATCGCCTCCAAAAATTCTGAAAACATATATGGAGATATCCAACACCTTGGAGAACGTCTAGTAAAAATTTAAGAACAATTAGACTTTTAGATCATCATGGATAAAATCGCAAAGTCGGACCTTGCACAAATAGATCTCTAGAAATTGAGCACACCTTGCCTTTATGGTAAAAGTCCACATAGTAATGAGATCTTCCTAAATCTCCAATCTATAAGTTAAAGTAAGACCAGAGATTTTCTGTTGGTGGAGGATGAATTTGGGGTAGAAAGATGTAAAAAGAAGCTTAGCCTTCACCACATGAAATGTTAACTTGCAAATGTTTTTGGAGAGAAGTGAAGAATCTAATTCTTCATACCATTTGTGATATGCACGACCTCCTCTCTCTATCTCTATATATCGAGATTGAAAATGTGTGATGCCAAGTTGGCATCACACAATGCATGAGGGGGGTGGCCAAGTGGGGTTGCTTATGTGGCAAAATTTGAATCCAAATCTCATTTGAATTTCATTTGCATCTTAATTACATTTGGATTCTCACTTCAAATTAATTAAGATGCCATTTCAAATCTCATTTGAGTATTCCCTCCAAATTTAATTCTTCCTCAATTAATCAAATTAAACTATTTAATTTAATTAGTTTTTCTTTGACTTAACTCTTTAAATTAACTTGACCAATTGATGGTCATATTGGCACCAAATAATTAACCTTTTAATTATTTGTCTAATTTAACTTTTAAATTAGTTGATTAATTTAACATTTAAATCAATCAAGCCAAAATTGACCCTCAAAGTTGGCCTGAAAAATTGGTCAACTAGGAGACACCATTTTCTAACACCTTAGAAAATTATCCCCATTAATTAAGAAGATAATTGGATTTTGTGTGTGACCCAATAGGTTCTACCATTTATTGGACATGAGCTCACATTCCTTGTGATTTTTGAATATCTTATATTCATTCTAGTTTAAAACTTCTTTTAAACTAGTCGACTTAATTCAATTAATCTCATTAATTGAAAAGTATCTAACCTCCATGGTCGGTGTCCAACCTCAAGCCCAAGGAGTCCAACTAATTGGCTGAAATGAATATTCTAAAGAACCATCATCGCTCTACACGTGCCATGCAAATATGGTCCTTCCGTCACCTATCTCTCGAAAGAGGCCTAGGGTAGTATATTTATCAGCCCCCTAATAGCCTCGATACTCTGTCTCTATTCTCAATGTTCGATTCCTATTATATGACCTCACCTTTGGAAAACTCTTTTTTCAAATTGTCACACCATCTTGCACAAGGATTTATGGGAACCGATCATCATAAAATACATAGAAGATGTACTTACCCTTTACAACAGCAAGGAATCGAATTCTATCTTAGATCTCACAAACCTCTATGCCAAGTAGCTCATATTCAATCTCAACCTAAAAGACCCACTAGATCCACTAGGTGGTCAAAGATGAGTCAAAGTATGAGGACCAAACACAAGATTACCATGGATCCTCAGGTTAAAGGACTAATAATATGCACTAACATAAGTAGGAGAACTAGCCAATACCGACTTGCTACTATGGCTATCTAGTGGATGCTCCTATGGGTCTTTAGTGCCTTATTTTCTAACAAACACCCACTAATACGTACCCATATCTCATGCAGTTGCTCATGGATCAAAGCAATCTCCAATCCTTAGATTTATGCATCATTAATGCAAGTTTATTCGGATCTTAGATGCCCTATCTCATAAGATCCTATGACTTGAAAGATTTAAGATCATGGTTATGTGAGGCTTATTCCATGGTCACCAAACCAAGTCCCGCAGTCGTAGGTGATCTAAGAGCTTTATCTAAGTGCTAGTGAAGTGAAATAAAGCATACGATGAAGATGGTTATATAAAGAATATCATTCAATCAAGATTATACTGTAAGTGAAACAGTTTACAAGGCCAATCTCATTGGCTTGTAGGGTACTATTCCAACAGATCTTATCTTGACATGTCCTAAGTTCAAAACCCAGGCTCTGATACTACTTTATCACACCTAAAATTTAATCATATAGTTCAATCTCAAGGCGTGAAAATTGATCCTAAATAAACAATATCACCTTTCTAAAATTATAATCTTAAATAAAGAAAAACTCCAACATTCATAAGAATTCAAAAAATTCTTGCATCAAAGAAACTTAAAATGCCCAATATTCTTCCCTCAACTGGAAAATCATTAAAGAAGAAGAACTAATTTGCCAACACAACAATAAAACTGAAACTACTGTGAAGTCCTTATCTCAAAAGAAAACCTTCAATTTTGGTTCTCTTCATGAGCAAATTCAACATTCTCACTTAGGCTAAGGTCTACGTCTGCCAAAAAGAAGGCTAAAGGAAAAAAAGAGTGTGAGCAAAAGACTCAGCGAATTCCAAGTGTATGTAATGTGAGTTCATGAATTTAACATAATTTGTACAGTGAAAATATTTGAGAAACACATAAGCGAAAATTAGTAAACAGTCAAGCAGTAACGAATCAAAATTTAATAAATAATATTCTAGACTAACAACTTAAATATGATGATTAGATACTCTCTACTGTAGCTAGTCAACCATATGACTCCCACCGTTGCCATATACTCAGCAACATTACGCATTTGCCAAATCTAGATAACCTCATAAGCAACAGCTTGTGGGCGGTGAGCGATATTCTACATCCTGCTTTTCTTACTTTCTCATAAAACATTAATGCAACATGAGGTTGACCGCACCTACACGAAGGTTAAATAAATTTAGTCACAATTTCAGTGAAAGGAATAATGCCACAACCTAGGATCTCATATAACATTTTAATAGCATCTAGAACTTTTCTACATTTAAGATGATACAATATAAATCTGGTGTAAGTATCCATGCTTGGCTGTAAACAATTACTAAGCATCCCCTCAGAGTGTTTGAGGGCCCCATCAATATCATCAGTAACAATACAATTAAAAATCATGGCATTGTAAACCTTAGCACTTAATGCACTTCCCTTCTTTTCCAAGTACTTAAAAATTTTAACAGCATCATCAACTCTATCTACTCTACCAAATCCCCCAATAACATTAAGAATTTCCATCATATCCACAATGAATTTCCTCTTACCTAACACTTTAAGCACTACATGATAAGCAACAATATCCTTTGAAAAATTCGGCTGCTCAACCACCCAATCGAAAGACATGACCATCGACTCACCTCATCAGTTACCTCTACTTACTACTTTATTGAGAATATCAGCGTTTACTTCAACCCCGACCCCTCTCAATGCATGGTAAATTGCAACTTTGTTGTATAGTTTCTATAGGAAAACCCCACGTAGTTTGTCTTCAGATGGAAAAATCATCCAGTGCTCTGATTTCCAATTACTTACCAGGTGAGTTTACAGCGATGGGATTGTGAATTGATATGGGCAAAACATCAGAGAGCTGGCTCGGCACATGGGACTCATTAGAAGAAGAGTGATTCGGATTCTTTTTTGTCAAAATTGTGAAAAACTCTAAGGTTGATAAAGCAAATGCAAAGACCGTCGAGTGATGATAGTTAGTAGTGATTTCTAATTGAATTGATCAGGTCATGTAGGAACAAGGTTCAAGTCTACCGGTCTGTTAGGATGCCTAGACGAGGAAGGGCGTAGTAATCGATGAAATGCTTCGGGGAGTTGAAAATAAGCATAGATCCAGAGATTCCCAAATAGGACAACCTTTCGAACTGCTGCTGAATCCATTGGCAGGCAAGAGACAACCTGGCGAACTGAAACATTTTAGTAGCCAAAGGAAAAGAAAGCAAAAACGATTGGTTTTAAGAATGAGTGATTGCCCTTCTCCGACCCTTACTGCCCAACTTGAACTTGAAGGTGTTTGTTGAAAATCCTCTAAGAAACATATTCCAAAAATTTTATCTTCCACCAGTCAACAACAAAAATATTTCAAGTTCTAGCCTTGATACCTTAAATTAATTGGGGAAGATATCATTCTCATGTTTCAAATTCTGACCCCTTTACCCTCTTCTGCCATTCTCTTTTCTCTTTGACTTGTAAGATCAGTATTTTCAATTATAAATAATAAATAAAATAAAATAAAGTAAAATGATCAATTAAATACGAAATAAAATTGTGTGGCATTACATGACCAAAACCAAAAAATAACAAGAAACGAAGGACTAAGAACTAACACAAAAAACAAACCCCCAAACCTAAGGTGTACTTTTTCCTCAAAGTACTTAATATAAGATACCAATATGAATAACAATAAAAGTTAAAAATAAAAATAAAAGTAAAGAAAAGAGAAAGGAAAGGAAGAAAATATGCCTTGATCGATTGATAGTGTCATCGTCCTTGTTGATCTTTTGGGATGGAATTGTAGTAACAATACACGGTTGTGGTGATGGTGAGAATTAACTCTAAACAAAATTACTCCTAGTAATACTTAGAAGAAAATCAATAAATTCCAATCAATAAATTAACACTTAACAATTTTAATTCATTTGGGTTCAAATATCCACCCCTTCATCCCAATAATCAATCAATTATTTATCAAATAATCTCAAATGAACAACCACTCAATATGAATTATAAATTATTCAATAAATAGTCTAACTAATTCCAATCACTCAAATCAATAAATTAGGCTTTCCTAAATAATAAATGCCTAAAAATTCAAATTAATTTAAAATACTAATATATCTAGAATATGCTAAAGAGGTAGTAATGAGAATGGTGACATATGGGGGTGGCTTGGCAAATTACTTGCTATCTTTTTTTTTTTTTTCCTTTCATCATTGTTTTCTTTTTTCTTTTTTAATAAGAGTTGTTACTTGGCTTAGGCGCAAATTACTTGCACCCTAGTGCAAGTGCTTCTAGATGCTCAAAATTTTGGGCGTCCAGGCTTCTCACCTTGTGTAGGGGCACAATTTTCTTGTTCCATGCTATTGGTCTAGGGCCCAATTTTTATTGTTTTTTAACTTTTGCACTGTGGTGCACACAACATGCGCCTAGGCACAGACCCCACTGTACCTAGGTGTGAAAGATTCATGCCTTGTGCTGTGGCATGAGCTTTTCTTGCCCTAGTGCACCGAACACTATCCCTGCACCTTTTTATTTTAAAACCTACAAAAACTTTGAATAAATATTTAAAAAAATAAACAAATACCCAAAAAAATACTAAAAAATGAAAAAGCAATTAAAAATAAGTTTTGCCTCCCAATGAGCACTTGATCTATAGTCTTTGGCTTGACTTTCAAGCTTCACTTGATGTTAGTTAAGTTGGTTGTGGATTGTTGATGACCAAATCACTTTCCCAGTAGTGTTCGATTCTTTTTTTGTTTGCCTTAAACCAATTTCTTCCAACTCCATCATTCTAGGTGGAAGGATTTTAATGATGTGAAATGGTCCCAACCATTGTGATTTAAGCTTTCTTGACAACCATTTAAATTGGGAATTGTAGAATAACATCTGTTCGCCTAGCTTAAAATGGTCTTTCAGAATTTTTCAATCACTCCTATTCACCACACTAACTGCAAAACACTTGTCAATGTCATTGGGAAAATCAAATGCTTTAAACACATTAAAATTTACCTTTTCATCTTGAACCCTCATGGTTAATTCAGCTTTTTGTACATCTATGACAGTCTTACTTGTGGCTAAGAACAGTCTCCCAAGGATGATCGACACTTCATTATCCTCCTTTATGTCCAACACAATAAAATTTGTAGGGAAAATAATTTTATCAACTTTTACTAATAGACCTTCAATTATTCCCTTAAAATACTTGAATGTTCTATCCGTAAGTTGCAAGGTTACACTAGTTGGCCTGATCTCTCCCAATCCAAGTCGCTGGTAGATAGAATGTGGCATTAAATTTATGCTTATCCCCAAATTGGATAATATCCTTCTAGAAACTTTAGTACCAATTTTGCATGGTATGATGAAACTCCTAGGATCCTTGAACTTTGGGGGTAACTTCTTTTGGATGATTCCACTATATTTCTCTATGAGACCTACAGTTTCAAATTCATTCAAATGCCTTTTCTTAGATAAAATTACGTTCTTGAATTTTACATAACTCAACATTTGTTCTAAGGCTTTAGCAGATGGAATATTTATGTGGAGTTTCTAGAAAACCTCCAAAAATTATTGAAATTGCTTGTCTAACTTTTGCTTCTTAAGCCTCTAGGAAAAACGTGGAGGTGGTCTACTAGGATTAACTTATTTAGTTTTTTACTTCTCATCCTTGTCCTTCTCAATTGGTGATTTTTCTTCCAATTTCTCTGAAGATAGAAGGAGCTTTTGCAATTCTTGCAACTCTCTACCATTCCTCAAGAAAGCAGCATTTAAATGTTCTTTGCCTTTTCATTAAGGATTTATCTTAGTATCGCTTTGCAAAGTTCCTTATTGTCTCATACTCAATGCACTGGCTGGTTGGCCCATTTGTTTTTCCAATTTTTTTATTAAAGATAATTGACTCTAAATTACTACCTCAATTTTTACCATGAACTACATAAACATCCCATCTAATGATGGCTTCTATTCATGAGTTGATGATTTTATGTGTTGTTGGAACCCTAGTGGTAGTGGTGGTGGTGGTGGCTTAGAAGCTAATGTTTGTCCCTAGTTGCTTCTCCATGAGAAATTGGGTTTTTGTTTGTATCCAAGATTATAAGTGTTTAAGTATGAATTATTTTGATTCCTATTAAAGTTCCCAATAAATTGCACTTTTTCCAAAGTATGTTGATATTGATCACTAAGATATATATCCTCGCAAATATGGGAAGTAATAAATTGGCTCTCTATGGCTTGAACTTGCTGTATCGACTGAGTTATAATACTTATAAGTGTGTCCACCTTCTTCATTAAAGCTTATAACTGTGCAATCAAAGATGTAGCAACAGTAACTTCATAAATTCCTTTAACTTTCTTTGGTGAACTTAATCTTTTAGTTGGCCACTGATAACTGTTTGCAACTATCTCTTCAAATATCTCAAATATATCCCCAATTTTCTTCTACATAAGTGTTTCTCCTACAGTAGCATCAACTATTCCTTTGGTTTGTGCGAATAATCCACTATAGAATGTCAGCACTTGAAGCTACTTTTTCAATGCATGGTAAGGGCATTTTTTGTGCATCTCCTTATATCTTTCTCATGCTTTATAAAATGTTTCCTAATCAAATTGGACAAAGAAAGTAATCTCATTCCTCAATTTAACTATTTGTGATGGTGGGAAAAACTTAGCCAAGAATCACTGCGCTATATTCTCCCAAATGGTAATGGATCCTAATAGCAAAGATGCCAACCAACTCTTTGTTTTATCCCTCAGTGAGAATGAAAACAACCTCAATTGGATTGCATTATTAGAAACTCCATATATTTGAAAGTGCCACAACTCTCCAAAATGCTAGTCAAATGAGCATTCGGATCTTCTATTGGAGAACCCCCAAACTGTACTAAATTTTGTATCATCTGAATGATGATGGTTGGCTTGATCTCAAAATTATTGTCTTGAACAAATGGTCTAGCAATTTCTATCTTAAAGTCTAGAATTTGTGGGATAGTATAGTCCCCTAGATATCTATCTTTTTCTGCCATTTTTGTAGTATCCTCATTTGCTCGCTAAAGTGCTAGTTTGTCTTTGAAAAGTTCCCTTAATTTTTAGATTGAACAACACTAATTATGGCTCTTGATTAGCTTGCATATCATCATATGATTGCAAAGATCCTTGTAATAAACAGAGAAAACAAAAAATAATAATAATAATAAAAAGTTTGAACTAAAAATTGGCACTTAAAATTAATATTAGCAAAAATAAAATAATTTTAGCTCTCCAGCAATAGTGCCAAAAACTTGGTGTGCAAACCAAATAATGCAAACAATTATGCAAATACTCGCATCGCAACAAGTAATAAAGTGATAAGAAGAGTATTAATCGCATGAGGAATTAAATTATTTAACTAGTAATTACTAATTTATCACACAATTGTTTTATTCAAACAAAAAAAAAATCAAATTAGGTAGGAATTAAAACTAAAGTA
The DNA here is from genome assembly GCA_014898725.1 of Jacaranda copaia. Taxonomy (NCBI): domain Eukaryota; kingdom Viridiplantae; phylum Streptophyta; class Magnoliopsida; order Lamiales; family Bignoniaceae; genus Jacaranda; species Jacaranda copaia. The sequence continues at coordinate 107,246 of JACGDI010005224.1, read as the reverse complement.
ATGAAAATAAGAAAAAGTAAACTGATTAAGTTTTCTACTAGGATGTAGAAGCCTAGAATTATGACTTCATCAACCGAATTAGTTGATTACATAATTTTCTTCCTATGAAATTAGTAGCGAGTTATTAGTCTTGAGTCTTATATAATTACAGGGTTCTTCCGAAATACCCACAATCAAAATTTTAATTTATTCAATTCACTATATTACAATGTGAATTAACTAAATTATAGATAGTGTTGTACCACTCAACTAACTACCTAGGGAAAGCAAGTATATTCCTATCCTACTCAAAAATTAATTAATTTTATCAATTTGAATAATTAATCCTAAGCTCTTCTATTGTCAATCAATCCCTAGATTTTCTCTTCCAAGACTCCTCTAGGATTTAAAGATACACTTAATTGTTGGTCAAATAATCAAATAGAAAAAGCACACAATAGAAGAAATAACTTAAAGTGCTACTAATTTCAATGGAGAAAATCATGCATCAATTTATTCAAAAGAATTCATTATAATCCTAGAATCTCGAATCAGTTTATGATTGAATTGTCAAATAAAATATGAACAAAATGAAACATTGCCTCAAATCCAAAATTAAAAAGAAAATCAAAGGGAAAAGAAGAAACTTTATTCCTAGACAAATCTATTCTCCACTTTGTCCTCCTCTGAATCCCAAATTCTTGTAAAACTTTTAATCTTAAAAATAGAAAATCAAATTACGTTCCATTTTCACTAAATATTAGAAATGCCTTTTTATAACTAATTAAAAGGGTTTTCTAATTAAAATATTACTCAAATCAATAAAGATTCTTATGTCCATCTTTGATTAGATCGTGAGGTATCATCCAATCAGCAATCGCACCAATTTATGTTAATTTGTCCTCTCTCTTTTTTTTTTTTTTCAATTTTCCACTTATATTACTGCAATTCCAAATTTTCATCAATAAGCAAGAGAATTATAATTTTTTAAATGAAAAAATTAATGAAAAAATTATTATTGTTAAGTTCTAAATATGATATTAAAATTAATACTAATAGGGACTTAATAGATAGAAAAGAATATTTTAGGCTAAGAGCATTTGCACACAATTAAGAGCACTAGATATACACTTGATGACAAAATTGATGGCTTGTAGATACTAAACTCACTTAGCATGCTGAGAATTCAATTTTGGTTGAGAACTCAAATACTTCAACACCACATGATCAAAGTAGAGAACAATTTCATTATATAAGAGATAATACTGTCCATGATCCAAAGCATGAACAATGGTAAATGATGCTGCAAAGAGCTGGGGAGTTAGGTACTCCAGTTGATTCAAGTGTTTTGGGCTTGAGATCTACAACTACGAACACATGTCAACTATTCGAGAGGCCCTCGGCTATGGCACTCCAACGCTCAAGTTAGATTTTTGGTAGATCGGAGAATATAGAGAGAGAGTATGTGGTAAACAGAGTAAATGGCATTACCTTGAGTGTGGTGGTGCTTGTAGTATTTAGTCTAATGAGGGTGTGATTTTACCCAAGTACCCTTATTAGGTGTACTTGGCTTTCCTCATGACGGGGGGTTGGGAGTTATTCTCTGCTCCCAGTACTGTGCCAGGTGGCGCAATCTCCTGTTTCTTTGGATAATCATATCAGTAGGAGCGCACTCCTACCAGAGTTGTTGGTAGGGTTGCTAGAGTTGTTGGAAGCGGTTACATCCATTGGCAGCCGTCACTTCAGCTGCCACGTGTTATCAATGCCGAGAGGTTCAACTTGTCCAACTTGCAATCGGAGGTCGATTCATATCGATTGAACTTGGATGCTAAAGCTTCGAAAGTGGCCCTCAGGTCAATACAGGTCGACCGCGGGGCTTACCAAATAGGGTCAATACAGGTCGACTAGACTGATGTGTCTTTGGGCTTCATAGGCTATCTCTTCTTAATCTGGGCCTGTTGGGCCTATTGGATTATACCGTATTGAGTTAGGCCTCGTGGGCTGTCTCATTTGAAGTTGGGCCTATTGGGCCTACTGGATTATCCCATATCATGAGTCCCCTCAACTCCCAATCCTGATCGAGCTTGTCGATGAGAAGGAGCAAGGAGTTTATATGCACATATAGCAGGTAATATGTTCAACCAGGATTTCTGTGCTTTCGACCAAGGTTTTTGAAATATCGACCCGTATTTTTAAAATATCAACCAGGGTCAGAGACGGTTTCTGTGCATTTAATGAGGCTATTAATGTGCCAGATATAAAGCATGTAGAATACGAAGCATTTGAGATACAAAGCAGGCTATCATGATAGCAGTTACATAGTTTCCCATACATGATTGCCAATAAATAGGGGGGAGTTCCTTCGCTCACACTTTTGCATTTTGAGCATCAGAAAATATCTATTGTTGAAGAGTGTTTTGCTCCATACTTTTTGCTTTTGAAACGAACACTATAAGTGTCCCTGTCATATTTGCGTTATTTTCTGCCATTACTTTGCAGAGCCATGTCTGTTAATGTTGATTCTGGTAGCAGTAGGTCTGAAATGATTCGTAGGAGGGATAGCGAGACTGAGAGAACCACCCAATCTAGTTCATCTTCGACTGAAAGCAGTAGTTCTTCTAGTAGTAGC
>JACGDI010005224.1:41202-101243 GCA_014898725.1 Jacaranda copaia | reverse complement strand
GTCGTAGGAGTAGATGGTGGATGGTTCCAGCTTCACGAACCAGTCTAGTGTAATACCCTAGAAGGTGGTTACTAACATTTTGGCATGGATGAATTCGTTGTGGCCGTGCAATTGCATCATATGCTCGAACTGCAACAAGTGCTCATTGGGGTCAGTGGAGCCATCATACCTCAGGAGGCCAGTCAAAATTTTGGCATCCACAATGATTCTCTCATCTATGATCTCCTAAATGAACAGGGATCCTCTGTCTCGACGAGATCTCTGGGGAGTGTCCGCATTTTGTGCTCTTTTCGTGTTTCTCCTTGAGATTTCGTCGAGACATCTGTTCAGTTGCTGCACCTGATGGGAAACTTCTTCCCACTCATCTTGTTCTGCCTAGGAAGCAAACCTGGTGCGTTCGACCCTGTCACGCTGCAGGGCTTGACTAGGCCGATGCGCTAAATTTGAGGATTCTTCTCTATCTTCGTGGCAGTCGCGGCTTTGGCGTTCGACCCTATTGCACTGTGGGGCTCGATTAGGTCAAACATGGTCCTTCGAGTCCACCACCTCCTCACGAGGTTCTAGACATCTCCTCTCCGTTAGTGGATGTCTGGGGCTGGCTTCGCACCTGGTGAGTGGTTACCTGGCTTCATGGTGGGAGAGGCTGAGCTCCCATGGTCTATTTTTCGGTAGGGGCAGCTGCGGAGCAACGCTGGCGGTGAGGGCAGGTATTGAAGGGTGCCTGTTTAAAATAGCAGATAACTGAGCCGATATTTGGGCAGAAATCTGCTTACTGATCATTTGCATTAGTTGGGACATGGGAAGCATCATCAGCTATTCTTGGGGGGCGGTGGCACCCGGAATATTTGTTTGTTGCTGGGGGTTAGGGAGGGGTGGGAAAGTAGACCTCCTATTTTCCTCCCTCCCAAAAGTTACTCTGCGTATGTTCACCATTTTTTCGCTGCAATCTCAAATCTTCCCATAGACGGCACCAAATGATGCTGCAGAGAGCTGGAGAGTCAGGTACTCTGGTTTATTTAAGTATTTTGGGCTTGAGATCTGCAACCACGAACACACATCAACTAGCCGAGAGGCTCTCGACTTTGGCACTCCGACGTTCAAGTTAGATTTTTGATAGATCAGAGAATATAGAGAGAGAGCATGTAGTAAACAGTTTAAATGGCATTACCTTGAGCATGGTGGTGCTTGTAATATTTATAGTCTGATGAAGGTGTGATTTTACCCAAGTACTTTTATTAGGTGTACTTGGCTTTCCCCATGACGGGGGGTTGGAAATCATTCTCTATCCAGATCCCAGTACTATGCCAAGTGGTGCAATCTTCTATTTTTCTGGATAATCATATAGTAGGAGCGCACTCCTGCCAAAGTTGTTGGCAGGGTTGCCAAAGTTGTTGGAAGCGGTTACATACGTTGGCAGTAGTCACATCAGCTGCCACGTGTCATTAATGCTGAGAGGTTCAACTTGTCCAACTTACAATCGGAGGTTAATTCATATCGACCGAACTTAGATGCTAAAGCTTCGAAAGTGGCCCTCAGGTCAATACGGGTTGATCGCGAGGCTTACCAAATGGGGTCGATACAAGACGACCAGACTAATGTACCTTTGGGCTTCATAGGTTGTCTCTTTTGAATCTAGGCTTGTTGGGTCTACTGGATTATACCGTACCGAGTTGGGCCCCGTGGGTTGTCTCATTTGAAGTTGGGCCTGTTGAGCCTACTGGATTATCCCATATCAGTAAAGAACTATTTTATCATAAGCAAAGTAGTTATGACTAGAGTTGTTCAATATTTCACTAAAGAAAGCAATAGGCTTGCCTTTTTTGCTAAGAACAACACTAATTCCCACATTAGAAGCATCACAATCATTTCAAAAACTTTCTCAAAATCTGGTTGCTATAGTATTATAGCTTTTATATGCATTTTCTTAAGAAGATCAAATATCTTTTGTGCTTTTGCTTAAGTACTCAGTGATTGGTGCTATTTAGTATTAAAGTTTTGATAAATTTGTGACGAAAGAAAGCTAAACCATGACAACTCTAAATATCATGAATGGATTTAGAAGTTGACTAGCTTCAGATCGCCTCAATCTTATTCATATCCATTGTAATGGATTCCAAAGAAACAACATAGCTAAAGACAATTAGGTTGTTGAAATGAAATGGCACTTCTTTACTTTTGCATATAACTTTTGCGCCCTTAGAACTTCAAATACTTGTCAAAGGTGATGTAAATATTCTTTAGGGCTGCAACTACAGATAAGAATATCATAAAAATAGACAACAACAAACTTTCTAATGAAAGGTTTAAAAATATTATTTATGAGCACATAAATGTAGAAGAGGGATTAGATTGGCTGAATACCCTAACTAATCACACATAGAGACCAACTCTTGTTTTAAAAGCTATTTTCCATTCATATCCCACTCTCATGCAAATATGATGATAGCCACTTTTCAAATTAATCTTAGAACTAATTTTGAAACTATAAAGTTAATCAAGAAGATCATCAAGATGAGGGATAGAAAAGTGGCACTTGATAGTGATTTTATTTATCACTTTACTACCAACACACATAAGCCAAGTACTATCATTTCTTAGCACAATAAGAGCTAGTATAGCACATGAACTTTTACTCCCTGACATAAGGCCTTTGGATAAAAGTTTGTTAACTTGTTCATGTAACTCTTCATGATTGTTTGGATGCATTCTATAGGTTGCCTTATTTAGAAGAGAAGCACCAGCAATTAAATTAACACAATGTTGAATTTCAAACATTGAAGGAAGACGGGGTGGAATTTCTTTTGGTACCACATCCTTAAATTCCTATAGCAACAACTATATTTTCCATGGGACAGGATGACCCTCCTTATTTACTTCAAGAACCACTAAAGAAAAATCCTTCATAGACTCCCCAGTCATCTTGTCCACTTGGAATTTAGAGAGCAAATTATTTCCTTCCTTTTGAAGGTTTAGGATCACTCTCTGCCTTGTATGGCCCTAAAATAATTTTGAAACCATCTTTCACAAAAGAGTAAGTGTTCTTGAAACCATTATGTAAAGTTCTCCCACCATATTGCCAAGGTCCATCAAGAAACAAATTACAAACATCCATTAGAGGAACATCACACCAAACCGCATCATTGTATTACCAACAAAAAATTGAAAATGACATCTTTTATTTGTTTTTACTTCATTCCCTTATGAAGCCAAAATAGTTCATATCATTTAAGATAATTCTCCATCTCCAATTTCAGCTTTTCCACTATTTTAATAGCTACAACATTCCCACAACTTCCTCTATCAGTGATGACATTACAAACTTTGCCATGGAAAAGTACCTTATATGGTAAAATATCATTGCGGAGGTAAGAATCATCTTATAGATAAGTTGTGTTGAGGCTACATTAATGACTAAAGATTCTCCATGGTCTTCACATATAATCTCCTCCTATTCATTTAACTCATCATAGATAAGGTCCATCATCAATTTTCTCTCTACAAGAGTGATAATCTTGCAATTTGGACAATCCATGTCAAAGTGCTCAAAACCTTTACCCTTGAAGCATGGTTTTGAGTGTCATAACTACTTGCTTTGCATAACCACCGGCACTTTCTTTTTTCATAACATATTTTTGTGTTGCCTTTTTTGGTGTGGGTTTTAGCTTAGAAGTATATGTACTCCCCTAGTTGGAATTACATCTATGTGAAGAAAATTGAACACCACCTCAACTTGATTTTTTTTGTTGTCTTTCCACCTTAGGATCCAACTTGCATGCATCGTTAAAATTCTAGTAATGTTGTAGCCACACCAAATTGCAGATGTCAAGATGGAGCCCCTAAGGCAAGAATAACACTAGGATATAACAATTAAAACTTCAAAAGTTAAAATTAACTAGGCCACTCAATCTACTAAGGATTTAAACATGTTATAGATCTAGATTTGGTAAGAGAATTACCTTGAATTACTAATTTCCAAGGAGAAAATGATGAATTTTTCACCAATCTAGAATCTATAAAAACCAGCACAATAGAGTAACAGAAACTTTTGCCAGGCTTCGAGATATCCAAAATTCACAAAATTAAATTGGATCTTCTCCACTCAATGATGAATATTCTCTGAAATTAGGATCAAAAATAGATCTGGATCACCTCATAAAAATTCACCAAAATCACTGCACCAAACAATAGATCTCCAAGGCAAGACCAAGTATTTTGCCTCTGTTGATATGATGCACAAACCAATTGAACTTCTAATTTCTCCTCACTTTTAGCTGGAGAAATAGAGGATAAAGGTCATGGTGGAGGCTTATTTTGAGGTAGGAGAAGAATAGAAAGTAAAGCTTCAACACATGATGCAATGCTTGGAGAGAGAGTTTTGGAGGGAAATGTGAAAGATTCTAGTCTTAACAAAATGGTGTGAATGGCTGAATTCCCTCATGTCTATATCTATATATAGAGGGAGAATGGTGTGATGCCAACTTGGCATCACACCTTCCTCAAGGGAGGGGCGGCCACTTGCTTGTCAAGGTGGCAAGTTTAAATTTCAAATCGTATTTGCATTTTATGTGCATTTCAATTGAATTTGGAATCTAATTCCAAATTAATTAAAATGCTAATTCAAATAAACTCGTCATTTGAATTTTTCCTCTAAAATGTATTCTTCTCATTAATTAAATTAAATGTGTTAATTTAATTAATTAATCTTTGACTTAACTCTTAAGTCAGCAAGCTTAACTCTTAGGCTTATTTTTGTTAACTTAACTCTTTAAGTGAACTTTGACCAATTGGAGATCAAATGGTATCAAATAATTAACTCTTTAATTATTGATCTAATTTAACTCTTTAAATTATTTGATTAATTTAATATTTAAATTAATCAAGGCAAAATTGGCCTCAAAACTGATCACCTAAAAATCAGTCCACTAAGAGTGACTATTCTAACTCTTAGAAAAATTCCTCCATCAATTAGGAAACTAATTGAATTTTGTGTGTGACCTTATAGGTTCTACCATTCATTAGATATGAGCTTACAACTCCTTGTTGTTTTTTAATATCTTATATCCATTCTTAGTTTAAAACACTTTTACACTAATTAACTAATTTCTCTTAATCTTATTAATTGAAGAACACCCAATCTCCATGGTCGATATCTAACCTCAAGCCTATAGAGCCCAACTAATTAGCTGAAATGAATGCTCTTGAAGAATTATATTTTCATATCCTATATCCCCAAAATGGCTAAGGGCAAGATATTTCTCGACTCCCTAATAGCCTCGATGCTATGTCTCTATTCTCAATATTCAATTCTATTGTGTGTCCTCATCTTTGGATAACTACTTTTCTAAATTGTCACACCATCTTGCACAATGAGTTTTTGGAATCAATCATTATAGAATACATAGGTGATACATTCGCCTTTTACAAATACAAGAAGTCGGATCTCATCTTAGATCTCACAAACCTTCATGCTAAGTAGCTCATACCTAATCTTGACCTGAGCGACCCGCTAAGTGACTAAGAAAGAGTCAAAGCATAAGAATCGAGCACAAGGTTACATGGATCCTTAGGTTAGAGGACTAATAGTATGCACTAGTGTAAGCTAGAGAACTTACTACTATGGCTATCTAATAGATTCTCTAGCTGGGTCTTCAGTCTTTTATCTCTAACAAGCAACCACCAACATGCACCTATATCTCATACGATTGTTTATGGAATAGAGCAATATCCAACTCTTGAATGTATGCATCGTTAGTGAAAATCTATCTAGATCTTAGATACCCTGTCTTATAAAATCATATGACTTGAAAGATTTAAGATCACAATCATGTAAAACTTATTCTATCGTCATCGAACCAAGTCCCGTAGTCATGAGTGATCTAAGGGCTTCATCTAAATGCTAGTAAAGCAAATATAAGCATAAGATGAAGATAGCCATTTTAATGAATATCATTCAATCATTGTATCATGAGTGAAATAGTTTACACGCCAATCTAATTAGCTAGCGGTGTACTATTCCAACAATCTCCCACTTGCCCTAAAGTCATTTCCTCATAGTCTTGATGCTTATTTTCTCAAGATGTCCTTTAAAGGCTTTTAGCATTTAGGGGTTTAGACAGTGGTTCTGCTATTCTCTTCTAAGACAACTTTATTCGCTCAATTGTCACCTCTATCAATTGATATCATATATCAAATAATAATGCAATTACAGTGTTTAGATCACTAATGAGATCTTGACTCAAGTCCTAAATTATCTTCCAAAGACAATTATAGGCTCATGAACACTAGGCACTACATCTAATTCTTGGATGAAGTTTTTATCTAAACACTTTCTTTGGTGGTTTCCAAAACCACAATATATTTCACCTCAGTAGTTATCTAGGCCATGGTGTCATATTAAAACTCTTCCAGCTCACCATGCCACCATTAAAGCAAAATATGAATCCAAAAGTGGATTTTAGATCATTTACATTGGATTGGAAAGTAAAATTTGAAAATTCTGCAAGCTTTAATTCTCTATTTTCATATACCAAAAATAAGTCCTTAGTCTTTCTCTAGTTCTTAAGGATTGTTTTAACAGCCTTCTAGTGACATTCACTAGGATCATATTGGAAACGACTCATAACACTTAGAGCGTGTGTCAATTCTAATTTTGTACATTAAACGTCATACAATATGCTCCCTATAGTGGACATATTGTGTGGAAAATTCTATGTCTCTTGTTTTTAGTCTAAGAGTCCATAGACTTGGAGAGACAAAGACCATGTCCCAAAGGGATAAATCCCTTTTTGGATTCTTCTATACTAAACCTCTTTAGTATCTTGTCAATGTACGATTTTTGGGAAATCCCCAGCGTCCTCTCTAATATATATCTATCGATACATATTCCCAATATGCAGGATGCTTTTCCTAAATCCTTCATGGGGAATTATGTAGATAACTGTGCTTTAGTATACTCTTAACATTTCTTTCTCATTCTCAATGAAAAGAATACCATCGACATAAAGCACAATAAACTTTATACTACTCTTACTAGCCTTCTTATATACGCAAAGTTCATACATCTTTTTGACAAAGTCAAATGATTTGGCTATCATATCAAAAATATATGTTTCAAGTTTGAGATGCCAATTAGAGTTCATAAATGGATCTTTAGGGTTTGCAAATCTTTTGCTCACTCCCTTTGGACGTAAAACTTTGTGGTTGCTCCAAATTAATTTATTCTTCAATGTTTACATTGAGGAAAGCCGGTTTTACCATATCTCATAGTCATAATATGCGACTATGGCAAGTAAAATCCGAATAGACTTAGGTATTACGACTAGTGCAAAGCTTTCCTTAAAATCAATACTAGGTCTTTAAAGGTAACCTTCTGCCACTTATCACGCCTTAAAGATCATTACCTCTCAATCAACTCTTAGCTTTCACTTATAGGTCCACTTACAACTGACAGGAACTATTCCCTCCAATAGATCTTCCAAAGTTTATACTTTGTTAGAGTACGTGGAGTCCATTTTGAATTTTATAGCATCTAGCTAATGTTCTGAGTATAGCTTCCTCATAGGTCTTTGGATCATTATCTGATTGGCTCATCTCATGAACAAATCTAAACTTTTTAGGTTTCTTCTTGATTTAGGTCTGACTATCTCTGAAGTTATGTGTAAAGCTCTTTGATATTTATTTATTTCCACTCCTTGTGGAATTTAATGATCATCTTGAACTTCACCAAGCTCAACAACTTTCCATTATAAGTGTGGAATTTAAAGATGCATATCATGCTAAGTATATGGTTACAGATTTCCATTATAAATATGACTCACAACTCTTGAGGCATCACATAAATAATGATAGCGTCGTCATGCCAGATACTATTGGTGGAAGGCATAGACTAATTAAAACTCTTTTAATTTGTATCCATTTTGACTTAATATTTGAAAGCACTAATATATTCTAAGTTGAGGGTTTTTGCTTGCAAAGATATCATTATTTTATCTTCTTATTTAGGTTTTCTATATTCTAATCCATGCACCACAAGCATCAATAGGATATGGAAAGCATAAATAAATAAATGCACCTAGCATGCTCCCAGGGTGGGATAACTATGAGCTTAACCAAGTAATGCACTTAGAGCCATAAGTGCATCACTCGATTGATTTTAAGTGGGTTGGTTAAACTAAGCTATTACATGAGTGTATCCCATATATTCATGGGTCTTCAAGCCTCCTTGGATCCTCTTTCCTCTTTGCAACTTTTACAAGAAAAAGAAAACTCACTCCTAATGATTCTACTCTCATAACTTTTACAAGGTAGAAAAAAAGGCATGCAAGTTCCATTTAATACAACCCATTTCAACAACTTGAAATAAATAAAATCAATATTAAAAGGCTCATGATCATCCCCATTCAACACTTATATGAGCAACAAATAAATCAAGAACTGACACTCAATTCCCACAATTAAATGCTAATTAGATTAACAAATAATCGGCCATACAAAAACAAGCATAACACATATGCATCGTATTTTTGCAACAATTGGAGATCTACTTAAACAATATTTAAGAAGCAATCAATTATGTCAAATATAATTTTGAGAACTTGCACAACACTTGTGCACCTATCTAGCATGAGTTGAATCAATTTTGGTCATTCGAAGAACACAAAAATGAGCTCAAAACTCATCCCAACCAAAACTAGTCATTTATGCCCAAGTGTGCACATGGCTAGGCTATAGGTACACCTGCTACCCTGCCTGTGAACAGCTATGGTGCGATAGCACCTATGTTCTGGGGTCAGAATCGAATCAAGTCATTTTTTGTTCAACTTTTGTGCAGTAAAAATTTTAGGACACTTTCTAAACATCAAATCACACATTATAGATGAAATTATAGATTTAAAACACCTTTTAAAAATGGAATTTTAAGTGCTCAAACATGCTTCAAAAATCAAGTTAAAGTGAGAATCACATTTTTCCAAAAATCTCCAATTGGATCCAAAAGATGACCAAACTCTTTTGATCAATCATCAACATGTTATATCAACATATAACATCAATTAATGCCAAATCAACATTCAACATTAATAGCTATGAATTAAAACATATTAATCATATGAATCAATACTTAAATCACATAATAACATGCTTTCAATTCATCAATCAATGAGCCACACACAACATCAACCAAACACTCCAATCCATTATTTGAATAAAGAATTTGTGATTTTGATCAATTCATCACATGAATCAATCAATTAAAAATCAAAATCATAGAATGAATTAGGCTTTAATACCACTTTAAGGCAAAAGTAGTACATGGATCCAATAATTAAAACTTCAAAAGCTAAAACTAACTAGGCTACCCAAGCTACCAAGGATTTAAACGTGTTATAAATCTGGATTTGGTAAGATAATTCCTTGAATTGGCTAATTTCCAAGGAGAAAATGGTGAACCTTTCACTAATCCAGGATCTACTAGAAACTGACATAGCAAAGAAATAGAAACTTTTTCATGGCTTTGAGATCTCCAAAATTCACGAAATTAAATATGAATTTTATCCACTAAATGATGAAGAATATGTGAAAATTTTGGTGCAAAGATCAATGTGAAACTCCTCCAAAAAATTTTCCAAAATGACCACTCTAAATAGTGGATCTCCAAGGCAAGCAAGCCAAGTGTTTTGCCTCTGCGGATATGATTCACACACCAATTGAACTTTTAATTTCTCCTCAATTTTAGATGGAGAAAGAGAGGAGAAGGGCTATGGTGGAGGCTGATTTTGAGGTAGGAGAAGAATAGAGAGCAAAGATTCAACACATGATGCAATGTTTGGCGAGAAAGAGTTTTAGAGGGAAATGTGAAAGATTCTAATCTTCACAAAATGGTGTGAATGGCAGAATTCCCTCATCACTATATTTATATATAGAGGAAGGATGGTGTGATGCCAACTTGGCATCACACCTTCCTCAAGGGTGGGGGTAGCCACTTGCTTGCCAAGGTTGGGAGTTTGAATTTCAAATCATATTTGTATTTCATTGCATTTCAACTTAATTTGGAATATAATTTCAAATTAATTAAAATGCTAATTCAAATGAACTCTTCATTTAAATTTTTTCTCCAAAATATATTCTTCTCATTAATTAAATTAAAGTAAATTAAATAATTTAATTTAATTAATTAACCTTTGACTTAGCTCTTAAGTCAATAAGCTTTTGTTAACTTAACTCTTTAAGTTAACTTTGATCAATTGGAGATCAAATGGCACCAAATAATTAACTCTTTAATTGTTGGTCTAATTTAACTCCTTAAATTAATTAATTAATTTAACACTTAAATTAATCAAGCCAAAATTGACCTCAAAATTGATGATCTCAAAATCGGTCTATTAAGAGTGAATATTTGAACTCTTAGAAAAATTCCTCCATGAATTAAGAAGCTAGTTGGATTTTGTGTGTGACCTAATAAGTTCTATCATGCATTAGATGTGAGCTCACAACTCCTTGTGACTTTTGAATATTTTATATTCATTCTTAGTTCAAAACACTTTAAAACTAATCGACTCATTTCAATTAATCTCATTAATTAAAGAGTACCCAATTTTCATGGTTGATGTTCAACCTCAAGCCTATGGAGCCCAACTAATTAGCTGAAATGAATGCTCTGCGCGTACCATATAAATACGGTCCTTCTATTTTTTATCTCTCGAAAGAGGCCTAGGGTAAGATATTTTATCAGCTTCCTAATTGCCCTGATGCTATGTTTCTATTCTCAACATTTGATTTTATTGTATGACCTCATCTTTGGAAAACTCTTTTTCCAAATTATCACACCACCTAGTGCAAGAATTTATTGGAAACAATTATTATAGAATATATAAGAGATGTACTCATCCTTCACAATGTTGAGGACTCAAATCTTGTCTTGGATCTCACAAACCTCCATGCCAAGTAGCTCATACCCAATCTCGACTCGAACGGCCAACTAGGTGACCAAGAAATAGTCAAAGCATGAGGACTGGACCTAAGGTTATCATGGATCCTCAAGTCAAAGGACTAATAAAAATGCACTAGTGTAAGCTAGAGAACTTGTCACTATGGCTATCTAGTGGATTCTCCGGGCAGGTTTTCAGTGCCTTGTTCTCTAACAAGCACCTATCAACATGCACTCATATCTCATACTATTACTCTTGAGATGAAGTAATAGCTAACTCTTAGATTTATGCATTGTTAGTGCAAGTCTATCGAATCTTAGATGCCTTATCTTATAAGATTCTATAACTTGAAAGATATATGATCACAACTATGTAAGACTTATTCCATGGTCATCTAACCAAGTCCTTAGTCATGAGTAATCTAAGGGCTTCATCCAAATGCTAATAAAGTAAATATAAGCATAAGATAAAGATGGCCATTTTAATGAATATCATTCAATCAAGATTATATCACGTGAAATAGTTTATAGGCCAATCTAATTAGCTTACATGGCACTATTCCAATAAGCCCTTCAAGAAAACGAGCAATGGTTTGTTCTTCCAGCTCTACAATGTCACGTCTTATCATTAGTACTTAAAATTCAACAATGTAATCTTCTAGGGATAAATCTTTTTGCTTGAAATTATGGTATTTGAGAAATGCATATTGATGATAATTTTTGGGTAAGAATTTTCATTGAAGTTCTTTCTTCATCTTTCCCCAAGTTTTGACTTTTCTTTTTATCATCACGAGCATGTTGCTTCCTTAGGTATTCCCACCAAATGGATGCATGTTTTTTCAACTTGATGGCAACTATCTTGACCGTGCACCTTCAGGAATTTCATTAAATCCAATGATTCTCTCAATGGAATTTTAACTAATCTATGAACTCATTAGGATCATTTCTTCAATCAAAATATGGAATATCAATTTTATTATAATGAGATCGAACATTACAACATTTCTTCGAGGTCTGTAATGGGGTAAAGAATCTTTACTTGAATAATTGTTTGGACTGCCATGAAATGAATGAACATCCACTCTATTCTATTAAGCCTCTGTAATATGATCCTCAATATTATACTCTAAATGTTTGTAGTAGACAAGACCTTGCTAGAGCTGCTACACTTATCTTTATAAATCTTGCAACTCGATGTCACCAAAGTGTTTTTGAGGACCTGTAGGATCATCAATGTTTGGCCTATTTCTATGGTGGCCAACCATGAAAAAACCAAAGCTCTGATAACCAATTTGATACCAAAAACATGTGGAGAGGTAGGAGGAATCATGACATCACTTAGATTGTATAACAAGAAATCTTCACTTTGAGAATCCACCTAAGAGTTTCGAGCAATAACAAAAAGATTTCTCTTCTTAAGAACTAGGCAAAGGCTCAAAACATGAATAATATTCTTCAAAATAGCCTGTTGAAATGATTACAAAAGGAGACCTTATAAACCTTGGAACTACCCTCCAAGTGTTGAATGACTTCCAAGGAAGGACACATTTGTCATGACTTAGAAAATGTAAAAACTAATAAGTACAACTAGAAAAAATTAAGCAAAAGGAATAGAGGAATCAATAATCAAGAAATAAAGTAAAAAGAACCATTAAAATAGGTTTAAAACCGAGTGGCCCTTGATATTCCTTAAAGCAGCCATAACAACACAACAATTTAGGAGCCTTTAGTAATTTCATTATAACACTCTGTAGAAAATTCTTTTGAAGAAACTTTTATTATGTTAGAAACTAGAAACCAATGGATTCCAATTATGTTATATGGGCCAACAACTAGTTCATCCCCATTGAAAGTAGTTAATTCTAAGAATTTGACCTAAAATTCATCGCAGCACCTTGAAAAGTGTTTTCAAGTGCACCAATTAACACAACATCCTTAGGCATAATTTCTTGGACAAATGATTACTTTTCACATAAATACTTGTATCTTTATCCCATAATTCATCTTGGATTGTTTCAATGTCAAACGAGAATAATTGTTATCAAAAGCAAATAGGCAAATTAATGACTAGTTGAATAAGTTGAGTAAAACTTGAGTTTTTTCAATTTTAATTTATATATTTTTCAAAATGATGTTTTGATTATAAGGATATTTATTGAATTCCAAGATCACAATGATTGACAGATTCAACTGAAGACTCAAGCATATATAAAAAAGGAAAGATATTAGATGAATTTTTTCTTCAAAGAATTTAGCTTTCATTTTTTCAAGTAGGGATAATTGGTAGACATAGTAACAAGTAATAGACTAAAAAAAGTGACAAACATATCAATTGATGAGAAATTATGTATTGTCAAAAAATAGGACAAAGACAGGGTGAAGTTATAAGTCAAAAATACCATTTTCCTTTTTGAAAGTTCCAAAGAAAAATTTTATTAATGAAACTAGATTTCCTAAAGTAAGAAAAATAGAAATTGAATAGCATTAGTAACAACAAAATAGTTTATACTGCTTCAGTCAAATGACCCTAGGTGCACTGCATAAACTCTCACTTAGAATTTTAACCTAGAAGTTCTACTAAAACTTCCAGAGAATGAATAGTGCAAAGCAAAATAAAAGTGAAGTGCTAAATAACAACTTAACTATGTGATACCCACAAGCAAAAACGTTTCTAGTTTTTGACGCTAAAAGAAGAACCACATTTCATCCACTACAAAAGAGCTACAAAAAGAGCTTTGGTCATTCATCCCTTCAAATAAGATTCACAAGTAGGAAAGTTTTCAATGCTACTAACATTTAGTACTTTGAGAGCTTTTAACTTGTTTATCCTAGTTTTTGGAGATATGGCCAAGTCTTGTATGCCACATTATGGCATTATCTTGGATATCTAATTTCTTGCATAGTTGAGAGTGCATTTGCGATGGTTGAGAATCCAATATGTACGATCCTTTGTTAATTGTACCACAAGCAACTAAAAACTCATTCTTTAATGCCTTCAATCTCTCACTTGATGTAAAAGGATCAAACCTTGGCTATCCAAAAATGAGAATTGCAATTATGGTCTTAACAATATATGGTACTATATGACAAAGGTTCAATACACGTATGGAGTTCTCTAAGTCTGACTTATTGTACACCTTCAGCTTTAGACACAACTCTTACTCCTTAGCTAAGGTGGTGGATCATATCCACATCACTTAGTTTTATTCTTCTTTTTATTCTTTTGTAACAACTTACAAAGAGAATAACCATATGCGATATCATATATCCATGAGGAAGAATTCATCCTAAATGCACCTCAATAAAGTATATACCCTTCTTAAAGGTTGCAAGGTATTCATTGCAATAGTGCTTCCAATGGCTTATTTTGCCCATGTAGAAACAAATAATATCAACTATTTTCTTTATGATTTTCTTGACTCCTTCGGATGTCTTTTATAGTTGTTTTCCCATAGAGAAAGATCATTTTTTCCTTTTACCTCCCTTTCTAGCATGCCCTGAGCCTATAGACTTGGAGGAGGAAACAAGTGTCAAAGGTTTGCTCTTATCATGGTAGTTTCCTTCTAGATCAACACTTTGATCAATAAAACTTGATGAGGATGTGAGGATCAAATCCTCATAGAGATCATTGTCCATCACTATGTCAAAGTTGAAAAGCTTTTCCAAGCCTAATCAGGTTTAGACCATAGTCGATGACACGACTTTCTATACATCCTAGCTAGAAAAAGTCTCCTTTGATAACATGAACTTCTCATATTTCATTTGTTTTATAACTCTTTGTAAACTTTAACTAAGGTACAATTCATGTGTTCTTGAGACTTTTAAAGTTTATAGATGCCATCGTGAGAATAAGGAATAAGACAATCCTAAGCCCAATTTATGAACTTTTCACGTGTCTCTAGATCAACATTAATCCCAAAAGGATTAGGAGTACTATGATATAGGACCTATATCCATTTGCAGGAATCTAGAATCATTTTTGAGGTTAAGTCAATTGTGGAAGTTTGGCCTGATTGGTTTATTGGTTTCCAAAACAATGCTGAGTGGAATTTAAACCATTCTTGAGATTTCACAAATCCTCAAAGGCAATGTGATTGAATTTGATATTAAAACTTGTTCATGGTATTTCAAGCATGTTTTTCTCCCATTATTTTATCAAATTCTTCACCTCCAAGAAGAATTCAAAAAATTAAATTTCCTAATAAGAATCAAAACTTTAATGACTTGCCAATGGACCCCCTTAATTGAGTGCCATCCACAAGTAATCAAAGGGTAAGCAACTTTTGTTAATTGTATCTCATGCAACTTTTGATATATTTTGCCTCACTGCTTATATAGACCCCACGTGATCGTGCATCATCTATATAACTAAGCATTAAGTCAAACCCACCAATCAAACTTTGTCTAAAGATGGTTATGTGACCGAGTGCCAATGAGTGAGGGTTCCTAAGTTAAAGGTGTATCTTATGCTAAATGTATGCTCACAGCTTTTCTCCTAAGTATGACCCCCATGATAGAGTGTCATCACATAAAATCAGCAGCATTATCATGGCATAAACTATTGGTGGAAGGCTTGGATTAATTAAAACTCTTTTTATTTGTATCCATTTGGACTTAATATTATAAAGTACTTAGACATTCTAAGTAGAGGCTTTTGCATGCAAAGAGCTCATTATTTTATCTTTTTAATTAGATTCTCCATATCCTAATCATGTATCTCATACATCAATTGGATATAGAAAGTATAAATAAGTAAATAACTGAACATGCTCCTAGGGTGGGATGATCATGAGCCTAACCAAGTGATACACTTAGAGCCATAGGTACATCATTTCAGTTGATTTTAAATAGGTTGAATTAAACTAAACTATTACATGAGTGTATTCCACACATTCATGGGTCTTCAAATGGCCTCCATGCCTCCATTAGAATCCTTACATCATGCAACATTGTCATGAAATGGAAATCCATACTCCTAGTAGTTTTACTCTAATAACTTTTACAAGATAGAACAAGAGACATGCAAACCGCATTTAATACAACCTATTTCAATAACTTTGAAACAAATAAAATTAATTTAAAAGGCTCATGATCATCCCCATTCATTTACCATTCATTCAATAATTAAATAAACAATAAATAAATTTAGAATTAACAATTAATTCCAACAATTAAATGCTTATCTCATAAACAAATAATTAAACCAAGCATGATACTTATGCCACAAGTTGGAGATCAACTTTGACATGTTTTAAGAAGCAACCAAAATGTCAAGCATCATTTTGAGGACTTGCACAATATTTGTGCATCCATAACATAAGATTTAACATCATTTTTTGGCCACTTAAGGAGCTAAAAAATGGTTCAAAACTTGTCCAACCCTCAATTGGTGGCTGCTAGCTGAGCTAAGCGCACCACTAGGCAGCCACTGCCCTAGCAGCTTGCTTAAAGCTGGCCGACAACCCCTATTTTAGGTTCATAGGCAAGTCAAGCCAATTTTTAGCTCAACTTTTGTGCACCAAAAATTATAGAACACCTTCTAAACATTAAATCACACATTATGGATCAAATTCTAGATCTGAAACTCATTTCAAAACTGAAAATTAAAGTGCTCAATGATGCTTCAAAAATCAAGTCAAGTGAGAATCAAATTCTCCAAAAATCTCCAACCAAACTCCAATCCAATTGGATCCAAAAATTACCAAGACTCTTTCAGTCATAATTCAACATTCTATATCATCATATAGCATCAATTAATGCCAAATCAACATTCAACATTAATCACTATGAATTAAAACATACAACTACATGAATAAACACTTAAATTACATAATAGCATGCTTATTCATCAATCAAGTAGCCACACCCAAATCAACCAAATTCTCCAATCCATCAATTAAATCAAGAATATGTTGATCCATATTAATCCATCACATGAATCAATAAACCAAATAAAATCCAAATCTAAGCACTTCAAGGCAAGATAGGTACTATGATCTATAATCAAAACTTCAAAACATAAAATAACTAGTGCCTACATGTAAACCAAGGATCAAATCTTACCTAGGATTTAGATTTAGATAGAAGATTACCCTGATAAGAAAATCCAAGAAAAAATAAGTAAACACTTCACTGATTCCAGAATCTGCCTTTGTGTGGCATAGTGAAAGGATAGCATCGATTACTCTACCAAATTGCCTCCAAAAATTATGAAATAATTACTATGATATCAAACACTTTGAATAACCTCCATTAAAAAATTCAGATTGATTGGATATCTGGAACATCTTGGAGAAAATTGTAAATTCAAACCGCACGTAGGTTGATCTCCAGAAACTAAGCAGGCCACACCCCTCGCCTCTATTGTAAAAGTCCACACACCATAAAATATTCTTAGATCTCTAGTCCTTTAGTTGGAATAAGACCAGAGATATGGTGACGATGGAGGAAAAATTTGGGGTAGAAAGATGTAGAAAGAAGCTTAGCCTTCAACACATGAAATGCTGGCTTGCAAATGTTTTGGAGAGACATGAAGAATCTAATTCTTCACACTAAATGTGATTTGCACAACCTCCTCTCTCTATATCTATATATAGAGGCTAAAAATGTGTGATGCCAAGTATGCATCACACAATGCATGAGGAGTGGCCAAGCGGGATTGCTTATGTGGCAAAATTTGAATCCAAATCTTATTTGAATTTCATTTGCATCTTAATTACATTTGGAATCTCATTTCAAATTAATTAAGATACCATCTCAAATCTCATTTGAGCCATCCCTCCAAAATTCACTCTTCCTTAATTAATTAAATTAAACTATTTAATTTAATTAATTATCTTTTAACTTAACTCTTTAAGTCAAACTAGCTTAACTCCTTAAGCTAAATTCGTTAACTTAACTCTTTAAATTAACTTGACCAATTGACGGTCATGCTGGCACCAAATAATTAACTCCTTAATTATTTGTCTAATTTAACTCTTAAATTAGTTCATTAATTTAACACTTAAATTAATCAAGCTAAAGTTAACCCTCAAAGTTGCCACCAAAATTCGGTCCATTAGGAAAGATCCCTTCCCTAACTCCTTAGAAAATTCTCTCCATCAACTAGGAAGCTAATTGGATTATGTGTGTGACCTAATAGGTTCTTCCCCTCATTAGACATGGGCACACAACTCTTTGTGACCTTTGAATATCTTATATTCATTCTAGTTTAAAATCCCTTTTAAACTAATCGACTCAATTCAATTAATCTTATTAATCGAAGAATATCCAATCTCCATGGTTGATGTCCAACCTTAGGCCCATGGAGTCCAACTAATTGATTGAAATGAATATTCTGGAAAACCATCATTACTCTATATGTGCCATGCAAATACGATCCTTCTGTCTCTAATCTCCCAAAAGAGGCCCAGGGCAAGATATTTGTCGATTTCTTAATAGCCTTGATACTATATCTCTATTCTTAATATTCAATCCCTATTGTGCCACCTCACATTTAGAAAATTCCTTTTTCAAATTGTCACACCACCTTGTGCAAGAATTTTTTGAAATCGATCATCATAGAACACATAGGAGATGTACTCATCCTTCACAATAAAGAGGATTCGGATTCTATCTTGGATCTCACAAACCTCCATGCCAAGTAGCTCATACCCAATCTCAACTTGAAAGACTCACTAAGTGGTCAAGAATGAGTCAAAGCATAACAACGAGACACAACATTACCATATATCCTCAAGTCAAAGGGCTAATAATATGCACTAGCGTAAGTAGGAGAACTAACTACTACTGACTTGCCACTTCAGCTATCTAGTGAATTCTCCGATGTATCTTTAGTACTTTATTCTCTAACAAGCACCCACCAACATGCACTTGTCATACAGTTGCTCATGGAATGGAGCAATCTCCAACCCTTAGATTTATACATCGTTAGTATAAGTCTATTTGAATCTTAGATGTCCCATCTCATAACATCCTATAGCTTAGAAGTTGTAAGACCACAATTGTGTGAGACTTATTCAATGGTCAACAAACCAAGTCCCGCAGTCATAGGTGATCTAAGGGCTTTATCTAAATGCTAGTAAAGTGAGACAAATCATGAGATAAAGATGGACATATCAAGAATATCATTCAATCAAGATTGTATCACAAGTGAAATAGTTTATCAAGCTAGTCTTATTAGCTTGTAGGGCACTATTCCAACAGTTCAAGGGCCTAGGTACTTTAACATTTTGAAGGGGTGGTGGAAAGGACACATCAAGATGCCTAGTAACCCAATACTGAGTTAGCTAAATACCTTTATTCAGGATTTAGTTAAGTTTCACCAAATGGAGGCCTCAATATTAATCGAGGGGAGGTATTTGGTACTAGCTGACTTGTCGTTAGCTAAGCTAAACTTGCTAGTAAGTGATTAACTAGGTAGAAACTCCTTGTTGATTGTTATGATTGTATGTTTCATGCATCTTTCTGCTCGAGTTTAATCAATTATTTTTTGTATTACTCTCTATGTTGGCAGATCCAAAAGAAATCATGAACTGGTGAGGCAAGAAATGATGACCCAAGCCCAGAGAAACAAAGAGCACTGCTAGGCAGCAATTGCTCAATGAGAGAGTACCTCGGTCACTACCTCGACATCACCAACTATTAAATTAACTCCAAGAACATCGCCTGATCAACCAATGGTGATAATAGGTAGTAGCCTTATTGATTTGGGCAAAAGATAGTTAGTCAAGTAGTGAGGCCTAACTCTAAAGAAAGTGGCGAGTGACAAGGGCAATGGAAAGGTTATAGCAGCTAGTCATCCTTTGGGTTATGATCTGTTCAATAAGTGTAGTAATGGCATACTATTTCAACTACCCAAGTTGTTGTCACCCCGATTTAGGATGGAGCCTCAATGGCCATCCACAACTCATACTCCATTATGTCTTCTGGGTCAACAGGGACAGTTGCACTAAAGATGATTGTGGCTGCACTCTTCGCATCCAACTAGAAAAAGTTAATGGACCTAAGCTACACTGGTGTGCTCAAGGCTTTAGTGTACCATAGCAATATGGTAAGTGTATGGTCAATTCATGTTTCTCATTAAATGCTATCTGTTATCGATCGATCATACTTTACTAATGAGAAAGTTTTTCTTTTAGGTGAGCCAATTGGGCTATCATTTTTACTAGAGGTCAGAGTTGGCACTAGCCAGCTAGGAGCAACTTGAGAATGAGGGGACCTGGAGACCATAATGGTGCAGCTCGAGTCATCCAAGCCAGGGTTGACTAACTGATGAAAGAGATCACGGACCACCGTGAGCAACTCATGATAAAAGATTAGTAGTTGGTCTTAGCTATCAAAGAAAAAAGTAAGATGGATGAGCTACTACACCAGACTCGACTGGATGTGTAATAGAGCTATGATTCTAGTCGAATGATGGGGCACATGCTACTATATAGAAAGCCCGAGTAGAATTTTATAGTAAACTCCTACTTATGTGATGGGAGATCGTGTAACAATTCATGTTGTGCTCAGCCTTTCAGGACACGAGCGCAATCTTTTCACTGAATGATGTAAAGGTTACATTTAAAAAGGCTATCAAGCAACTCAAGTATCTGGATTACACCATTGAATTAGAGGACAAAAACCACATCAGTCCCATCCTAGTTGAGCAGTTGTAGCCCTATCTTAAGCCTTAGGAGGCAGTTGCCAAGGAGAGCACTGTAGAGGATATTCCAGTCAAGTCCATGATCAATACATAACAGGTGAAGGTGGAGAAGAGGCTGGCGGTCATAGTGAAGGAGTTTGATTTTTTGAATGACTTTACCTTCAAGATCTATGATGGCATGGTCGATGTAGATGAATATTTGTTATGCCCTAAGGATATTCTGGTCGATGAGGTGAGGTATTCGCAACCAATGCTAGTCGTTCTCTCTCTTATTGTAGCAAGGCATGACCAAGAGGCTAATAGCTCCATGGTGGTTCCAATTCCATCGACTGATGAGCTCAACCAAGCTATTGAAGAAAAAACTCAGGCCGTTTAGGCTAGGGACAGGGTCAAGCAACCATTTATGTTTTCGTCACCAAAATTATGATCATCGAGTGTTGGCTGTTTTGCACTTTTTGTAATCTTTTTTTTTTCAATCCAAATTTGTAATCTAAGCTTGTACTCAATTCTTTAGAGTCAATGAAAAAATTGTAATTTAGTTGTTTCTTAAT
Source organism: Jacaranda copaia (assembly GCA_014898725.1). Taxonomy (NCBI): domain Eukaryota; kingdom Viridiplantae; phylum Streptophyta; class Magnoliopsida; order Lamiales; family Bignoniaceae; genus Jacaranda; species Jacaranda copaia. The sequence continues at coordinate 80,119 of JACGDI010005224.1, read as the reverse complement.
GTTTGATATGTTCACGCTCTAATTGTGCATTTTCATCCTAATCGAATGTACATGGTTGATAAGCAACAACTTGGCCATGAGTAAAGCACGAATATCCATGGTTAATTTTAATCAACTAGAATAAAAATAATAAAATTAATGTCACCTTTACATTGAAATAGGTAGTTTCATCGAAATGATCATATTCGCTTGATTGTTGTTTTTGACTGTGAGGTCAAAATTTGATATATTTTTAGTTGATCGAGAGAAAGAGGCATAAAAAATTTAAAATAAAGTATGCCAGCATGTGGTCAATTTTGAAAAGTTGGCCATATTGTAATGACATGTTCCTCGATCCTAGGGTTGAGTTTTTTAGTCGACTTAAGGCTAACTACTAATGGAAAAAATCTTAGCACTGCGCCTAGGCACCTATGCTTTGGTCGATGGCAAGGTCAACTGCAAACTTTAGACTGAATGCTTTGATTTGGTAGCTTAAGGCTGCTTCGTAGGTTGACTACGGGATCAACTATAAACATTGGGTTGAAAGCCTTAATTTAGCATTGTGAGACTGCTTCTTAAGTAGACTATGGGGTTAACCATAAACATTGGGCTAAAAGCCTTGATTCAGCAGCTTGAAACTATTTCTTAGGTCGATTAAGGGGTTGACTATAAATATTGTGCTGAAAGCCTTGATTTGATAGCTTGAAGTTGCTTCTTATGTGGACTGTAAACTTTTAAATTGCAGAAAGAAGCACAAGTGTTGTTGTAGCATCACAAGTAGATGATAGCAGAATTGCTAAAAAACTTTATTTATACCAAGTTATACAATGGTCATTACAGAGCTTACATACGTAGAATTTCTTCAAGTTAATAGCATTCCATAGATGTGGAAGTTCGTTGCCGTTGATATCTGCTAGTCAATAGGTGTTGTTTTTTGATACTTTGACGATCATGTAGGGGTTGTCCCATTTTAGATTGAGCTTGCCAACATTTTTAAATCCTTTAGCTTTCTTAAGAAAAAGGACCCCGGCCTTGAAATGGCAAGGCCAAACCCCTTTGTTGTAGTTTTTTATCATCTTTGATCAACAATGTTGTATAGTATTATAAGCTTCTTATCGTCGCTCATCAATGGTCTCGAGGTTAAGTTTTCTTTCAGATGTATTCCAAATCAGATTGAAGTGAATCACTTGAGTTGTGTGTTGTCTAAGTTCAAAAGAGATAACTGCTTCAAAACCATAAACCAAACTATAAGAGTTGTAACTCATGGCTATACAAGGGGTGGTCCTATATGCCCATAATACCCTAAGGAAATTGTCTGCCCAATTTGATCTGGTTCCCTCTATTCGAGCTTTCAAGTAGTTGAGAATAGTTCTATTTGTTATCTCTATCCAGCTATTAGACTGAGGGTTCCCCATCAAGGTAAAGTGTTGGGTGATCCCCAAAGCTTTGTACCAATTTTGTGTGCTTCTGCTATGAAATTGAATTTCATTATCTAAAATGAGGATCTTGAGAAGACCAAAGTGGCAGATGATCTTGTTCCAAATAAAGCTCTTGATAGCAGTGCCAGTTATTTTTAGGATAACCTTGGCCTCAACTTATTTGGTGAAATATTTGATGGCCAAATTATAAATTTCCTTTGATAGCAAGGACGCTAGAATGTTGATCCCCTCACTGGTTAAATGGCCAAGCGACCTGAACATTGATCAAGGATACAGTAGGCTAGTACAAGATGTTTGAGTGGATTTGGCAAGATGGACACTTATGAGCAAAGTTAGCAACATCTTTCAATAGTGTGGGCCAAACGTATCCATATCTAATGATCTTATGAGTAAAGGATCTCCCTTCGGAGTGGTTTTCACAAATGCTTACGTAGCTATCCTGTAGGACCTCGTGAGCTTAGTTAAGGTCCAAGCACCTCAAGGGTGGTCTGGAGATCAACCGTTTATAGAGCTAGCCATGCTCGTTGAGTGCAAACTTGACAGCTTATCTTCAAAGCATATGTACCTTATTTTTTATCTTCAAGAGTTGTGCCCTAACTCAAGTAAAATTTTATTTGATCCTATCATGAAAGAAATGTCTCCTCAATACTCCCCATAAAATTCTATTTGAGGATGCTAATTGATGGTTTGTTGGCGATCAAAAATGTTATCCTTTTATCTCTTGTTCCTCTGGTCAAGTTTGTGAATTTGGATAGGAAACCCACTTGCTCATTCTCCGATTGAGTTACTTAGCTGAGGGTGAAGTTTTTAATGATTGTTGCAATCTTTTGACCTCTAACTTTTTAAATGATTGTTGCAGTCTTTTGACCTCTGCCAAGTACTGTCTCATCATCGAGTTCTTAGTTTCAAATATTATTTTGACCTGCTCTACGACCAACTAGGAATCTATAATTGCTATAAAGGCTCAACCCCATAGTCTAATGCCATCCTCATTTCGATGAGGAGGGCTTCATATTCTGTATGAGCAAGCTTAATTACGAAGTTGTATTCCTTGGCTAAAAGGGAATAAATGGCAACACGTACACCTTCTCCTAAAATGGTTACTGACCCATCAATGTGCAAGGTCCAAGTAAATGAGGTATCGCAATTCTGATTAAGGAGATCAATACGCTTGGCGATGAAGTCTGCCAAGACTTGTGCTTTTATGGCTGTTTAAAGTTGAAAGTGATGTCAAATTCTCCTATTTTGATGGCCCATTTTGTTAGCCTTTCTAATGTATTTGGCTTTGATAGCACCTATTGCACAGCTGATTTGCCAGTAGTATAATTCCATGGGATTGAAAGTATAGTTGCAACTTTCAAGCTGCAGTGACCAATGCGAGAGCAAACTTCTTGATCTCCAAGTAGTTATGTTCTAGCCCTTGTAGCACCTTGGTATAGTAATAGACTAGTCATTGATTTTTGTCTCTGGTCGAGATTAGAACTGAGTTGATCAAAGCTTCGAAAATAGCCATAGTAAATGTGCAGCACCTCTCCTAATTTTGGCTTAGAGAGCATGAGAGACAAGAACAAGTACCGCTTTAGTTTGACTAAAGCCCAATCATACTATTCATTCCATTAGAAGCCTAAGTTCTTAGCGTTCCTACGTATCTTAAAGAAAGGTAAGCTCTTTTCATCCAAACGGGTAATGAACGTGCCAAAGGTTATAATCCCTCTAACCAAGTGTTGTATGTCTCTGACTGTTCAAAGTGGTGCAATGTCCAACACTGCCTGAATTTTCTATAGATTGGACTCAATGCCCCTTTGACTGACCATACAACCTAAGAATTTGCCTCCTTAAACTCTAAATGTACAATCATTTAGGTTTAGTTTCATGCCAAATGCTCACAGTATGGCAAAGGTGTGGTTGAGGTTGAGTAGATAGTCTTTAGCCTGCTCTATTTTGATGATTATGTTGTCAACATAAACTCTATACGCTTGCTAATCTTATTTTTGAACATAAAGTAGACTAATCTCTAGTAGGTTGCCCTAGCATTTTTTAGCCCAAAAGGCATAACCAAAAAATAATAAACCTTATTATGGACCACAAAAAAGGTCTTATCCCTATCCTTAGGTGCCATGAATATTTGGTAATAGCCTTGAAAAGTACCTATCATACTCAACAGTTCACAACAAATAGTAGAATCTACTAATAAATCTATACGAGGCAGGGGTTAAGGATCTTTAGGACAAGCTTTATTTAAATCAGTGAAATCGTTACACATGTGCCATTTTCTCTCATTCTTGGGGATGAGTACAACATTATAAAGCCAAGATGGGTACTAAATTTCTATAATATAGCTTAGATCTAAGAGTTTTTTGACTTCCTCCTCAATGATCTAGCACCTCTCAGCATTGAAATTCCTTTTCTTTTACTTGATAGGTTTATACGAGGGGTTTATATTGAGGTAGTGGATGATGATACTGGGGTTAATTCCCTGGAGGTCGGATACCTTTCAGGAGAAAATGTTGATGTTTTTTCTACAAAAAATGACCATAAGGCACTCCATGTGGTGGCCAATATCAATTCCAATCTTAGTAGTCTTATTAGGGTTTCCTAGCTCCAACTCACCTATTTTGAACTCCCCAATAGGCTCCACTCTAGTCTCTTTCAACTTTCTCTTCTATTTGACTTGGTCCTCCTTAGAGCATCCCCTGAGGTCTTTAATTGTGGTCGAGTTTCTACTCGCTTGACTCGATCGAAATGGTGTAACATTATCATGCCTCTTTAATATTGCACAGTAGCTTGCCTATGCCTACTAAGGTTAGAAATTTGATTTTCATGTGGTACGTCGACACAATAGCCTAGAAGTTGTTTGGAACTAGTTGTCCAATTATAACATTATAGGTAAGTGGGGCATCAATAACCAGGTAGTTGATCATGCATTCTCCTATGGGGGGCACTTCCCCAATGATGTGGATAAGTTGATGGAGCCTTTTGGTATGATCTCCGACCCTCTTAATCTAACTAGGGGTGTGCGCACAAGCTCAAACTTCAATTAGCCTAAATTCATCCTTTTGATGGTCGATAGAAAAATGACATTGGCAAAGTTGCCATTGTCAACCAAAACCTCTTACTTCAAAATTGGTGATCTCAATGGAGACCACCATAGGACAGTTAGTTATGTGGTCGATCCTTTTACCCTCAAGGTAGGCAAGGTCAGTGTCAGAAAAAGAGATGGGTTTTGCGCTAGAGGATAAGTGAAATATTATTTCTATAGAAGAGGCCTTAGTGGAGTTCACTCTCCTCTAGGTCTACCTCCGTGTGAACTTAGAGTCCCTCCCAGTAAGACCTCCCGCAATCATATCAATTACTTTTCAAAAAAATGAGCGAGTTTCTTAGGTAGAATTTTTTCCCGATGAAATCTCTAAGGACGATCAAGGTTGGGGATCCTTTCTGTATTTCTCCTCAATATCTACTTGAGGCATCTATTCAGCTATTAGACTTGATAAAATACTTCTTCCTACTATTCTCAGTCTACTTGGGTTATGCTCTTATTGACCTGGGGCCTCGCACACTTAGCCCTTTTACACTGCAGCCTCAAAGAGGCCAAGCAGTATTATCTATAGACTCATCAATCTCCTCCTACTAGTTTGGTCTCAAATGTTTGACCCTATCGCGCTACTGGGCTTGAATAAGCTGAACGTAATGGTTAATAGAATTAATAATTTCTTCTTATAGATCAGGTTGACCCCTTTCTTCGGGAAGGCACTTGGAGCTAACCTCCCATTTTGTCAGTGGTCACCAGGATTCTGGTTGACCTCAATTATCTCTTAGGGACCTTTCTTTGGGAGGTAAGGATTGCGGAGTCACACTAACTGATGGGGCAGATATGGTTGTATGTCGATTTAGAGTGGCAGATAACTAAGTAGAAATCTAAATAGAGATTTGTTCACTAATTAGTTGCATTAGTTGAGGCATAATCAAAGTGACAATTTACTTTAGCAGGGTACTAGGTCCCAAAGCATTCAACTTTTGATAAGGTTAAGGGAGAAGAGGAGATATTGTCCTTCTATTTTTCTCTCTTTCTAAAGCAACTCACCTAGTGTTCACCTGTTTTCAATTACAATCTCAATTTTCCACAGATGGTGCCAAAATGATGAGGTTGAAAGCTATGTTTACTGGATTAGGTGGTGTTTATGCTAATTTGACCTAGCTAGTCGAGTGGTCAAATTGCGAAATAGTTTAGGTTGAGATCTGCAAACAAGAGCAAACATCAAACTAGCTGAGGACAGGCACTCTAACACTCAAGCAAGTACTGGTCGACTAGACAAATTGAGCAGCAAAGTGAGGGCTTATAGTGAAGAATGGCATACTTTAAGAGTAACCAACAATGGGGTATTTATAGCCTTCTCTAAGTGGATGATATGTCTAAAACGCCCTTAACATGTATAGGGGGCTCTTGTCCATGTATAGGGAGCTTTAGGTCATCTCTCATTCTTATACTACTCCATGTGGCATCCTTTTGTACTTTTTGAGATAGAATAGTATATGGATGGTGCGCCTTCTGATTGGGATAGAGGCAGAGGTGGTACTAGGGCGATATGTGCCATTAATACAGAGGTATATTAGTGGTTAGGACATTAAATGTGGCAGAGATATAATTTAGTGTTGGAATGACCTTGCTAGTCGACAATGGGATCAACCATAAAATTAGTTTCTGGTAGCGGGCAGCCTCTGAGATTGCAGCACTTGAGACCTCTCATCAGATACGATCGAACACGCCCTATTAACCTAAGGTCTATGGTTGAGCAACGTGGTTCTACTTATTACACAAGCTACAAGGTAATGATCAACAGCCCAACTGGGTCTCTATGGCAAGATGGGTCAGGAAATGCAATCTAGGGTTGATAACTATTGGGCTAGGCCTATCAGGCCATCCCATATCACTTTGCAACCTAAAATTCCATAAGTACCCCATTAGGAGAAGTCTAAGGAAGCAGCAAGCACTATCATCTCAGGTGAGTTAGTGCATAAACCCTAATTCTACCCAGCAAGCACCATTAGGAATGGTAAGCTAATTATATGTCTTGGTTAATTTGCATTGAGATTACATTTTTTATGCATTTGTTATTTTGCATCCTAAAATCCCATAAAAGATACAATTTCAACCAACTTACTCGTTCTTAAAGGATATACCAAAACAAAAATGACCTACAATATATAAGCAATTTTAAGATCATCAAATGCATACTCAACCTAGAAAGGCTAATATCAAGTTGCCACCAGCATTTATTGACACAAAAGAGGGATTTCTAGGAATGAAGAAGAATAAACCCCTAGCATTCTCAACGATGGTAGGAAGTTTGTCACACTATCTACTCTAACCAATGTATTATCTCAAAAGAAGGCTCAAAATGAAGGAAATGATAGCAAAGGAAAAAAGTGAAGAAGATGTTATGAACATGTTTTTGATAATAGAACATATGTAATTTTGTCGTTGTATTTTGTCAATTTAAACTTATTGAATCCATATTTTTCATTGAACATATTTAACCAATTTAACTACTATCCAATCTGTTGGTACTCAGTTTGTGAAGTTAGACTAATTAAAACTTTATTTTTGTAGATGGTATTGTAATGTTTTGTCAAGGTTAAGTGATTATAGTGAATTTTATGGTGTTTAGATGAGTAATAAGTAGAAGCATTTCTCTTTGCTTAAAGTTTCTAGCTAGCATTTGTCATTTATTTTCTTGGCTACTATTTTAGTCTATTTCAACCTTTTGTCCTTTTCTATTGGTTTTCATCTTCTTTCATGGTTTCAACTTTTGTTCTTTATCCTTTTTCTTTTTTTTTTTTTTTTGTGATAAAAAAGTAGGAAGGAAGCAATAGCGAATTTGTTCTTTATGTTTCAACTTCTACTCTTTTTCTTCGTTGGTTTCAATTTTTGTTCTTTCAACTTTGGTCTCCAGCATACTTTATACACAAAGTTTCAAAATGTATCAATGCATAAATGTGGAGAAACAAAGGTGGTACTTGTACAATTCCAACATATAGTACACCAACATACATACATCAACAAAAGGAAAACAAATATGCTACAGTAGGCAACCTACATAACCAAAACAAGCATGCTATGAACTTATCCAAGTCTACAAAAAGTAGAACCAAGTGACTCTAAAAACTATCTTCAACCATGCAACACAATACACCAAACTAGCCCAACCAAGTCTTCAAAAAATAAACCAAGAAATAGCAAGGGCAATCTACAAAAATTTCTTGCTCCTTCTCAATTTATGCAACTCATCTTTATATTCCCTCAACTTATGGACATTAGCTTCAGTCTTTCTTGGCTACTTAATCACAGCTTCATAACATGAGTGCTTAGCCAATGAACCTGGAATTATTGCACTTGCTTTGGCACACATAGGTGGATCCTTCGAAGAATAGAAACCATAGCCTCCTCTCTATTCAAGCAAACAATAGAAATAGCAGAGAAATGATGGCAGAAAAAAGAATGTAATAGAAAACAAAGACAGAGATAAAGGAAAAGAAATGTAGCAAAAATGGCAAAAGAATGGCAGCTAAATCATGTCTTTTACCTTGTAGTCTCAACAAGAATGGAACCTCTTGCCTGGATTTTCCTTCATCCATGATGTCCTAATGGAAGCCCTTCTTCCATAGTAGCAGGTTAGAGGACCTTCAACGGATGACATTTTCCTCAAGTTGTAGCCAGCGGTTTTTGGTGTGTGTTAAATTGGTGGGAGAATGGTTAGGTGATTTTGAAGGGAAATGTCTAAAGTAGAAGGAAAACTCCCTCCACTATGCCAACTAAATAGGTACTAAAATGCCAATAAAACACCCTTTTAAGTCCTAGTCAACAAGTTACCCAATTTCAAAGTACTCAGACGCTCTCAATTAGCATCTTAAACCATTTTTCAAAATTCCGACGAGTTTCGGATTAAATGTGCCAAATTTTTAATGCTTATAGGACTAACTTTTTAATTGTGTAAATTATAGGATAAAATTGAAAATCAGATAAATTTATAGCACGATAAAATTAATTTTCGCTTCTAAATAACATAACTCCTTTTTTAGAGTAATCGAACGAATTTTGAAAATTGACTAAGTGAAACAGTTGATATAAGCTAAGTATATACAACTAAACAAAAATTTCACATCAATGAATTATTTTGTAAATGAATTAATAAATATTTTTATTTTCTTTGGATAAAAAAAACAGTGAAATTAAAAAAGAAAAAAATATATAAAAATATAAATATTAAAGCACATGATTATATTATTTGAAGTGCAAAAAAAAAAATCTTTCACATTTTTCACATTAACATCCAAGGTCCAAATATAGTGTAAAAGTTGATTCATAGAATCTGTTACCATCGTTGGTCGGTAATATTTAGAGCCGCCTTGTAGCCAGAGGCTGAGAGAAAGCTTTGACTGCTTCCAATTACATCAGCTGCAGCGTCATTCTCCAGGCTGACAATTTTTTGCAGTATAATAAATGAAGAATTTTCCAAGAATTTTCCACGCTTAATCACTTAAAACAATTTATCAATTTCTTATTCACATAAGTGTATATAAATATACACACCTGCCTCTATATATCCATCCCGCGTTTCGATCGTAGACTCTTAATCAGTTCATTAGCAAAATCATTAATTAGCACAGACTTGACGTAATCTAGCTATTGCATTAGATTGAAAGCGAGAAAGCCAAAAATGAATATAATGGAACAGACCAAGAATTTTTTGGCGGAAAAGGTAGCGAACATGCCGAAGCCAGAGGCAACCATTAAAGACGTGGATCTCAAGGGTTTAGGGCTGGACGGAATAACTTTCCTGGCCAAAGTCTCGGTGTCGAATCCGTATGCTGTCCCCATCCCCATCGGGGAGATTGCGTACAAGGTGAAGAGCGCCGGGAATATGATTGGCTCAGGTTCCATTCCGGACCCAGGATCCCTCAAGGCCAAAAGCGACACCATTCTGGATGTGACGGTGAAGGTGGCCCACAGCGCAGTGGTGAGCTTGGTGCGGGACATCGCCGCCGACTGGGATATCGATTATTTGTTGGAATTGGGAATGATTATTGATCTTCCGGTAATTGGGAACATCACCATTCCCATGTCCTATAAAGGTGAGATAAAGCTGCCCACTTTCTCTGACCTGTTCAAGGGAAAATCTGAATCATCAGCAATTAACTAATCATCTCTGTTTGTCTTCTTTTTTTATTGAATGGCTTGGAAGGAGAATTCTCCAGTCAGATGCAGTTTAGCCTTCTTTGTCTTCTTTCCTTTTTTTATTTAAGTAATTGGTGAGATTAGGTCTGTGAACAGAAACACCAACTGCTGGTTTAAAAATTGGCACTTACCTAGCGAGTACCTCCCTTCCCATGTCCCAGCATTGAGAAAGCTAATGGGATTGCTAAACGTGTCCCCTCTTTATTTCGTAATATGTACATAACAAGCGGGGGTTAAGCTATGCAAGTTCTACAAAATTGAATGAATAGAAAGTACATGCAATATCTGGCTTTTGGATGTTCAGCATGAGTGATTGTATTAAATACAAAGATTGATTGATAAGAGTAAATGGTGATCTTGCTCCAATAAACTGAGTTACAATCTTCCTTGTCAGGAAACTACTGTATAAAGTTCTTCATTAAAAAAGGATAATATTCATGAATCAATGCGCTACTCTTCAAGATCAGATGCCACGAACTCTTTAAATGAAATAGGCCAAATATGCCTAGCTCAAGTTTTTCTCCATTGTAATTATCCTATGTAAAGAGCTGGACTGACTTATCTCAGGTGGTGAAAACTCTGGCGGAAGGATCCTTGAGGTAAAAAAATTGATGTTAACAGGTCAAATTATAAATCTTTGTTTTGAAATTACTCCTAGTACAAAATTTTGTTTGTTGCCTCATGATTTTACTTTTGATTAATTTAAGTATATATAACCATGAACATTATTATTTGAAAATTTTGTAGTTCATAAGTACTGCTGTGGGATTAAACTCCCTCACAGCTCTATTGTGTCCCGTGTTATGAGGGTAGGGGGAATAATGATGCTGATACGGTTTAAGCTTTAAAGCAAGCTAAAATTAACATTGGGCCTAGCAATAACCTAAAAGACGCAACGAGGTCTTCCTAAAGCACGTCGACTCAGTAAAAATTGGGCCATACGATCTAATTAAAAAAAATTATGAAAGGATTTTATCTATGTGAGAGAATTTAGGCGACTAAAAGGATATGACATGTTTATTTAGTTAGTACTTTTTCCGAAGAGACATGCCTGTTCAAATAGTACATTTTTGACATTAAGATGCAATCTTCGAACAACCTTCCAATAATTATAAACATATGCCTAAGATGTATTTCCAACCAAAAATCACTATAAAAAAATGTAATGTTGGTGACAAAAAGATAAGTAATAATTTAAAAATTGTCGTTAATAACATGTATTAAATGACAGTAATTTTTATTTTATCACGAATGATATTTTTTAAGCTCAATAATGACAAAAATTAATGCTTTAAATTGTCATCATAAATAATTAATAACACCCTATGTGACAACTTAGTGATAATAAAAATTATCACTATAATCTATGGTAAGATTTTCATTGTCACTAGGTTGTTACCATATGTGTATCACTAATTCTCAATGGTGACAATTTAAACATTAATCTTGGCACTATTTAGTTTGAATAAATGATTAAGGTGACAAAATAACATTTTATGTCAATTAATACATATTATTAATGATAATTTTTGTATTGTCGCTTATTTTTATTACTAATTTATTTCTTTGTTTTAGTGAGTTATGATCATTACGTTTACATTGTTTATTTTCTCTGGCTAGTTCGATTATATTCATTATTTTCTAGCAAATTTTATATTTTCTAATAAATAAAACTCATATTCTAACTGAGCATTAGAGGATTTTCCCTATGACACCTAATGATTACACTAAAGAAGTATCAAAGATTAATTAAAAGAAATTTTTTTGGCTATATTTGGTTGTGTTTTGTACTAATATTTTGATTTGTATGTTTTAAGGAAATGTATTTTGGGATTGGGGAATATGATAGTGGGTATTTTTGTTTATGTTTTGAGTGGTAGACAAAAATCATTTTGGAAGGGAAGTAATGTTTGTTTATGTTTTTAATTATGAGAGACATTTATTATTGTAGATATTAAATCAATATTTTTTTATTAGTTGGGAGAAATTATAATTTAAAAATAACTTTAAGAATATATAATAATTTAAAATATATATTTATGTAAATATGATGATTGGATATAATTTTAAAATATTGTTATAATAATTGTTTTAATAATGAAGTTGCACATGGATGAGGGTTAAGAAAATTTTAATAAAATGGTAAAAGATATTAAAGGTATCGTTAATATTAATATTAAAAGTGCTAAAGGTACTATTAAAAATATTATTTTTAATAATATCAAAGGATTTCTAACAATGATGTTGGGAACATTTCGGGGAAGGATTTCCAACCAAACATTGCCTTTGTTTCATTGTTTCAGGTGCTTGAAGAGTTCAGGCTCACACCACGTATGTATAGTACTTGTCCATTCAACATTACAAGCATCCCTAGCTCGTCTGATCATGAAAAATGTGGCAAAAAAAATATTAGTGTTAATGCTAGAAATTATAGATAGGATCTATTTTGACAGTTAGTAGACTTAATGAGATTTTTATTTTAGAATGCGTTTGCTTAAAGTTAATTTCATATTTTTTATAAATAATTTTTTTTTCACCCTTTTGACTTTCAAAATTAGTATTTATAAAGAAGTGTTTGGTGGATTTCAGCCTATATGGGTCTGAATGCCCATTTTGATGGCTTTATTAATTAGACTTACTAATTTTTTATTTTATTTATTATGTATTTAATTGGATCCTTTTATTTAATTTTCACTTTTCACATGTTGGGCTTTATTTTGCTATTTTATTAAGCCCCTACTTTTAATTTGAAACATTATTTTTATGTTCAAAGTATATTATAAATTTAATTTTAATTTTTACCTTAACTTAATTAATTTCCTTTATTATGTTTTGATAATTTTATTTTTTAACCTTGATTGTGAGAATTTTAAATAATTCGACTATTGATTAGGTCGAGGATCCATAGGTCTCCTTATCTGGTTGTTTCTAGGAGATATCATGCTATGCTTTGTATTTGCCTAAAGATTTAGATAAATTTTGATGTATTTGATTTTTCAGGGGCAAACTTTGTCAGTGATAAAAGATGAGTTCTCAAAGTAATTCTTTTTTACTTTTACCTCACTTTATTTCTTGTGGTTATTTTTTATCTCCTTAAAATCAATAAAAATTTTCTTAGGATATGTCAAGTTGAGAGTAAGTCATGTCCAATCTTAAAAGTAGGAATATTAGGAAGTGGAACTAAGTCCAAGCCAAAGTCCAAAACTAGGTCGGAATTAGAGTCAATGGGTTTAGTAGAGGGTGGTGATAGTAAGGGCATTGTTTCCAAGGCTCAGCCAGCCTCACTAGAGGCGATCGGCTAAGTGGCGATTCATCAGGCACCAAACGCCGCCTCCATGTGATGTTTGTACCTATAGTACACATCTCCTCGCGAGCATCCCACATGGGTTAACATAATAGTATGAGCATCACCATGGCCAATGCTACTTTGGGCAGTTGTAGTCATGTTAGAGTTGTCCAAGTTCATGAGGGTCATCCTCCTCATGATGTTACTACATTTTCTAAGTTTTTTATCCATTTTTGGTCATGTCATCTAGTCCAATCTTGGTATATGATGCCACGCCTCAAGAGCATATGCGTTAGTTTTTTATTTCTAAATTGTCTACTTTATTTGAGTCTAGTTTTGAGTTTCAAAAAGTGAATTCTTCTAAAGAAGGACCCAAGAATTCTCGTAGTATTGATGTCAATGTTGCTAACATTGCTAAGATCCTTATTGACTTTCGTCACAGAAGTTAGAAATATTAAGGCTTAGGATTCACAACTTTAATCAAGATGAGTTTTTCTTCCTTCTTTGGAAGACAACATGTGTCGCCTTCTCTAGGATATTTCACTGTGTTCAATAGCTATTTTAGTAATGAGTTCTCCCTACCACTTGATCCTTTGTTGCTGGAAATAATTAGGAGTTATCGGATATGTTTGGATCAATTTTCTCTAAAATTCTTTACATATTTCAAAGGATTTTAATACTATCTTAGAAAACTAAGTCTTCCTACCTCTTTAGATAGTTTTTACTCTTTATTTGGGATGTAGAAGGTAACGAATGAGTTTTTCTTCCATATATTTTTAATGCTATGTAGCAAGTTTTTGAGCATTTTCTCTTCTTCTAGAGTGCCTTGGAAGAGTAGGTTCTTTTTTGTGTGATACTAGGGTTAGGAGTTTTTCCATGTATGGAGTAGCTTGCCATCATTTTTGTGTCTATGTAAAATTCATTGTGATCTTCCCCAGCACTTCGAGGAGGTAAGGTTGTTTGTATCTTCCCTTAATATTACCTATGTGTTTCCCAAGGATATTTAATTTATTTATCATTGTTGTTCTTCTTACACACTTCTTACTATATTTTTGTCTTTTCCTTAACACTTGTAATATTTTTATTGATTATCTATTGGATGGTTAAATTTAATTTAAGTTTCATGTCCTTGGTAGGAAAGTTGATTGGCTTAGTGAGGACGTGTGCTAGGAGGGTGGATGGATGTTCTCATGAGAAACACACGGTGGAATAGTGCCAAGGGGATGCATTACCTATTAGCAGCGTTCAAGCCCCTGTAGTGGTGTCCTTGTAAAGCTTATGCCCTATCTTTCTTTGCAATACCTTAGTTGGGCAGATGTGATGGTTCTGAGTTGATGATTTTGTGACTAGCTAGGAAATGTGCTTGGAGGCTAACAACAATAGGTGCTTATATAAAGTCTCTTGGCCTTTTTCATGCTAGTGAGGACAAAGGTTTATTTTGCTACATTCTGTACCAAAGTGTGGCATCAACTCGGATTAGGATGTTGTTGAGATTACTTTCAAAGTTTATAGTCTAAGAAGTGGGGTTAATGAGTACGATTAGGGGAAGTTGGAGTTATTCTCCTCCTCCTAGTTGACTGAGCTCACTTTTGGACACATAGCTCAAGGAAAATGTTTGTCTCTTTATTTAGTTTATTGTGTGTGTTTGTATACTATCTTCACAATTACACTTAATTATTTGACCATTCTATTTATTATTTTTTACATATACCTAGAACATAATTATGTAGATATCTCATCTAGCAAAGGGGACTACAATGGTAATAGCTCGGCTTAAGAAGGAGACTACAGGGGTCACTCAGCAACAAGCTCAAAATAGTTAGGAGTTCACAAAGTTGTTGAAGGAGCATGAGAAATTGAAGCCACACTAAGTGAAAAATGAAAAGACCAAGAAAAAGTTATCTGAGACTCTTACCTGAAAAATGCTTTTAACCACTACATATGAGGAACTGGTGAAAAAGCTCAAAGTTCTCGATAAGTTCTATGAGGCAATTGAGGTGGAAGCGATGATAATGTATTGGCAAATCATGTAAGGTTGTTAAAGCAAGCTTAATGTGATAGAACAATACCCTTGAGTGGACTTGTTGCTACTTGACCCTTATATATCAGTCAACCACTCTAGGGGAAAGCCTAGAAGAGTTTCAAAGGCTGGTGCTAATGCTATGGTGGAAGATCCAGCTGATGCAACTTTATATGAGTTGATTAGGACTTAGATTGAGTGTTTTGATTAGTTCTATACTTTTTTTCATTGAGGACTAATTTGGTTTTTGCTTTCCCATAAGTAGTATGATGGCTATTTATTTATTTATTTTTTGTGGACAACTATTGGCTAGTCATTTTTGCATACTTTGACATTGTTCAACTATACTTTGAATGATTTGATGTTCCTTTGGATACTTAATCATTTAGATAATATTTTATTTTTTGCACACTTTTCTTCAATTTCATATGCACTTCTTGGGGATCTTATATGGGTGCTGATATTATCACCACATGCCCTTTTAGAGTCTTATAGTGGTAGTTATTTAGCTCATTCGATGATTACTGCATAGAGCCATACATTTAACAGTTGATGTTGCAAGTTCATTTTGTGTTTGTTGTGGGGTGTGTGTCTCATGGGTCTTACTACGAGTAGTGTAATCTTGCATTAGTTACTGTTCATTAAGTGAATGAAATTGTGAGGTAATGCTAAAGAAACTTCATTCAAGTTATTAAAAGGAAAAGGGTGTCATTCCTAGTAAAGGTCGACCTTTTATTTTTGTCCATCAAAGCAACTCCTAACTGTTAAAAGTAAAGATTAAAGACTTAGAATAAAAGGTCCTAATTACTTTCATAATCCTGAAAAAGAAGAAAAACTTTCAGATGCCATAAAAGCATGCTTATTTATTCCAAGGGGTGGTTTCTCTCTCTTGTTGTGGAAACAAAATAGCTAACATAAACATTTTCTTGGTTAGAAATCTCTCAAGGTAGGAGTAAGCACCTAGTAACTCTTTCTTTGAGGGGCTAACTCTAAGTGCACGTTTTGTAGCAATGTTGGCTTCTTGGACCATGCATTAGCTGTTGTCTTTCCATTTGTTGTATTAACTTCTTTTTGCCTTATCTAAATTGGCAATAAAGACCTTTATTTTGTTCAGGATGCTGGCATAGCATTCATTGGGATGCGTTGGTTACCAATAAATTCGCCCATTCCACTCAGTGTAGAGAGCTTCATTTTCATGTGATATGTTGATACCACTACTCAGAAAAGGTCCCATTATAACATTACAAGTCAAGGGGGTCTTGATGACTAGGAACCTTACCATGTTCATGACCTGCAGAGAATGAGCACCTCTTGACAAGTAAACATAGACCTCTCAAAAGGCCTTCACCATTTCACTAGTTAATCTTACCAAGGGAATGTTAATATTATGCAACTAGGTGTTATCCACTCTTAAGTTGGAGAAATGCATTATAGAAAAACATATCAGTCAAGCTTCTCAAGTATGGTTAGTAGCATCTTAGCTATGGACTCCCAAAACTTTTAGTACCTCAAGGATTATTGAATGATGCTATGCAAGAGCTCTTAGCTAATCTTAGGAATTTTTAGTAATGCTTAGATGAAGCAATTCAAATAGTCTCTTAAAGATCCTTATCCTTTTTCTTAATAGTGAACTAGTAAGCCATTACCTTTGGATATTTGTGGTTAATGGAGAAATTATGAAGAAAGTGCTTGCAATTGCTCCTAGCATTTGATGAATCTAAACCCTAGCCTTTGATGAATCTAACTATCATCTAGTTAAACCACATCAGAGCTTACCTAGTGAGTATGGTGTGAAACACCTTGTAGTTGGTAGATGCACTCAAATCAAAGAGCTTTATGCTTGTGAAGAAGTTGCCAAGGTGTTCCGAAAGGTCTGTTGTACATCAAACTCCAGCAAGTTGGCACTATTCATGCTAGGAGAAAGTGACTCCACTAAGTTAGCTGGGGAAAAGGGCTACATCTAAAGAGAGCGATAGTTAGAGGGAGGTATTTACTTCTTGCTCCTCCTTAGCATTAAGGCATAATCAAGTGAGTCTCAACTCTACTAGGAGTGAGCAGTTGTCATGATGGGTCAATTTAGAAAGAAGACTGTACATCCACCGACTTAGGTGGAAGAAAGGTTGTGTCTTGTTCTAGACTTGTTCATGATTCTATCCTCTCTGGGGACGGTGAGGTTTCCTTGCCAGAGTGAGAGGACTAAGGTTGCTCTTTATGGCAGTGCTCTCCAGGCCAATCCCTTTGACCATAGCTTGTGCGGAAGCATTCTCTAACATTGTTATCAATGCTTCTCGAGTCATATGCAATACTAGTTCTCCAAGAGTTTGGCCTACCATGCTAGTGTGGTCTTTTTTTGTGATAGATGCACTTCAAGTACTTGCTCCAGCACTAGAGTGACTATACTTCAAGTTGGTTGCCCTTCACATTTTCTCGCCTCTGACAATAGCTTAGTTGCTAGAATCTCAAGCTACAAACACCATCTGCATTCTCAATGATCCTTTTTCTCAGATGAGAGCTCACAAACAACATCAAAATGATACTGCTCAGAATTGAAGTAAGGTCCTTTCCGGAAGTCAACAAATTTAGTGACATTCTTGCTCCAAAACATGTATGAGTAGAGTTAAAGCTTCAATTGTTTTATGAATAATTTTTCCCTCTCCTTTTGGACTTCAAGAGTTGGTATTTATAGTCACTAAATGGTTGATGGCCTCTAGCCCATCTTAAGTCCAAGTGCCCTTCTTAATTGGCATTATTAATTGAGCTCACTTTCCTTTTACTTTATTTATTATTTATTAATTGCACCCTTTCATTAGGGTTTTATTTTGCCATATCAATTAGGAAAGAAAGTTGTTTGGTAATACTTGAATTTTACAAACATATTAAAGATTTTATAGTAGTTCTTTCAAAAATTTAAAATGTATTTTTCATTATTTTGTCATTTATTAGTTTATATTAGAAATTCTGATACAAATCCCTCTAAGACCACTTCTTTTAAGGAGAAAAAAGAAGAAGAAGAAGGAAAAAAAAAGGAAGAAAGTCGGCTTAATTACAATGAAATAAATGCCTATTTTGACCCCAAAAAAATAAAAAAATGGTTACATATAGCTTCTTAAAAATTGAGTTAATAATTAGATGGGAAGTTGAAATGAAATTTGAACTAATATATAGAATCCTTAAAATCAAATTTATGATAAATTGGATCAAGTTGTCAACTGAGGACATGGATTGGACGTACATCGAAGTTATCTGATGAGCCAAAGCCATAGTGTTCAACGCAAATTTAATAATTAGCTTGCTTTAGTCTTAACATAATAGTCGTCGAGTTTGAGGAGTATTCGATACACGTACTACTTGTTCCAACACGTCATATTCCAAAGAGTCCAAAAGATTTACCTAACTAAACTCGCAAACTGATAATCATTGTAACATTTTTTTTTACTTTTTTTGTCTTATTTTCCATGAACAGCAGTCAATTAATTATCTACATTATTAGATATTAGCATATACCTGTGTCATGCACGAATTAAATTAATTATAATTAAAAATATAATTTATATATATTATTTTCATTTTATGTAAAAGTAAATTTGAATTCACAATATTTGTTTCAATAAGATACATAATACAAAATTAATTTTTTTTAACGAAATCACAATGTTTGAATACCAAAGATAATAAAAAGACACACTGGTTGCAACATCATCACATCCAAGGCACAATATAAAAATAAAACAACTCAATAAATTAAAGACAACTCAAACAAAATAAGAAATATATATTGCCTAGAAATATAAAAAATGATAAGCAATATCAAGAATAAAAAAATCTACTACACAATAGAAAATCAACTCAAACAAAAATGAAAATTATGTTAAATTATTTTAAGTGTGAAATTATTTTAAAAAGTAAACATTATATAAAATAGAAACTATTTTACATGTATAAAAATAATGATAGATATACAAATTTATCTATTTTTCACAAATCCTTCTTATTTAGACAATCTAATCTAATAATGAAAACAAAAAGGAAACCATCAAAATTCAGATTTGGTAAAACTAACTTTAATTTGTCAAAATGTTGATTATAAAAATTAAAAAGAGTTGTCATTTTTTACTTGTTAATAGTAGAAGGAATAAGAAAATATAAATATATGTGACTATCTCTAATATATTATTTTTTGTATACTATTGTTGCCATTATCTAGTTTTCATAGATCAATTATTTTTTTTTCTTTTTATATTTTTCAATATTTACGACCAACTGTATTTTCGTATTTAAAAACTTGCAAACTTTTTGTTTATTTTGTTTTTGCATGTTTGTATTATGTGCGTTTATGAAATTTTTATTTAAATAAAATAAATATTAAAATCAAAAATAAATATACCAAAATAAATTTAATAAATAAAATTATGAATTAAACTCTAATCTTCTGAAATTTTTTTATTAGTATATTTACCTTATTTTTTACTCTTTTATCATTACTTCTCTCAAGGGCCTAAAAAGCGCGATTTATGTCCAAGAAATAGTTGAGATTTTGATGTCTTGAAAAATGAAGAATTTGAATAGTTTACAAAAACTTAAATGATTTGCTAAGTATTTATTTTTCACTAGGGCTTTAAAATAATTTGTAAGTTGTTCTCCCATCCTAACCATTGAGATGTCTCTTTATACAACTAAAATTTCTCACTACGCACTTAATTATTAAAATATTTTTGTTTTTTAATAATATTTGTACTACTTCAAGTAATTAAATTATTGAAATATTTTTTTAATACTTCAAAAAGAAAACTTATTAATTTAATAATATAAAATGGAGATTTTATTTGAAAATGTTGAAATTTGAAGATAGTTTACATAGTTTGACTAAATTATAAAGTATTAGCTTTAAATCTATAAATTATACATAGATTCTTAAAATTATTAAACTTTTAAAAAATTTATAAGGTAAAAACAATAGAGCAAAATATTTTTATTTAATATAATTTTGAATATTATATATATAAATATATTTTAATGTGACATTTAAACAAACTATTTCTTTCAAATATAAAATATCTTTAATATGATCTCGTTACGAATGCAGAGCTTATATAAACAATCTTTATTACACTTGAGAATTTTAAAATGTTATTTATTTATCAATATGATAAGAGTTTATGGATTTGTTTTATCATTCTTAAAATTACCAAATAATGTATTTTACATATTATGTAAACTGTAATAACATAGTTAATTTTTAATATTTAACTTAATATATAATACATATCAATATCTTACCAAAATACAATGTATACAAATAATTTAACATAATTCTTAGTTTCAATAAAACTTTATTGACCTAACATTATTTCTATATGTCAAATATTATGAAAAATAATATTATTTTGTGAATTTGTATTAAACAAAAATGTGTAAATAAACAACCTTAATTTTGGAAATGTCAATTATATCAATAATATATTGGTGTACCTTATAACAAATTTGTTCTGATATTTGATAATGAATTTTTTGTATTTTATTAACTGTTGAAAAATTAAAACTCTTTTAGTAGAAAACTTTGAAAATAGAGAAATAAATTAAGAGATTACTGAAGTCACAGGAAGTTATATCTCATACTTATAATATACTTTAAATTCAAATTAAAATATTAGTTATATTCTTCATATTTGATTTTATCTAACATTTTGCAAATTAAAAGAAATTACCTAAAAAATAATTAAATTTCTTTTCATAAGTTTAAGACTCACATATCAATCAATGCAAAATTATTCATTCATCAAATTTTAAACTCTTTCACCAAAAAAACAATCATCTGATATTCCACAAAAATAGGCATATTATCCTTCTCATAAGAAATGGGTAATTATGTAAGTTGTAAAATTTTTAACCGGATTATAATATGTAAAAGGTGATCGCGGTTACTCAATCATTCTTTAATTGTGAATTATATATATTTTATATAAATTATTAAAAAATTATATGTTTATTTAAAATTATAGGTTGTTGATGAGATAACTTTTTAATTAAAATGTAAATACAATTCAATAATATATATTTCAACTAGAAATAAAGTAATTATAAATTTGAAATACAAAAAGACTGACAAATATGAAAACAATCAGTTTGTTATTTTGTCATAACTTAAATTTTCAACTACTCTACTCAAATAAATTTTAAACTATTTGTGGAACAAATATGTACAGCTAACGTAAAAATAAAATTATCTAACCTTTTTTTAGTGAAAATTAAGCTTAATTATTTTATTTAATTAAAGTATTCAATTTTAAATATACACTTATTAGATTGTCTCAATATGTCTACTTTGTGTATCCTTTTTCATCATGCCAAGACCCGAACAATAATTTCTAATCATTAAAATTATAAGTTGTTAAAGCAAGAAATATACAAATATTATATAAAACAGTATTTAAATTAGTAACTTGAAATATTTAATTAGTAATTAATTTTAAGTTACTAAGTTATATACATAAGTTTTTAAAAATTAATTTACATATATTTTATTTATCTACTAAAAAAGAAATATTCAGTTAATTGAAACATACACACCAAATATAGTTAAGCAAATTTCACATAAAAATTTATACTTAAGTAATTGAAATATTGATATCATTTTATTTAAATCTAGTTAAATAAGTCCCATATAAAAATATAATTTTTCCTTCCTTCATTCTATAAGAAGATTGAATTAATTTCAACTACCTAGCAAATCAATATATTCTAGGTACAATATTCAAATATAAACCACACATAGATAATTTTTTATCTAGAAAAATTGCAGTAAAAAAATAGCAATTAAAATTCAATACCCAAACGCATTTTGAATTTAAATTTATTCAATGAAATAAAATATTAAATCTATGTCTATATATATTTTGAACTTTTCTAATGAAATAAAAACCTATTATTCTGAATATTTCAATTTATTCTATTAGATAAAAATTAGTGCTGCAAATTCTAGATAAATATAGCTTGACTTTTAGTTGTAATTGAAAAGTTATTGCATTAAAAAATAAATTTTAAAATTAAATTAAAAAGCAATGATTTTTTTTTTCAATTTCATCAAAAACTAAAATGTTTAGAAATTCAGAATTTGGTAAAAATTGCACAATTGTAATCCCACACCATTGTGCAATATATAATTGATACTGCTAAAAATTCACTATATAGTGTTGATTTTTTGGTCCAATCACTTGTTTGATGATAACAAGTCAAATTTTGATACTAATGATTTATTGAAGTAGTGATTGATTGATATATGGATCGAAGTAGTTGTTTATACCTAATCTAATTATCAAAAACTCCCCAAATGTATGAATTCTAGGTGATGGAATGGAGTTTGTGCTTATACATGACTAATGCTGAAAAATTCAAATTCCCTACCCAAATGATTTGGAAGACTCAATGGTTAAATCTCAAATTCAAATTTGACATTTGGAACAAATATATAGAAGGTAGACCATGGAGACAGCTCACTTGCACAAAAATGGAAAATGCAGGAAATTAAACCTAAAAGCAAAAATTATCTTATGCCAATGAGGAGAGTCTGAAAAGACTCCATTCTTGTAATTAACATCTTTAAATGGCTAGTTGGCCTATAAATACTCCAAGGCAGCATTCAAATGAAGAAAAGCGATGCTACATGAACTTTCATTCTTGTGCATTCGTCTGTATTCAAAATCTCTCAATCTACACTTAAGATCTCTCAAGTCTATCAAATCAATTTTCATTTTTCTCTTATTCTCTAGATTGGGAGTTGTGCTTAAATCATGTAATAGCTTTAGAAAAGCTTAGCCTCTATACCTTGTAAGGTTAAGACTTTTCCTTAAAATCACAATGCTAAAAGAATTTATTTCCTAGGGACATGTTGTTTTTGGTTAAGACTAATCTTTAAAGTCTAGTGCTGAAGGAATTCATTTCCTTAGGATGCACTCTCTAAAGGTTAGACTTTATCTATAAAAGTTGGGTTTGAACTTTCTCCAGCAAAACTTTATCTATAAAAGTGGGGTTTGAACTTTCTCCAACAAAAAGTTGTTCAAAGTGTCAAAGAAATATGTTTTCTAGAAAAGCACTCATTACATGTTCGCCCTTATTTGTGCAAAAGCTTGTGTTTTTGGTTGAACCTAAAACAACCAAGGTTATGTTCTTCTATACCTTAAAGAACCAAGATTTTTAGCCAACCCTGCAATTTAGAAAAGCACTCATTACATTTTCTCTAGATTGGGCATGGACTATTTTAGCATAGAGGTTCATAAGATCTAAGAAGGAATCTGACTCCTTGTTGTTATGAAAAATTAGTGCATCTCCTATGTATTCTATAATGATCGATTCAAAAAAATTCTTACATAAAGTAGTATGACAATTTGGAAAATACTTTTTTCAAGTTAAGGTCATAAAGGGCAATCAAACATCAAACATAGAGACATAGTTATTGAAGCTATTAGGGAGTCGACAAATATCTTGCCCTAAGCCTCTTTCGGGAGATAGGAGACGTAAGGATCATATTTGCATGGTATGTGTAAGCTATAATGGTTCATCAAGACATAATTCATTCAACCAATTAGTTGGGCTCCGTAGGCTTGTTGTTAGACATCAACTATGGAGATTAGATACTCTTCAATTAATAGAGATTAATTGTAAGAGTTATTAGTTTAAACAAATTTAAACTAATGGAAACATTTCAATATTCAAAATATCATAATGAGTTGTAAGCCCATGTCCAATGAATGGATGAATCTAATAGGTTATACACAAAAGCCTAAAAAAACTTCGATTTAATAAGAGGAATTTTCTAAGGAGCCTAAGCATTTTGTAGAGGATGATTGATTGAATAACTTAATTAGGCATATTAGATTTATTAAATTAAGTGTTAAATTAATCAAAATAATTTAAGGAGTTAAATTAGGCCAATTAAATTGTGTTAATTTAATTGATGCCATATGACAATTAACTAGTCAAATTAACTTAAGAAGTTATTTTAGCTCTAATTAACTTAAAGAGTTAAGTTAATTGATTTAAAGAGTTAAGTTAAATTAATTAAATTAAAGAGTTAATTTAATCAAATTGAGGATTCGAATTTTGGAGGAAAATCAAATGGAAGAGTCCATTTGAATTTTCAAGGTGGCATTTTCATTTCGAGAAACGAAATGAAAATGCAAATGAAATTCAAATGCATTTGTAAGTTGGCCAGCTAGCATGGGAAGTGTGATACAAGCTAGCATTTCTCTCTATATAAAGGCCATGTGGTTGGCCACCAAAGGTATTGTTGCCATTCCTCATATTTTTCCTCAAAGTGAGATAATTTATGTGTTGAACAATCACACAAAATCCTCTCTTCCCTCTCTCCTCCAAAACCGCTACTCCTCACCTTTTTCCTCTCTTGTTCTAGCACAAGTAAGCTTGTCTAAGGTGTATGAACTTGTTCATTAGAAGTTCTACACTTGGAGGACTTAGAATTCCTTAGTAAATCATCCATTGCACTGGTTCTTGGAAGCATTGTTAAGTCCACATTAGTATTCATTTTAATATCATATTTAGGACATAACAAATAACTTTCTTGTTTAGAAAATTATAATTCCCTTGCTAAAGGATAAAAATTTGGAATTGCCAGAATACAAGTGGACAATTTACAAAAAATGGACAAATTGACACAAGTTGATGGAAATACTGATAGGATGACACCTCATGATCTAATCAAGAATAGGAAGAAAAGTGTTTTTATTTATATTCGAGTTCCATTCTTATTGGAAGATGTTTTTAATAATTTATAAATAATCCCTTCAGACACTTAGTTGGGGAAGAGGAAAAAAAATTGGATTTTCTATTTTAGAGATTAAAATTCTCGCAAAAAATTGGGATTTGGAGGAGGACAAAGTAGAGATCAGATTCATCTAGGAATAGAATTTCTTTTTCTCTCTTTGATTTTATTTTTAATTCTAGATTTAAGATGATGTTTCATTTTATTCATGCTTTGTTTGACACTTCAATCATGAACTAATTCGTTACTCTAGGATTATGATGGATTCTTTTGAATAAATTCATGTATTATTTTCTTCCATAAAATTAGTAGCACTTAAAATTATTTTTTCTATTGTGTACTTTTTCTATTTGATTGTCTGATCAATAGTCAAATGCATCTTTAAATCCTAGAAGAGCCTTGGAAAATAAAATCTAGGGTTGGTTGATAATATAAGACCTTAGGATTAATTGTTCAAATTGATGAATTAATTAATTTGTGAATAGGATAAGAATAAACCTACCTGCCCTAGGGAGCTATTTGAGTGGTACAACCTTCTCCATAATTTAGTTAATTCACATAAGAATATAGTAAATTGAATAAATTAGAAATTTGATTGCGGGTAATTTAGAATAACCCTATAATTGCATAAGGCTCAAGACTAATAACCTTTTATTAATCTTGTAGGGAGAAAATTAAGTAATCAACTCATTCAATTGATGAAATCATAACTCTAGGCTTCTATATCCTTGTAGAAATCATAATTAGTATACTTTTTCTTATTTTCATTAGTATAGTTTTAATTCCTATAAAATTGATTTTTGTTTGAATAAAACAAGTGTGTGATAAATTAGTAATTAAAAGCGAATAATTTAGTTCCTTGTGGGATCGATACTCTTCTCATCACTTTATTACTTGTTGTGACACTTGCACTTGTGTAATTGTTTGCATTATTTTTGCACACCATCAAGTTTTTAGTACTGTTGCCAGGGAACTAAATTATTTTGTTTCCGCTACTATTAGTTTTAAGCACCAAGTTT
The DNA here is from genome assembly GCA_014898725.1 of Jacaranda copaia. Lineage (NCBI taxonomy): Eukaryota > Viridiplantae > Streptophyta > Magnoliopsida > Lamiales > Bignoniaceae > Jacaranda > Jacaranda copaia. Next base: position 54,368 of record JACGDI010005224.1, on the reverse strand, counting down.
TAATTCAAACTTTTTTCCTTTATTGTTTTGTTTTGTTTTGTCTTGTTTGTTTATTTATTTATTTATCATTTTTTTTATTTAATAAATCTTTGCAATTATATGCAGAATAATCAAGAGTCAAAATTAGTGCCATTTGATCTAAAAATTGAGAGAACTTTCCAAAGATGTAGACAAGTACTTCAATGAGCAAACGAAGATATTGTAGAAATGGCAAAGAAAGATGGATATTTGGGTGACTATGTTATCCCACAAATTTAGGGCTTTCACACTGGAATCACCAAAGCGACTATTTAGGCAAATAATTTTGAGATTAAGCCAACCATCATTCAGATGATGCAGAATTCAGTACAGTTTAGGGGTTCTCCAATAGAAGATCCAAATGCCCATCTAGCTAGCTTTTTGCAGATTTGTGACACTTTCAAATATAATGGAGTTTCTGATGATGCAATTTGATTAAGGTTGTTCTCATTCTCACTGATGGACAAAGGAAAGAATTGGTTGGTATCTTTACCAATGTGATCCATTGCCACATGGGAGGATTTAGCATAGAGATTCTTAGCTAAGTTTTTCCCACCATCGTGAACAATCAAGTTGAGAAATGAAATTACTTTGTCCAATTTGATCAAGAAACATTTTATGAGGCATGAGAAAAATCTAAGGAGATGATCACAAAGCGTCCTCACCATGGATTGAGAAAGTTGCTTCAAGTATAGACATTCTACAATAGATTGGCTGCACAAACCAGAGGAATAGTTGATGCTGCTGCAGGAGGTACACTTATGTGAAAAAGATTAGGGAAATATTTGAGTTATTTTAAGAGATTGCAGCAAATAGTTATTAGTGGCCAACTAATAGACAAACTCAACCAAAGAAAGCTATAGAAATTTATGAAGTGAATGCTACTATATCTTTAACTGCACAAAGAAAAGCCTTAACAAATAAGTTTGACACGTTTGTGAGTTTGTAACTTAGCTAGTATAGCAAGTTCAAGCAGTAGAGAACTAATTTATTACTTGCGATATTTGCAAGGATGCGCATTTGAGTGATCAATGTCAGCATACTTTGGAATCAGTGCAATTTGTTGGGAACTTCAATAGGAATCAAAATAATCTATAATCAAATATAAATTAGGTGCTTATTAAGGGGCAACCCAAGGTTTTTTTTTTTTATTGTTTCAGTGTTTATTATTATTTGAATTTTATTTTTTATCTTTACTTTCTTTCTATTTTTGATGTAATGCTTTTATTTTTCTTTTGTTTTGCAGGATATTAAAAAAAAAAGAAAAAGGTGCAAGGTAGTAGGTGTTGCGCCTAGACTTAAGCATCCTATGCCCAATTGAAAGGATTTAAAAAAAAAGAAGTTCGAGGTAGTGAGCCTTACACTAGGGGGAAAGAATTTTGTGCCTAAGCACAAGGCGAGACTCAACTTTACCCAAATACAGTGTGCCTTGTGCCATGGCCTAAGATTTTCATGCCCTAACTCAAGGCATGGACTCCAAGATAATGCCCTTTGTGCCATAGCGTAAGATTTTCGTACCCCAGTACAAGGCGTAGCCTGTACAAAATAGAGATCCTTACACTAAGGCACAAGGTTTTTGCACCTCGATGCAAAGCATAGCCTAATGGAAAATAGTGTACCTTGCACCAGGGTGCAAAAATCGTGCACCCCACCGTGAATCAAAACTCAATAAAAAAATTATAAATAAATATTAAGGTTTTAAAATTCTTTTTTCCTACCCAAAACGTCTATTCCCCTCTCATTTTCTTTTTCTCTATCTTCCAAAACTCACTTATCTTACCCATCCTCTTTACCATCACCCACCACCAACCATCACCATATCCACCAACCACTTACCACCGGCAACCACCAATGACCGCCGACGACCGCTATTCACCACGAGTAACCATTCCTATCGATGAAGTCACCATTTTTCCTCTTTCTTAGGCTCCTATTTTTGGAACATTTACATCATAATAAGTTAGTAGTTTGTTTGGTTATTTTAATAAACTTTCTTTGGATTTGGGTGCTTTTTGGTTATAATGTGATTATTTACTTGAACTTTGTGAAATATAACTGATTGTTGGGTAAAAAGTTATTTATGAAAATCATGTGGGTTTGTGTGAGATTGCCACCATATTGTTTGGTTAGGCTAAACATTAGTATGGCATTGATCTAATATTTGGAATTCTTTAAGTTTCATCTTTCCATGTTTTGAATTGTTGAATGTTCAAATGTTGATTTTTGAGGTTTGTTTTGGCATTGCTTAGAAGTCTCATTGAATATTATCATATAGTGATAATAATTTGGTTACTATGTTGTTGGCATATTAAACAAAGCATTGAATATAATTGAATGTGGAATTGAATTGTTGAATATTTTGCTACAAATAGTTCTTGATAAAATTGAAATTTAGTTTGGTGGATTTATTTAGTGGAATTGATAATTGTTTATTTTATTTTGAGATTTTGGATTAAGGCTTTAGTGATATTATTATTGAAAATTAGGAATGATGTTGTTTGATGTTTTTTTGGAAATAGTTGTGAGTTGAAAAAGCAATTCAGATGGCACCTAAAACAAGCAAAAAAAGAAATAAGACGGATACTTCTAGTAGGAGATAACCAACTTTTAATACCACTCAATTTGTTTCAACTAAGGCAAGCACAATTTATTCACAAGTCACCATGCATTAACCCTTTTGTTAAGGAAAGAGGATTAAGAGAGTATTCACACCGTGATCCTATTAAGAGTTCAATTATAGTAAGGAATGGTTGGGTTAGCGAAGGTTTGTTAGCATACTAAACGAGGAAATTGTAGCAGTAGTGAAAGAGTTCTATAGTAATCTAGTATTCACTACTGGAGATAAGGTATTTGTGTGAGGCAAACAGGTGTCCTTTTCTCAAGAAACTATCGATGTAGGTTTTGAGACACCAACACTGTTAGTGATGATGAGTTCCAACAATTTCTAAACACAAACATAAATATAGAAGTAGTAAAAGATCATCAATGAGAGCTAATAATTAGTATAAGCACTTCTTGAGAGTAGGTTTAGCTCCGAAGGATCTACCATTGGTTCAAATTCATTTGTGCCTCTCTATTACTAGCTTTCCATTACAACAATGTCACTAGAGAACGAGCTATTTTGTTATATGCAATACATAAGTTGGTCACTATTAGTATCAGGCTAAATATTAACCCTACTCTTTGGAAGATACCACCTGGTGGCATATGAGATAGCTTAGTATGTCCGTATTTGATTTCAAAATTATGCATTACAGTGGTTCAATGGGATCCAAGTGAGAAACTATTACCTCTTGAGTAGATAATTGCTGGTGATCAATTGAGTAGAGTTCCACAACCCTAATAAGATGATCCAGCTCTTCAGAACCGCCATTGGACCATACCATAATGCTTAGATATGTTAGAGATTTTAGTGAGATAATTACTATTGAACTAGCAGGCTATAGGTGAGCACTACGAAGCATATCTTGATACTCAACAACAATAGTATATGATGTTCGCACGGTTTCATAACATCACACCTAAGGATTATCCTACCTTTCCACAACCACCACACTTTGATTTTCCTACTATTGTAGTTCTATTCTAGGAGGCTGAGGAGAATGATACGCCTATGATTAACTAAGGTGTATTTTCTTCCTTTTTCATTTTCTTTGCTTTAATTTTTAATTTTTTATTTGTATTTTCATTGCTCTCTTCGTCATTATCCATATTAGTGTCTCCTATTTTCTTCTTATTTTCCTACTTTCTATGTCTTGACAGTATTAGTACTTTACGGGCAAAGTACCTCTGAAGTTTGGGGGGATGCTTTACGAGTGAATTCTTAGTCCTTTGTTTTCTGTTACTTCCTATTATTTTGGTTATGATTAAGGTTTATTGATTGAGTTAATGTCCTACATGCACAGAAATTAATCTTCTTGAATCAATGAAGATATTACTCCTTTAATTTTGTGTTTTGTGAAAAATTATAATTGTGTGATGATGGAAATGTTTACTTTGAGTGTAAGCAATGCTAGGATGACATTCCCTATTTTTGAGCACTCATTTTCTCACTTTTAGTTATTGGTTTGATTTGTAGGACATTTATGCATGAGTAATATAGGTAATACTTTAAACTCTAGAATTTGTTTGATTCCCTATTTAGGCAAGATCCTAGCAAAAACTCAAATAAGGGAAATGACTTAGACCATTTTTGACATGTTTGATCCTTTCAAACCTACAAATAATATTATATCCCTAGGGTCCCCTATTGAGCCTATTTTAAAATATCCTTTTTATTTGGCAACTAACTCAATAGCCAACCTAAACATTTGATCCCACCAAATAAATCCCACAATTACTTGTTAGGTCTATTTGAAGCTCTTATAAGATGGGAACAAATAGTATATTGACCATGAGTTTGATTTTCTTCCCACAAAAAAAGAAGAAGAAGAAAAATAAATAGAAAAATGATGTAGATTAGACCTCATGCATACACAAAAAAGGGGGGAAAAGTGCATAGTAGCATGAGCACCAAAAAAAAAATTTTGAAAAAAAAAAAGGAAGAAAGAAAGAAATTGAGAATTACTATTCAAAGAGTTTGGGGGAGTATTGAAAGTTAATGATGAACAAGTGTTGTAGGTATTAAGTCAGTATTGTCCATATCTTTTCAACCTTTACCTAAGCCTATATTACAAACTCTGAAAGTTCTAAACAATTCTTTATTGAGTGTGTTCTACATTAGTGGAGATAGAGATAAAAAGCAAACTTATGGAGTATCAGAGTAGAGTCTTGTACTTGTACGTACATTAATCCGAATTACTAGTAACAACTTGCAGAGAAATCACACACATACACAGCGGATTCATTTGAACATTGTATCTGCTTATATGTGCATAGTAAAATTAGATCACAATTGTGGTTGACTACGAGCATAGTTTTGAAGTTGTTATGAGAGTAACAAAAAGAAGTGATTTTTTCTTTTTTGTACAAGCATTTTAGTGTTGATTTGTTTTTCTTAGAGTTTCTTTGAGTCTTTTCTTTGTGTTGCTCGAAGGTGAGCAACATATTAAGTTTGGGGTGTTTGTTAAGTCTCTATTAGTATCAATTTTAATATCATATTTAGAACTTAACAAATAATTTTTTATTTAAAAAATTATAATTTCCTTGCAAATTAATTAAAATTTGGAATTGCCATAAGAGAAGTGGAGAATTTACAAAAAATGGGGACAAATTGACACAAGTTGGTGGAAATGCTAATAGGATGACACTTCATGATCTAATCAACGATGGGAAGAAAAGTGTTTTTATTTATATTCAAGTTCTATTCTAATTAGAAGACTCTTTTAATAAGTTATAAATAAGTCTTTTAGACACTTAGTTGGACAAGAGGAAAAAAAATTGGATTTTCTATTTTAGAGATTAGAAGCTTCGCAAGAAATCAAGATTTGGAGGAATACAAATTGGAGATCCTATTCACCTAGGAATAGAATTTCTTCTTCTCTCTTTGATTTTCTTTCTAATTCTAGATTTGAGACAATGTTTGATTTTATTCATGTTTTGTTTGACAATTCAATCATGAACTAATTCTTTATTCCAGGATTATGATGAATTCTTTTGAATAAATTGTTGCATGATATTCTTCCATGAAATTAGTAACACTTAAAGTTATTTCTTCTATTATATGCTTTTTCTATTTGATTGTCTGATCAATAGTCAAATGCATCTTTAAACCTAGAGGAGTATTGGAAAAGAAAATCTAGGGATTGATTGAAAATAGTAGACCTTAGGACTAATTGTTCAAATTGATAAATTAATTAATTTGTAAGTAGGATAAGAATATACCTGCATGCCTTAGGGAGTTAAGTGGTACAGTTTTATACATAATTTAGTTAATTCACATAGGAATATAGTGAAGTGAATAAATTAGGGATTTGATTGCGGGTAATTTGGAAGAACCCTGTAATTGAAAAAGACTCAAGACTAACGACATACTATTAATTTCATAGGGAGAAAATTAAGTAATCAACTCATTCGTTTGATGAAATCATAATTCTAGACTTCTATATTCTAGTAGAAATCTTAATCAGTATACTTTTTCTTATTTTCATTAATTTAGTTTTAATTTCTACATAATTTATTTTTGTTTGAATAAAATAAGTGTGTGATAAATTAGTAATTAGTACCAAATAATTTTGTTCCTCGTGGGATCAATACGTTTCTCATCACCTTATTACTTGTTGCAACACATGCACTTGCATAATTGTTTGCATTATTTTTGCACACCAACAAGCACCATTGGGTGGATTCTAGGGATTTTTTGCCAGATTTTTGGTCATTTGGTGGTGGTGAGATTGGCTATTTTTGCCGAGTTTTGGAGCATTAGAAGGGTAGCTTTTGGTTCCAACCACTGGAGCTAGTTGATCTTCCAAGAGATGAGTCTTTAGAGTGATCTTCCTAATTCCTTTGTTTCTAATTACAAAGGTAAATTTTTTGCACTCAAATCCTTATTTAGATCATGATTTTGATCCTTGGGATGAGATGATTGGTTATTTATTTGCCTATTTTGGTTATTTATAAATGTCAAGGCAATGGTGACAATTTGATAGTTGCATGCAATAGAGATATCTCATAGTCTTTACTCGTATGGATACTTTTTCTTAGGATGAGTGAATTTTAGAATCTAGATGCATAATCATTTTTTGTACTCTAGAAATGATTATTTTGATTCACTATAATTGAAAAAGGTAGGTAATTTGTCTTAGGGTTAGTTCTACTAGTAGAGTAATGGTTATTGGATTAGTGAAAATTAAAATGTTTGATAGGGTGGTTCATACATTGGGTGGTATAGCCTATGTCCTAAACATATGAAAGAGTATTAATTTTCTTGAGCCAATTGGATTTCAAGGAATGTGAATATTCGGTTAGAGATGGAGTTCAAAAAGTCACTCGTGGTAAAAGCAACCTAAGAAAATAAGAAAAGTATGCATGATAATTTGTTCCATTTAATGACCTCAAGGGATGATTGGAAGTAGAGCACATCGAAAGACTTCTATGGTGCACATGGGTGTGAAAGAAATCCTACTAGGTGAGAGGACAGATCGAGGTCATCTCACTTCATAGCCAACTAGTGGTGTTAACTAGGCCGCATGTGCGCATTGGTGGGAATGAGTCAATTGATGTCAAAACCATGCTAACTTAGTATATAGAGTGGTATGCTTGAAGCCCAATAGGATTTTGTATTTTGGATTTGTATAGGATTCATGAATAATTGTTGAGACGGGGGACCTTGTAAAGATGGAGATTATTAGGATTTAATTCGGTCATTTGGAGACCACCTTTTTTGTGAATTTTTAGTCTCCAATTATTTGATATGTTCTATTTTTGTATTATAAAATTAGGATTTCTTTTTATACTCGGTATTCTAATTCTAAGTGGAGTAGTCAAGTATTTATACTCAAATAGATGTGTTTATTTGAGTGTTCAAGTAGCATTCATGGAATTCATATGATACTTTTGGAATGATTATATTGAGTTATGAGCAGGACAATACAAAGGATACATTGAGTATTCCTTTGGTAGTCTTAAGTTCGATAATTTCAAGAGTGGTTATACAAAGATTTTGTATTTTGGGTTTGGGTATATCAAAATTTAAGGACTATCTTATAATAATAAAATTCTTTAATAGTAGAAAAAAGAAAACTCTTATGAATGTAAGTGGATTTTGTCGAACCACATAAATTTTTGCATATTTTATTTTTTTTTAATATATCAAGTATTATTTTTATCATTATATTGTTGGATCTAACCATCCAGGCTCTACCCAACCCATTTGTCATCCCAATTTAGGACCCAAAACGAGTGAAAGCAGTTGAAAACATCAAAACGAATGAAAACGAAACCCGATTCGAGTAAAGTTATACTGGAAGCAATTCAATTAAACATACCAGCAAGTTTACTGAGATGGAGTCCCAGCTCTCTAATATTAGAAAGGAAGTGTCATTCAATATCTCTGTCTCTCTCCACATTTTCTTGGATGAAAAAGCATTAGGCCAACTTCAATTGCCAGGCATCCCACTTTGTATCCATAAGTATCAATTTCTTTTGGGCCCACATAATCAACATATTCCCGGAATATTACACTTCATACTCCATTCTAATTACAAAAAGACTAGGATATACTAGTATATTATCCAATACGTATTTCTCAAAGGAGTTTGCTTTGACCTAAATTGCTATGAGTGTTACAGCCAGATAGAAAATCAACGGCTGGATTTCGTCGTAGATTATTGACAAAGTAGCAATGTAGTCTACTACTTCTGACGTATGAAATGAAAACAAAACCCTTTTAATAACAAACACTCATTATCCAGATCCCACTTTTTCATACTGTTATATATAGCACAATTTTGTACTTATTTAATTGTACAATTTTTATTACACATCACATTCTTAAAATTTTGAGTATTTTAATTTAATTAAAAAAATTTATTAATTATTAATTATTATCTCTAACCAATATATATAATTGTATCTTATATCTATTTTTCTTTCATTTGAAATTCAAAATATATTTGATAATGTTTCATAATCTTTATTTGGTAGAGGATTTGATATTATCTATGTGATAATATATATTTATATATATATATATATATATAGTGATGAGATAGTATAAAAAATGTTTAGATGTATTAAAACTTTTATACTTTATATACCTAAATGCAATTTAAAAAATAAAAACACATCCAAGTCTCAAATAACTCTCATATAATCTTCCAATTTCATATCTTGAAGAAGAGAAACTACTAAGTATCTTCATACGGATTTTTCTATGTAAGTAAAGAAAAATATATTGCTATTTAATTATATTCTTCCATTGATTTTGTTGCTAGGGTTTTAATTATATGTTTCGTTTGTTATATAAAATTGACCAACCTTAGGTATTGATGTAATCCATGTGTTGGATAAAGGGAAATACTAAGAGAATCAAGAAAAACATTGAATATTTGCGCTTGATTTACATCAAAATCACAAATTTGTTCCTTTCTTATTATTTAATTGACAAATATATTTTATAAACTTTGTGGAATAGACGATTTACTTAATTTTAATAATAGTTTTTCTATTAATTAAACATCATATTCAATCATGTTCGCCCACTTTACGATTATCTTATTTTAATAATCAAGAAAAAAATTATTTAAATATTAATATATGTAAATAAGAGGGGAATTGTTGATACATATCAACGAAACTTTCTAATTAATTTTTTATGAAGATATTTACTTGAATATATAGTGACGAAGGATGATAAACAGTAGCAAGTAGGTGAATTTTTTTATCCTTGAAACTAATTTTAAATATACTTTATTATTAATTTATTTTAAAAAATATGAATTTTAATATATTAATTTTAAATATAAATAATTATTTTAACTAATATTTTAACTAGCATAGATTTGATACGATGCATTGATCAATACAACATGCTACTATTTATAACAATATGGTGGCGGCAACTAGTAATTATTATTACTTTCCAATTTTCAATCCAAATCCCTATCCTCCTCCCCCTCCCCAACAAAAAAACACCACTTGTTTTCTTCCCACCGCAGGTGAGGTACAAAACGAATCGGAAAATGTCAAAGAGCTCTCCTCCTGATCAATCTTTGGTTCCCTTTGAACCGGACCCCCGGTCGCCGCTGATCGGGCCGGAGACCGAAGCCTTCCCCAAACCGGTGGAGAGATTATGCATAGACGACATGCTGAAGAAGTACTGCGGCGAGTTCGGGTGGTGGCAGCTGAGGCAGTTTGTCCTGACTAGCACGGCATGGGCACTCGAGGCCTTCCACACCATGGTCGTGATCTTCGCCGACCGTGAGCCCGCATGGCGGTGCTCAGGAGGTGGCGACGCTGGATGCTCGAACGGGATGCAGAGCATGTGTAGTTTGGAACCCGGTTCGTGGGAGTGGATTGGCGGTCCGGGAAGCTCCACGGTGGCAGAGTTCGGATTGATTTGTTCGGAGAAATATAAGGTGGGGTTAGTCCAGGCCTTGTTTTTCGGCGGCTGCATGATAGGTCAGTTGCCCGAATCCTTTGTCTATTTTCCGGCTAATTATTATTTTTTATTTATTTAAATAACTCTTTGGATGTCTTTAATATATTGTTTGCATCTAATATAATTAGTGATACAAAGTTAATTGACAAATTTAAAGATATATCTATCCTCTCTTCATATATATTTTGATTGTTATCGAGTTTGACACATGTCCATAAGAGGAAACGTTCGACATTTTGATTGAATAAAAAATGAAATAGGAAATAAAAAAGAAGATCTAAAGTGTTAATTATCACATGAAGGAAGACTAATTTTTATATTTGTGTGTTGGGCGGTGCGTGGCCTCCTCCACTGTCTATCTTTTTCCTTGCTGAAAGTGAATTTCTTATTGAGTGCAGCACTGGAAATTGACGGGTAGGACTGTATTGGTTGATATTGGATCAACATGAGTCTCTCCTGTAAGTAAGAGAACTTGTTACGCTCAAAGCTTCTGTCGCTTTATAATATATCGGTTTGAATTTAAAAAAGTTTAAATTTAAATTTAATTAAAGTGTATTGAGGTTTGATATTTCATTTACAATAACCGAAATACCAACTCATTTATATAAAAATAAGTAAATAAATATTACTGTACAAATTTATGATTATTATCGTACGGTGTTATTGAAAGTAATATAATAAAATACTATCATTAGTAAAATTATGATAATTCTGGCAAGTCAAGAAATGATAAGAACTTGTGAATTATCTACTTAACTCATCTTTCGCTCCTGAGTTCCAAGTATGACTCATTGGTATTTTAATGAGAAAGTCCTTAAGGTGACTAATTGGTATATTAATGAGAAAATCTTCGCATTCATTTGGTTTCATTTTCAATCTTTATTTTCATATTTTTTATTATTTAAAAATAAAATATATCACTTTTTACGTATTTTCATTAGATATTATTTTTATTTTTTAAAATACATTTTCTAATAACCTATATATATATTCTCTCAATAATTTATATATCTCATTTTTCTATTCTATTATTTTTATTTTATCTTCACTTATAATTTATTAAACTCGATATAATTATTACTTTTGCAACAATTTATTGAAACACAAATTCATTTTTAATCTATTTTCGCTAATTATTTTTTTAAATTTTAAAAATAATAAAAATAAAAATAAAGTCAAACGGACCCTTTGTTTAAAGGGTCAAAAGAGGGGGCGCAAATTATTGTTATTAATTATAAGCAAACAAGAAGAAAACGACAAAATTTTTAGGTTTAAGGTCATTCCACTCCTCCTTCACCCAAAAGACAGTCAAAATCCTTTTCCATTCATTTCCCTGGTGACTAGACCAGTGATGATCATAATAAGGGTGGAAGAAGAAACAGACACGACTTTGGTAGAAACGGAAAAGCGTGATAAGCCCAACACTGAGAGCAGCGGAAAAGCTTTGAACAAAACGTGGGAACTTTAATGAAACCCAATGCGGTGCTTGTTTTCCAGCCGCATCAGTAAATCCGTTGATCAAGCGGCCACGCACCACATGCTTTGTCCAAAAAGAAGTGGGCCTACCTGATTCCCAAATTGTGACGGATATCATTACCTGCTGGCCGTGTCAGATTAGGATGCCTATGCAAGCTGGATTAAGTTTTTAATTAGCCTTCTTAATGCCTTTTTGGAAACTAGTAATATGGGATAATCATTAATAAAGTGAGGCCACCCGGAATTCTACATTGCTTTATCGCGTTTTTCATTCAAAAAGCTTTTCCATACTCCATCCCCCTACCCTGGTCCCCTGTTTCATTCTCATTTTTCTCTCTTTTCGTACTTCTTATTCTATCACCAGTTGTCCGACAGAACTTTAGATTCTCTGAATTTATTTCTATTATTTCAATTTTATGAATATAAGCTAAGGGAATATTTGGTTATGTTTTCTGTTTGATTTTATTGCATGTTTATTATGTATTTTGAAAGAATAAGTTGTTAAAAAATGTGAAAGTTATTTTTTAGTATGTTTGTTTATATTTTGGGGAAGACATTTTTTACTGACCAGTTAAAATCAATATTTTTTTATTAGGGTTTTGGAATAAAAATAGAATAGAATAATTTTTTCAATATTAGATTAATAATAAAATATAATATTGATATGAGATAACTCAGGAGGCCCAACAGACCTAACGTCAAGTTTGGGTCAGAGCACCCATCAACAATTATCTAGTTGACCTTATTTGGCAGAGGTCCACAGTTGACCCGCATCGATCTCAGGATCACTTCAGATAATCCAAAGGCCCAACATCAAGTTTGAGATCTATGTATCGACCTCAAGACCCACTCCAACGCTGACTCGGATCTCCACTGCATTTATTAATTTGACAAGCAGTATGCTTCCGCATTAATGACGCATGACAACAGGAATAGTCGCTGCCACCAATCTTGCCACCGACTCTGCCAACCCTGCCACCACTTTTAGCAAGGAAGCGCGTCTAGAGATACTATTCACCCTGAAAAATAGGGGATTCTGCCACTTGGAACAGTACCGAAATCTGGGTACGGAATGACCATCAACCCCCTGGCAAAGACCAAAGTCAGTACACTTGATAAGGGCACCATGGACAAATACACCTGGAGAAGGCTATAAATATTTCATACTCAACCGCACTCAAGGTAATACCAAATACACTATAAACTTTCTATACTCTTAGTCTTCTATTTGATTACTATATTTCGACCAAAACTAACTTGAGTGTCGGAGTGCCTTAGCTGGGGGCACCTCAGCTAGTCTAACGTGTGTTATGGTTGTAGATCTCAGACCTTTGAGAGAAATATAGCTTTGAATACTCAACCTCCCTAGTCGAATTCATCCCAAATACTACCCTTTCACTATAAGCGACTTTCAGCCGCATCAGTTTTAGTGCCGTTTGTGGGAAGTGTTGAGATTGCAATGAAAAGATGGTAAACACGTAGAGTAGCATCCGGAAGGGAAGAGAATATGAGGTCCACTTCTCCACCTCCACCTCCCGCCCAACAAGGTATACATGCTCTGGGCACTAGTACCCCTCAAGAGCAGGTGGTGATGCTAACAATGCCCCAGTTAATGCAGCTGATAAGTGAGCAA